>CM076980.1:43023426-43100926 GCA_039105355.1 Benthosema pterotum | reverse complement strand
GAACCCTCTCAGGGACCACTGGTGGTCCCCGGACCAAAAAGAAAAAAAATAAAAAAAAAAAAAAAAAATGGAAAAATCCATAGATTGGCCGCACCGTTGTATAAGCCGCAGGGTCCAAAGCATGTGAAAAACGTAGCGGCTTATAGTCCAGAAATTACTGTAGTGTGACTCGTAGCTCAGCCATTCAGTAAAACTGCCACCATGCATGTCATTGTAGCTGATGAGTCATTGTCATCCAAACAGACTGTTGATCAATAACTCGGTTTATACTAGTGCTGTATAATAGGCCTGATTTTGGGGTTCGAGCTTCGTCAGGAATTTCACAACGAGCTTCACGAACCTTCGCTTCTAATTAATTTGTAAAAAAAAAAAAAAAAAAGAAAAAAGCCGCTACTAACTACTAACTATTAAAATCGTGGATGTTGTCAACGGTAGATGATCTTTCTACTGCCCTGAGATGTGATTGACATCAGTGAATACATCAGTCATGAGAGCGCAGGTGTAGCAGGTGTAGCTACAGCCTCTGCCGTGATGGCCTCGAAAAACCAATATCTGCCCCCGGACCAAGAGGATGTCCTCTTGGTCTAGTGGTTAAGATGTTGGACTTTCACGTAGGAGACCCGGGTTCGTTAATTGTTTACATGACGCGCTGGCTAGACAAAGCGGTTCGGGATCATTAATATTTGTTCGCGTGGTGACCTGGTTCGAATCCCTAGCTTCGGTGTACAGCCTTACGACTGTCTGCGACGTGTCATCCCGGAACATGATCGCAAAACAAACCTTTTGTGCTTTAGCCAGTCTAACCGGCTCCAGGTTTTTTTTTACTTAAATCTGCGCGTCTGATGCGGTCACGTGAGTTTACTGTGGTTTATGCCAAGTGCTGCATCTTACGTGTGTGTGTGTGTGTGTGTGTGTGTGTGTGTGTGTGTGTGTGTGTGTGTGTGTGTGTGTGTGTGTGTGTGTGGTGTGTGTGTGTGTGTTTGAAACGCTACTACTGTCAACACTACTGTAAACCAACAGCATTTCATCATTGAAACAGAAAACTCTCTGAGTCAGACCTTTAGCTTTATGCATGCTGCGTGTCTGTTGCAACTTCAACAACAACTGATGTTATTATTGATGCTTTACTTGCCTAATAAAAGTATTGTATGCGAGGGGGGCGAGGAAGCCGCCCCCATGCCATTTTCTCCCCCCCCCCCCCCCCCCCCCCCCCCCCCCCCCCCCCCCCCCAATTGGGTAATGTTACATCTGCCCCTGGTCGTTGCTACTTTTTGTTTGTGTGTGTGTGTGTGTGTGTGTGCGTGTGTGTGATGCTGTAGTACAGTGGTTTTCAACCAGTGGTCGGGGGGACCAGAGTGGGCCTTGAGGGGGGTCCAGGTGACCCCCCGTCCCCCAAAGCTCAATGATGGAATGATGCCCCCAAAAAAGAATAACAACAACCCTAGTTTCAGTTTGGAGCTTTGCGGGGGGAAAGTCTTTCGTCCAATCTAGAGCACTATAAGGCAGAGTGCTGACACGCCTTGATCTCGCGTCTCGCGCTTCACGCAGTGTTGTTTGTTTGAGAATATTTTGACTTAGTCTTAGTCTTAGTCTTTTGAGTAACACACATTTAGTCTTTTAGTCCCATTTAGTCTTCTGAAATTCATTTTTTTAGTCTAGTCTTAGTCGACGAAATATCAACATTGATTTAGTCTTAGTCTCAGTCTTATTCTTTTTTTAGTCTTAGTCTTTTTTTAGTCTTAGTCTTTCAGTCTTAGTCTTTGTAGTTTAGTCTTACATACAAATGCATTGTAGGTTTATATATGTTATACAGATTTATAGTTTTTAGTATGAAAGATGTCACGTTTTATTTCTTTGTATAAAATGACTGCATTAGTAATACGTTCCTTTCCTGAAAATGTATGCAATCTATACTGCAGATATGTTCACATACTTCACAAAAGAAAGAAAAAAAGAAAATAAAAATGTTTCCTTTTTCCATTAGTCTTAGGTTATGATTTAGTCTTCGTCTTAGTCTTAGTCTTTCGAAAACACACATCTTTTAGTCCCAATTAGTCTTCTGAAATTCATTTTTGTTAGTCTAGTCTTAGTCGACTAAATATCAAAAACCTTAGTCGACTTAGTCTTTAGTCCTAGGGCGCGATTTTCCTTCCACCCCTTGTCCCTAACGTTATGCGATACCCGCAGCGAATTCCCTTATTGCTATTTTGGTCACCTTTTCTCTTCCCTTAGCCACTATTCTTTATGCCGACACCGTTATTTGTGGCTGGAGGTGTGGTCATGGGCGTGTTTGTTGCGCAGTCCCTTAAGTTGCTAATTTCGTCAAATAGATTTGGGAACTAGATAAGGCCAGCTCAGACCACCCGTTAACCGATACGCGAAGGCAGAGCCACATGCGCACTGTGCGTCTGTGCGCCTTTGGAGATGTCCACGACTCCACGTGGAAAGGCGCCAGTTCAATTCATCTCCTTATTTATGGATTGTGCTATAAACAGCTGCAGATTGCCTGCTGTCAGTCACTTCCTTGTGTTCAGGTAATGTACAGTATATAATATAATTAAATACATTAATTAACTTGTGACGCAATGCTGTAAATTGCAAAAAAAAAAAAAAACTCTGGAATTCGCGGCAAAAAAGACCTTTTTTGATCATTGATTTCTCGGCCAATTCTGGACCATTTTTTACATTTCAAAGTGCAGCGTGACGGGAAAAGCCTCCTCTCTCAGATGCTGTATAGAATATGTGGGTAGGTCTTCTCTACGATCCCGCATCGAGCAAAATGTAAGTGTCGGGGATTTGGTGGACCGTTTCCACCAAAAATTAAAGGGAATGGCAAGACCAACACGGATTGGATGAAAGCTAAAAACGCCCAAACCACACCTATGCATAATTTAACGGGTATAGGAGGTGTTTAAGGGAGATGGCATGGTTACGAAATTAGCGACTTTAGTGTGGGAATGCCTCTTCCCCAATGCTATGTGCGTTAATTGCGCATAAGGGCTAATGTAACCAAAATCGGGCCCCTAGTCTTCGTCGTCAAAAACAACACTGGTTCACAGCCTGCACTGGAGCTCTGCCGGTTCCAAACATAGGACCACAGGCGTAGACACGTGGGGAAAAGGGGGACAATTGTAGGGGGGCCCAAAGTCAGGGGGGCCCACTGAAAGCTTGCATTAATAAGGTTTTATTTGTATTGATTATATTATGAAAAATATTTGATCTCAAAGTGCAGCAGATTGAAGCATTTTAAAGGGGAATTCCACCCATTTTCAACATTCTAATATGTCATTAGTATACCCTAGAGGTGCTGTATGGGTGGACATGATAAAAACGTTTACCCCCATTCTGTGTTTTCTGGAGGTCTGAAGAAAAAACACAAAAACATGATGAAACACATTGATTGATGGCATCATCAAGATGTATGTCATCATGTTAATGGATTTCTATAGACACTTCTTTTTTTCTGAGAGCGTACAAATGGAACCAAATGAACCCGTTAGGGTTCATTTGGTTGCATTTGTACGCTCTCAGAAAAAATGTTGAAAATGGGTGAAATTCCCCTTTGACGTCGCCGGGAAAGGGGGGCCCATGTGGAAAAGCTTTGCAGGGGGCCCAGAATTGCTCTATGTTATGTTTTTATCTGGTGAAGTTTTCGGCCTTTTGCTTTCTGTGCCTGATAACGCTGCATGCCAATACAGCATGTGTGTCACCTGGAAGTGTTACTATGAAACAATACCTTGGCTTAAAGAAGCATTCAGTCATTTGGGTGAAACTCTCCGGCCCCCCCACGGTAACAAGATATGCACAAGCACTCACTCTACAGTGGTAGGAAGTGCGGCAGGCCAGCAGCACATACACCAAGCAACCACCGCCCCCCTTCCCTCGCTCCGCCCTGATTGGAGAAAAGGCTCACTGAGGACAGGGAGGAACTACGTTTAATGTTTCTAACGCATCATACATCGGGCTGTATATTTTTGCTATTTCAAGAAACATTTTTGAATGCTTGAAATAGCCAATCTACAAGCTCACGGGGGAAAACGCCATTTGGCTTTGATGTTGTTTTATGCGATCTGTACGGTACACTATGCAAGTTTGAAAGCAGGGTTGGACTGGGACAAAAATCCATCCCGGTATCTTTCCCGCGGAAGCCGCACCCATACCATTTTGTCCTTCCCCCCCCCCCCCCCCCCCCGCACACCCGTGGAGCCTGGAGTGTTGCTATCTTCTCCCCCGTTGACGAGCCCCCCCCCCCCCCCCCCCCCCAGCCATTTTTGAGCAGACGGTAATAAGGCAAGCTAGGAATGTACCCTCTGACCCTCCCCATGTTCTTTATTCACTCGTGAATATGAGCCAGGGGCAGATTGGCCATCTGGAGTACAGGGAGTTTTCCCGGTGGCCTGCGCCACCTAGTGGCCTGGACAAGATCCAAAATGCACTAGTGGCACTTCCAAAATGCACTAGAATGCGCTAGATGCTCGCCTGGAACATACACATCAAAATGACCATTAATCTTCTACATTCTTTAGTTGTGTAGACTAAGTTGGGCTAATTCACACGATGAATATTTTAACTCTTGAGGGTGTAAAAATGAAACCAAATGGACCCGCAAGGGTCCATTTGGTTTCATTTTTACGCTCTCAAAGAGTTACATCTGGTTAACCAGCTGCCCCACCCCAGGGTGGCCTGGCAAAGGCAAAATTGTCCCGGTGGGAATATATGTGCCAATCCGCCTCTGATATGAGCTAATCAGGTAGAAGGTATAGGAAGGTATAGGACACCACAGTGCAAACGTAACAGGTACAAACACTCATTCGTAGCTCTCTCTCCATTAAACTGCTGAATAGATTGCCTTTTTCTCACAAAGGGCTAAGCATTTAGGGTGTATAATGTTACATGTTTCTGTATTCTTGTTTTTCGGTTTGTTTTTGTCTATTGGCCTATGTATGCAGCTGTGGTCCCAGGGGCGGATTGGCCATCTGGAGTACAGGGAGTTTTCCCGGTGGCCTGGCCACCTAGTGGCCTGCTGGACAAGATCCAAAATGCACTAGTGGCACTTCCAAAATGCACTAGTGGCACTTCCAAAATGCACTAGAATGCGCTAGATGCTCGCCTGGAACATACAGATCAAAATGACCATTAATCTTCTACATTCTCTAGTTGTGTAGACTAAGTTGGGCTAATTCACATGATGAATATTTTAACTCTTGAGGGTGTAAAAATAAAACCAAATGGACCCGCAAGGGTCCATTTGGTGAGTTACATCTGGTTAACCAGCTGCCCCCACCAGGGTGGCCTGGCAAAGGCAAAATTGTCCCGGTGGGAAAATATGTGCCAATCCGCCCCTGTGTGGTCCTGTCTCCAAGTTTCAGGTTTATTTGTCTCCCTGAGGAGAAATTTGTCTTGAACTTCAACTTGTATAGTAAGTGATTTCCAGTGTTCCGGGGACCACCAGTGGTCCTTGAGAGAGTTCTAGTTAAATATGGAAAGTTGGTTAACCAGATGTAACTCTTTGAGAGCGTAAAAACGTTTACACTCTCAAGAGTTAAATTATTCATCATGTCAATTAGCCCAAGTCTACACAACTAGAGAATGTAAAAGATTAATGGTCATTATTTTGATCTGTATGTTTGACTGTTTTGTTTCCAGCCTGGAGTTGTGGACAAAAGCAAAATGCTGTATATCTTTAGTTTTGGTTTCTTTGGTGCTAAAATGTCATCAAATGGTGGTCCTCTGTGGCTCAAATTCTGAATAAATGGGTGTCAAAATGGTTGGTCTTACGCTTACTTTTAAAATCCAGCCTTTAGTCTTGGCCCTCCACAATATTTCATGTATCTCATTTGGCCCCTTGGGAAAAATAATTGCCCACCCCTGATATAAGAAGTTCCTACCTGCCCCTGAGGTTAAACAAACAAACAAACAAAAAAATAGTTTGCAGCTTTGCGAGCAAAGCTTTTCGTCCAGTCAGAATGAGAGGGGGCCTTAATTTCCTCCAATCAGGGTTGAGTGCGTGGGCGTGGTCCTTGGTGCACGTGCTGTTAGGCCTGTTGCACTTCCCTCCACTGTAGAGTGTGTGTGCAAGTCCACATCTTGTTTCCCCTGGGACCGTGTGGTTTCCCCAAATCACCCAAATCACTGAATGCGCTTTTCAGTCATTGGTATGCGTGGAATCCACAGCCCCTTCTCCAATGAGCCTTTTTTAAAGTCTATAAAAATATATATTACAAGGCAACATCCATTTTGCACGTTTGATTTTTAAATGAATGGACCTTTTTTGTCCTTGAAGGGGATTTCCACCCATTTTTTCACCCATTTTTTCTGAGAGCGTGAAAAAAGAAGCGCCTAAAGAAATCCATTAACATGGTGGAAATACATGATGTCATCAAGATGTGTTTCACCATGTTAATGGTTTTCTTCAGACCTCCATTTCTAGGAAACACAGAATGGGGGGAACTTTTTCATCATGTTCACCCAACACCTCTAAGGTATATTAACGAGAATTAAAGGGGAGCTCCACCCATTTTCAACATTCTAATATGTCATTAGTATACCCTAGAGGTGCTGGGTGGACATGATAGAAAAAGTTCCCCCATGCTGTGTTCCCAAGAAATGGAGGTCTGAAGAAAACCACTAACATGGTGAAACATCTTGATGACATCATCAAGATGCATTTTCACCATGTTAATGGATTTCTTTAGACGCTTTTTTTTCTGAGAAAAAATGTTGAAAATGGGTGGACTTCCCCTTTAATTAGAATGTTAAAAATGGGTGGAATTGTGATGATTTGAACCCGTAGAGCCTGGAGTGTTGCACGCTGACAGCATCACGGTGACAACGCGGCGCACAGAACGAACCAAAGACACATGTTCTCCCTGCGTGACAACCCACGTCTCTATGGCTGCAAAACACTAGCACTCGCATGTTGTACTTAAAGGAGAATTGCACACCAAATTTTTTTTTTTTTTTTTTATCTTTATTTGCACTTAATTTGTTAGAAAAAAGTGGTCCAGGTGTTATTTTGTGAAAACACTCCTTAATGCCTGTTTCCCCTCTCCCAAAATAGGCTTATAATGGGGCTAAGGGGTCAAATGCAAGTTCACCTACATACATCGCTCCAAAATGCAATTTTCTGCTATACATTGTCTCCCCACCATGTCAGTAGTGTGTTAACCCTCACACTTTCACTTTCACTTTCGTTTTAGCAGTGGTTCAGCCATAAACCATGTGCCACGCCCCCACCTTTTGAGACAGCTGAATCACTGCTGTACCAAAAGTGAAAGTGAAAGGGGTTCCACCATGACATTTACATTGTCAACATTTTCAGTGTTTTTACCATCCCTAGTCCATTTTTACACACCCATTTCTTCCAGACCTCTATGGAGGTATTAATGGACATTTTTTTTGTCCTTGAAGGGAATTTCCACCAATTTTCAAAAAGAAGCGTCTAAAGAAATCCATTAACATTGATGATGTCATCAAGACGATGTCCTTCAGACCTCCATTTCTAGGAAACACAGAATGGGGGAACTTTGTTTTTTATCATGTTCACCCAACACCTCTAAGGTATACTAATGACATATTAGAATGTTGAAAATGGGTGGAATTCCCCTTTAAAGGACCTTATTTTTTATTGTGCGTATTACGTTTAACAAAAAAAAAAAAAAAAAAAAAACTTTTCAAGAATAGAATGCATGCAGTTTCTACTATAGCATGGATTCCCCATAGATGATGCGCATGGAAGGCAGGTTTCTGAACTGTCCACAGCCCTCCTCCTCACTGATTAGTCAGCACCTATTATATGAAGATACCATGAAAAGTGGTGAAGTGCTCCTTTAATTGAGAGAGAGAGGTCATGAATGGGAATCAAACCTGTGACTCGCTGTCAGGCCAAAGCCCCCTGTGTATTTGGTATGTGCCTGAACCTTTTGGCTAGCATATCGCTACTTTTACTTAAATGAAACTATTTCTCCCCCACAAACTTGGAAACGGTGGAGAATGGTGCATTGTTTTTTTGCCAGTGTTTGGCCTTGAAGTATCAAACTGGTGAGTTTCACTCACATGATGAGGGAAGGGGAGGGGAGGGGAGGGGAGGGGAGGGACGGACGGATGGACGGACGGACGGGTGGTGGTGGTGGGGATGGCGGCGATTGGTCGTCCACGACGAGCCTGTCGTTGCTTCTGGTTTGTGGAAAAGCCCGTTCTTCTGTTGTCATCCACCAATCGCGTGAGGGCATGTGTGTCACTGTGGGAGGCATACAAGGTGAAGGGGTGAGGGAGCAGGTGACAGAGATGGGACTGTATAGTCTGGACGTTTGTTGAAAGCGTGCGTCTCCAAACTAAGCAAGGCCTATCGGTGGTGTCAGAAGAATATCAGCGTACTGGAGGTGATGATGATGATGACGGTGAAGCCCAAATAAAGTTACAAATTAAGGTATGTACAGCATTTTGTTTCTGGTCACTTTCATGTTGTCAAATGTACATAATGGCCTCATAAGTTTTGCATTGCATGGGATCCAGGCAACAGATGTAATGATCTTAAAGGTATAGTTAGTGATTTCACTTAGTTCAAATATTGTTGTTTCGTCTTCTTTTGTGGCTAATCCTCCCTACTGTGCTGTAGAGTGTGGTGACCATTTAAAGGGGAATTCCACCCATTTTCAAAAAAATCCTGAGAGGGTACAAATGTGAACCAAATGGACCCTAGCGGGTCCATTTGGTTCCATTTGTACCCTCTCGGGGAAAAAGGGGGTCTGAAAGAAAAAATCATGAACATGGTGAAATACATCTTGATGATGTCATCAGATGTATTTCACCAAGTTAATGATTTTTTCAGACCTCCATTTTTATCAAATACAGAATTGGGGGAGCTTTTTTTTTCATCATGTCCACACATCTCTAAGGTAGGTAAGAGTTCCCCTTTAATGCTAGCATGCTTGAGAGGTCATTCTGGACGTTTTTTGGACATTTTAAAGTTGTTTATCTTTGCCCATGAACAGGGGCGTAGCTAGCAATTCTGGAACATTTTTTTCTCAGAAAAAAAGAAGTGACTATAGAAATCCATTAACATGATGACATACATCTTGATGATGCCATCAAGATGTGTTTCATCATGTTTTTGTGTGTTTTCTTCAGACCTCCATTTCCAGGAAACACAGAATGGGGGGGAAACGTTTATATCATGTCCACCCAGCACCTCTAGGTTATACTAATGACATATTAGAATGTTGAAAATGGGTGGAATTCCCCTTTAAAATGCTTCAATCTGGTGCACTTTGATCACTTTGGTCAAATATTTTTCATAATATAATCAATACAAATAAAACCTTATTAATGCAAGCTTTCAGTGGGCCCCCCTGACTTTGGGCCCCCCTACAATTGTCCCCCTTTTCCCCACGTGTCTACGCCCGTGCCCATGAAGCTTTCAGAAGGTCTTCCTTCCATGACCATCACCATTCGTCGTCATCTCAAAAAAATCTAAATAATGAATTTAAAGGTAGGGGAAGTGATTTCACTTTTGTCAGATATCACCCCAAAACATTTTTTTTTTCTGTTAAAATGCTCTATTATAAGGTGTGCAGACCATATATGGAGTTTCCCCCTCCCCCACGTTAGAAGAGGAGCTAATAAAAGTTCCCCAGGTGGAGGGTGAATTCTCCTCCAAATCAGGATCGAGCAGCAGGTTCACATAGTGTAGCTACTCTTGGGCGCCCCTAGTGCACCAGGCTGGTACTACACCCCTAGTGCACCAGGCTGGTACTACACCCCTAGTGCACCAGGCTGGTACTACACCCCTAGTGCACCAGGCTGGTACTACACCCCTAGTGCACCAGGCTGGTACTACACCAGGCTGGTACTACACCCCTAGTGCACCAGGCTGGTACTACACCCCTAGTGCACCAGGCTGGTACTACACCCCTAGTGCACCAGGCTGGTACTACACCCCTAGTGCACCAGGCTGGTACTACACCCCTAGTGCACCAGGCTGGTACTACACCCCTAGTGCACCAGGCTGGTACTACACCCCGTAGTGCACCAGGCTGGTACAACACCCCGTAGTGCACCAGGCTGGTACTACACCCCTAGTGCACCAGGCTGGTACTACACCCCTAGTGCACCAGGCTGGTACTACACCCCTAGTGCACCAGGCTGGTACAACACCCCGTAGTGCACCAGGCTGGTACTACACCCCTAGTGCACCAGGCTGGTACTACCGCCCTAGTGCACCAGGCTGGTACTACACCCCTAGTGCACCAGGCTGGTACTAAACCCCGTAGTGCACCAGGCTGGTACTACACCATGAATTTCAAATCACTTACCCTACCTTTAAGCCAATGCTAATTCTGGCCACTTTTCTCAGGCATGCTGGTGATAAGGAGTTCCTCCCTGTCCCCAGTGAGCCCCTGCACGGGGTCAATAAACCTTAGTTTCAGTTTGGGCTTTGGGAGAAAAGCCTTTCGTCCAATCAGGATGAGAGGGGCCTTCTTCCAGTCAGGATTGAGTGGTGGTGGTGGTGGGCCTTGGTGGTGTTGCCATGTTTTACTTCCCCTCACTGCAGAGCGTGTGCATGTGCACATCTTTCAAGCTAGAACAGGGGTCAGGGTCGGACTGGCCATAGAGAATACCGGGAGCTATCCCGGTGGGCCGCGACCATAGGGGGCAATAGGTGTTGCTATTTTTATTATTATTTCATTTTACATGTATATTTTTTGACATCATCAGTGAGTGACAAATGAAACCTCTTCTATCTTGGAGATCCTTTTTTCCAAATGTGAACCAAATGAGTGTACAAATGTGAACCAAATGGACCCTAGCGGGCCCATTTGGTTCCATTTGTACTCTCAGAGAGTTTGCACTCTCAGAAAAGAAAATGTTAATGTTTTTTTTTTTTTTTTTTTTTTTCAGATCTCCATTTCAACATCTCTGTAGTAATCAACAGGGGTGAATGTAACTTGCCCCATTTGGGGGGGGGGGGGGGGGGGGGGGGGGGGGGGGCAAGAGCGATTTCAAGCCGCACCCATACCATTTTCAGTTACAGGTCTTTTATTAGTCGATTAAAGCATCAATAATAACATCAATTGTTGTTGAAGTTGCAACAGACACGCAGCATGCATATAGCCAATGGTCAAATTTTCAATGATGAAATGCTGTTGGTTTAGTGGTGTAGTTAGCTGTAGTTAGTTAGTAGCAGTAGTAGTGTTTCAAATCATTTTAAATATACAGTAATCACGTTAATTTCTTGGGTATCTTGGGTTGTTTTGCATGCCATCATGTTTGGTGGCGCAGTCAGGGCATTTAGGGGGGTATTGCCCCCCCCCACCCATGCCTAATCAATGGCCATAAAATGTTGAACATGGGTGGAATGTGCTACACCTAACCCTGGATAAACTACGGGTAAGTGGGAAAATGGGTAAAAACTTCAGTGAATAGAAAAAAAAAAAAAACAACAAAAAAAAAAAACAATTAATGGATTACTAATTAATTCATCAATTCATCATTGGATGAGTTTGTAGCAGGGGCGGTTCTAGGCATGGGCATGGGGGGGGGGGGCAATGCCCCCTAAATGCCCAATGCATAACAACCGAAGATTTCAAATTAAAGTGCTTCTATTTAGTATGATTTGAAAACACTACTACTGCTACTAACTAACTACAGCTGTGTCACCAGCTTTGTCCCAGTCCGGCCCTGGCTACCTACCCCCAATCCAACCCAACGTATATCCTGTCTGGGGATCGAACCTGGTTCGCTGGCCTTGTGGTCATCAGTAGGGGAGAAGCACTTTGGTGGAGATCGGGCAGGTTCACCCGAGCGTGGCTTTGTGCTGTAGATAAGCGCTGAAACGCATGAATAAAATGACTCACTCATACACAGCGGAGAAGGAATTTCAAGGGTGTGTGTGTGTGTGTGTGTGTGTGTGTGTGTGTGTGTGTGTGTGTGTGTGTGTGTGTGTGTGTTGTGTGTGTGTGTGTGAGAGAGAGAGAGAGAGACACAGAAACAGATAAAGTGTGTAAATAGCTGTCATTGAGCTGTAATTAGTTGGTCTAGTGAGCCAACAGACAGCTCATAATCCTCCCACCGTCCGTATCCAGTCTAGCAACAGCATAAGAATGACTTTAAAAGTGTTGAAACTACAATAGGTACAAATTGCGACAGAGTTTGCTGCACTGAAAGTAAAGAGGCTGAATAACTGCACGCACCCAATTTTTCAGTTTTATTTGTTTTTATTTTTAAATATAGATTTTGTTCCACTTCATGATTGCGTCCCACTTGTTGATTCTTCACACAAAAATACAGTTTTATATCTTTATGTTTGAAGCCTGAAATGTGGCAAAAGGTCACAAAGTTCAAGGGGGCCAAACATTTTCGCAAGCCACTGTATATAATATACAGTATATACTGTTTAACCACCCGCTTCGACCTCTATCCATGGATTGAATAGAGCATAATCACAAGTAATCACACGATCGAATACAACGAGTAGACGCAGATAATAGATACCCGCCGGGCAAGTAGATATTTTGTATTCATTGCATCGGTGGATCACGGCTACTACTAGTAGGGCGGGGCGAAGGAAGTTTTACTGAGGTTATGGTTAGGGTTAGGTTAGGTTTAGGCATAAGTTTACTGAGGTTAAGTTTAGGGTTGGGGTTAGGTGTAGGCATAGCCTAGTTTTACTGAGGTTATGTTTAGGGTTTAGGGTTAGGCTAGGGTTAGGGTTAGACGGTGCTTTATGCGGTTACTAACCCTAAACATAACTTCAGTAAAACTATGCATGTATGTATATGTATTCGATCGTGTGATTACTTGTGATTATGCTCTCCATGGATAGAGGTCGAAGCGGCTGGTATAACCCGTCTAGAGTTTGCGCAGTTGTGCAGGCTACACTGGCGACTGGCGCTCTCTCCTTTCGTCATAGGCAACTTAATTGTTGCATATAAGAGGAATTATAATAGTAGTGATTAACATGAAATGACTACAAAACACAGGGAGGTACTGTAGGTAATGCAGCAGTAATGGGGAGAAATGGAATATGGAGGGGGACAGTGTTAATATACTGTATGTATAGGCAAAGGTCTATACATATAGACCAACATAGCAACCTAAACCATAACAAAGAATGAGACATAGTTGCAACTGTTTGTATAGACTGTATGTATCAGAAACGGCAACATATAAGGTAGCGGGCACTGCGTTTGTGCATGGGCACACAACAAATGTATATAAGTTGATGCAAACACAGGGAAAAGTGACATACTATGGTTGTAAAGATGTGTGCAACATCAGTGGATCAAGCTCTCTATTCGTTTACAATGTGGTGATAGTTAAACATGCACCTTAGACATGACATGCACAGTCAGTCACACACATCAATCCTATGCTACATCAATCCTAGGCCCGTAGTTGAGGGAGTTTCAGTGGATACCTAAATTTAAGATAGTCATAGGAACCAAATGGAGCCTTGGGTCTGTTAACTCAGTGTCCAAATGGAACCAAATACAATCACAATCAGAGTTACATCAACAGTGGTTTCACAATATAAATTGAGGGTCCCAGAAAGGGAATTGGCATTAAATGGGAGGTCTGTGTTGCCCAATTCATGTCAAACTGGGGGTCCTTGCAATTAAAATGAACACTGCGGGAGCTTTAAAATGTTCTCCTATGGGGTCCATTGGGGGTCCTTGGAATGTAAACGTTTGTATTTTGTCGTGGAAGGTGCTATACATCAAAGTTTTATATTGTTATTACCACTACTACTATACATACATACAGTATTCACGTGTGCTTGGAAGATGGAATGTCTAGTATACATTAGTGTACATCAGGGGTAGGGAACCTATGGCTTGGGAGCCAGATGTGGCTCTTTTGATGGCTGCATCTGGCTCGCAGACAAATATTTAATTATATAGACATTTCAGTGGGCAAACATATATATTTTTCTATCAATCACACAGGCAACGCAGATGAGGGAGACTCATTCTCTGTTTGACGTATTTTGCTCTGCAGTCAAAAATAGCGGCCACGAGAAGAGAAGATGGCTAAAAGACAAAAAAAAGGACAAGGAGTATTGTACTTTTCAGCAGGAATGGGCAGAGGAATTTGCTTTTGGGGAGAGAGCAGGTTCTGCAGTGTGTCTAATATGCAATGATAAAATAGCAACAGCATAAGAATTACTTTAAAAATGTTGAAATTACATAAAATGGGCAGATTTACTTTCTGCTGTACTCATCTCCTCTAAATGCATCTGACATTGTAAAGTGCTTTGAGCACTTGGAAAGGCGCTATTGGAATGCAATCCATTATTATCATTTATTAGCAACAGCATAACAATGTTATTAAAAATAACTTACTTTTTCACTTTGCAAGTGTTGAATTGACATAAAATGCACACATTTACTTGTATTTTAGCTTTTAGGCTCGCACAGAATTTAATTTAAAAATATGTTGTGTTCATGGCTCCCGACCCCCGGTGTACATGAAGCCGCACACACACACAGTCAAGGCATTGGGGCTGCTTGTGTGTGTGCTTACCTTCCATCCTGGCAGTGTTGCCATGTCTGCTTATTATAAGCAACATTTGACTTGTTTTATTCTCTAAAGTCACTTGCAAATATTTGCTGGTTGATGTTTTTTGTGCTTGGGTCTAAACCGGACACAAAGGGTACGTCTTAATGTTGTTTAAACCAGTGTATCCCACATTTTTCACATCAAGGATCCCAGAATGACATGTAATTGTCCACACTCATCCACCTGAAAACGTCTTGTGCCTTCTTTATAGAAATGTCGAAAGTATTCCAAATATTTCAATTCATTCAATGTGGTTTTAATTTGCAGACGCACAACCTCACAATGTGTCGGCTCGGCTGTGAGCTTATAGATCAGCTATTTTCATTTGTGCTTTATTTCATATGCCTGATCATTTGTTTGTCTTGTAAATCTGGCAACAAATCACAAGATAACAGGACCTTCTGCACATACAGACACACAGACTTATGGGTTGTAGGAAAGTTGTGGATACAAAAAAAGCAGGGGCGGATTGGCCATCTGGAGTACAGTGAGTTTTCCCGGTGGCCTGCGCCACCTAGTGGCCTGGACAAGATCCAAAATGCACTAGTGGCACTTCCAAAATGCACTAGAATGTGCTAGATGCTCGCCTGGATACATACAGATCAAAATGACCATCAATCTTCTACATTTTCTAGTTGTGTAGACTAAGTTGGGGCTAATTCACATGATGAATATTTTAACTCTTGAGGGTCTAAAAATGAAACCAAATGGACCCGCAAGGGTCCATTTGCGCTCTCAAAGAGTTACATCTGGTTAACCAGGTTGAAAAACACTCCTTTAATAACTACAAAGTGTGGTCAGTCTTTATCTCCGTGTCCCCTGAGCTAAATAGTGGACTAATGCACCTAAACCCCTCACCCAGCCTCTGCTCCCAGCCACTGCTCCTGCCATTTGATTGCTTAAAAGAATATTGCATATTTTTTTTTAAGTTAAGCTGTATGAAATATAGTGATGTCAACTGTATCAATTGATGTCCAGAGTCCCATGGTGGGAGTTCTGCTCTGGTTTTGGTGAAATATGATGTAGTTCCAGTCATTTTCCAGTCAATTAAAAACAGTAACTTGCTTCATGCTGTTGACCTATTTCAAAAATATTTGCTCATCCTTCAATCATTTTTGACCCTCATTATTGAACTCAGTATTTTGTGTCCATATCACTACGCCCAAAAGGTAGTTCCATGTGATAGGGGGGCCATAAATGAACAAAGTTCATTTTAGAAATAATTCAACAATACAAATTACGTTAGTTTTGTGAATTAATTTACTTTTACTGCGTGGCCCCAGGGACCCCCACAAAATGACTGGAACTACTTTACGTTGTATATTGACCAAAATCAGAGCAGAACTCTCACCATGGGACTCTGGCAATCAATCAATCAACCACTATATTAATGGCAAGTATTTCATACATTTTTTATACAAGTAAAAAAAAAACTATCCTTTTTAATATATATATATATATATATATATATATATATATATATATATATATATATATATATATATATATATATATATATATATATATATATATATATATATATATATATATATATATATATATATATATATATATATATTAACCATTTCTCTCAAACACTGTTCACAAATCTGCCTAAATGTGTGATATTGAGCACTTCTGCTTTGTTAAGATAATCCATCCCACCTCACAATGGCTATGGGAAGTTGTTGGATATCAGTGGGAACTGGTATGTGCAGCCGAAATGGTAATAATGTGGTAATACTGTGTTATTACCATTTTGAGAGTGTGTACCAGTTCCCACTAATATCCAACACCTTAACACAGCCATTGAAGAGGAGTGGACCAACATCCCACAGGCCACAATTGACAATCTGATAAACTCTATGCGAAGAAGATGTGTTGCACTGCATGAGGCAAATGGTGGTCACACCAGATACTGACTGGTTCGGAGGCCCATACACATTGTGATGCCTTGGACAGTGGTACTATTAGTGATACTTCTACTAATATTACCAGTTACTTTTTTCATGCTGCTGCTTTCAACAGTATTGCGTTGGTGAAGGGAGACGAGCCAAAGCCACTTTAGAAAGGTTTGATGAACAGCAACGTATTATTAGTAGAATCAGACATCTAGTGTCAGAGTTGTGACACTGAAACATAATGAAAGATCTTGCGTGTATATTAGGATTATAATAGCCTGGAATAACCTGAAATTATTTTGGCCTGGAGGGGGCGGAGTCCGTCCGAGCCAGGGCGGCAGATCGAGCTGATCTGATTTGATCTCACCAACGTGTTGTCATCCCCGGCCACTCCCCCTACCGCCCCTCCACTGCTGTGCTACATCACATCACTTGAGTGACGCCCACCCTGAAAGGTTGACTCCCACTTCTAGGCCACCATGGCTAACAAATAAGTTCAGGCTTTCCGTTTTCAGACAACACAGACAAAAATGAAAGCCTGGGTGTTGAGGCTAGGATTATAAAGTTTTGTTTTCTGCGGGTAGGGTGGTGCAAAAGTAATTATAAAACATGTATTATGTTTCATATTGAGTCCAAGTAAAAAGTAAGCTTTTACTAGCTCAGTAACTTCATAAGTAGCTCTAACAAAGTCAAATCTTTCTGTGATGTGAAACACTAGGCGATCTATTCTATGGGCTCACTGAAGGCTCATTCAGAGTTTGGAATTTCGGTGGCCACCGCGAGCACCGCTCAGAGCACCGCGACCACCGCTATTTCAAAGTCCACTGTCAGCACCGCACCGCGCTGTGGTGTGTTGTGTGTTTTCTTTTTTTTAACCAGCCGTTAAAAACAAGCAACCACCGCGGTGCGGTGCGGTGCGGTGCGGTGCGGTGCAGTGCGGTGCGGTGGTTAGTAAAATCCGAGAGGAGGGCTGGGAGGTGCGGTGGTTGTGGTGGTATGACGTCATATTGTAGGAAACGGTGGTCGCGGTGGTCGCGGTGGGCACCGAAAATTCATCTCTGAATAGGCCTTGAGGCTTGCATCACAAGTGACTTTGAGCTTGTAGATCTGGTATTTTCGGTGAGAGGGGAAAGATCAGACAAGTTGGCTAAATGTTGATGGTTTAAGCAACGCTTGGCTGTCTAAAAATAGTAAATACTCATCAACTCAAATGTATTTGTTTCAGACTTGTGTGGACTCCAGACAACAGGTGAAGATGAACTCTCCAGACTCAACCAGGGACGTCTCTATTACACAGGAAACTGAAGACATGTCTATTCAACAAGAAACTGGAGACATTTCCATTGACCATGAGAAACCTGAAGACATTTTTATTAATCACTATGAATCTGACGACATTTTTGTTAAACAGGAAACTGAAGACATTTCCATTGACCTTGAGCAACCTGAAGACATTGTTGTTAAACAGGAAAGTGAGGACATTCCTATCGACCAGATGAAACCTGAAGACATTTTTGTTAAGCAGGAAACTGAAGACATTTCTATTAATCACAATGAATCTGACTACATTGTTGTTAAGCTCCTAACTGAAGATGATTCTATCGACCAGGTGAAACCTGAAGGCATTTTTGTTAAGCAGGAAACTGAAGACATTTCTATTGACCAGGGAAAACCTGAAGACATTTTTGTTAAACAGGAAAGGGAGGACATTCCTATCGACCAGGTGAAACCTGAGGACATTTTTGTTAAGCAGGAAACTGAAGACATTTCCATTGACCTTGAAAAACCTGAAGACATTTTTGTTAAACAGGAAAGTGAGGACATTCCTATCGACCAGGAGAAACCTGAAGACATTTTTCTTCTTCAGGAAACTGAAGACATTTCTATTAATCACTATGAATCTGACATTTTTGTTAAGCTCCTACCTGAAGACATTTCTATTGACCAGGGGAAACCTGGAGACATTTTTGTTAAACAGGAAACTGAAGACATTTCCATTGACCTTGAGCAACCTGAAGACATTGTTGTTAAACAGGAAAGTGAGGACATTCCTATCGACCAGATGAAACCTGAAGACATTTTTGTTAAGCAGGAAACTGAAGACATTTCTATTAATCACAATGAATCTGACTACATTGTTGTTAAGCTCCTAACTGAAGATGATTCTATTGACCAGGGGAAACCTGGAGACATGTCCATTGACCTTGAGAAACCTGAAGACATTTTTGTTAAACAGGAAAGTGAGGACATTCCTATCGACCAGGTGAAACCTGAAGACATTTTTGTTAAGCAGGAAACTGAAGACATTTCTATTGACCAGGGAAAACCTGAAGACATTTTTGTTAAACAGGAAAGGGAGGACATTCCTATCGACCAGGTGGAACCTGAGGACATTTTTCTTCTTCAGAAAACTGAAGACATTTCCATTGACCTTGAGAAACCTGAAGACATTTCAATCAACCAGGAGAAACCTGAAGACATTTCTGTTAATCCGGAGGAACCTGGATACATTGTTGTTAAAATCCTACGTGAAGACATGTCTACTAACGAGGAGGAAAGTGAAGACATTTTTGTTAAACTAGAACCTGACGACATTTCAATTAAACAAGAACCTGAAGACGTTCCAATGAAACAAGAACCTGAAGACATTTCAATTAAACAAGAACATGAAGATGTTCCCATTAAACAAGAACATGAAGACATTTCCATTAAACAAGAACCTGAAGACGTTCCCATTAAACAAGAACATGAAGACATTTCAATTAAACAGGTTCCTGAAGACATTTCCACTAAACAGGTGGATCCTGAAGTCATTCCACAGGAACCCAAAGACATGTCTATTCAACAGGAGGAAGCTGAAGAAAACGCACAGCGTGGTAAGTTCATTAATCTCTCTAGTTCTACCCTGTCCTGTTTCAGAGCTAAAACAATACCTCAGCCTCCATGAAACGATTGCAGAAGCAAAGAGGTCATGCTCATAGCATTGATGTTTTTGGCCATTCGCTTTACTAAGGATTGTATGGACGTCCGTAGTCATGACCGTAGTTCTAACAGTTCATAATTGCCCATGGCACTTGCAGTAATACTTGCCCTAGCCTCAACCTCCTTGAAGGTGCATGCAAAGTCTCAACCTATGTATCTTAGATAGCATTTTGTGTTTTTCACAATTTCAGACCACATCTATGGTCATTATACAGTATGGTCATATCCCACCAATGCATGTGTGTTGAGGCTGCTCTTCTGAAGAGTTAAAATGGGAACATCAGTTCGTATATAGACAGCACAACACAGCTTGGATGACATTTGTATGATCTTGTTTGTGAGTTCTCCATGTTTGGGTTAGATATTCCCAAATACGGAGTCTGTGAGGCACGCACGCACACACACAGACATTTCTGCATGGCTTGCATAGCCTTATTTGCTCATGCAGTTTCCCCATATTTGGGTCATTCATTGCCCAGCATGGAGTGTGTGATGCACGCATGCACACACGCACAGACATTTAGCTAACATGCTAGCATTAGCATCATGTTAACATCTCATAATATTAATTTTAGCCATGCTAGTATGTTAGCATTAGCATGTTAACATAAACATGTTAGCATTATTATATTAGCATTTCAGCATTAGAACGTTAGCATTTGCATGTTAGCATGTTAACATTAACATGCGGCTTGGCGAGCGGCAGGCACTCAGTAAGATTTCTTATACGTTTTGTTTCGACTCATTTCCCTTATTGTCTGTCTATCTAGATATCTGTCCGTCACAAGGACCAATTGTGAAGAAACGTGTCCGCAGCCGTGGCCTGCGTGGGCAGAAGTTCAGCAGAAGCTCGGATCTCAAATCTCACCAGAGAGAGAAGCTGCTCCACCATTGTGGTCAGTGTGAAAAGAAGTTCACATGGATATGTCATCTCAAACGACACCAGTTAAGTCATACAGGAGAGCTCTATCACTGTGACCAGTGTGACAAGAAGTTCACGCGGAAAGGTAATCTCCAAGTGCACCAGAGAATTCATACAGGAGAGAAACTCTACCACTGTGACAATTGTGAGAAGAAGTTCACGCAGAGAAGAGATCTCAAAGTGCACCAGAGAGGTCATACAGGAGAGAAGCCCTACCAGTGTGACAAGTGTGAGAAGAAGTTCAAGCTGAGATGTAATATCAAAGAGCACCAGAGAATTCATACAGGAGAGAAGCCCTACCATTGTGACAAGTGTGATAAGAAGTTCGCGCAGAGAGGTCATCTCCAAGTGCACCAGAGAAGCCATACAGGAGAGAAGCCCTACCAGTGTGACCAGTGTGAGAAGAAGTTCACGCAGAGAAATGATCTCAAAGTGCACCAGAGAATTCATACAGGAGAGAAGCCCTACCAGTGTGACAATTGTGATAAGAAATTCACGCGGAGAAGTACTCTCAAAGTGCACCAGAGAATGCATACAGGAGAGAAGCCCTACCAGTGTGACAAGTGTGAGAAAACGTTCACGCAGCGAAGTCATCTCAAAGTGCACCAGAGTGGTCATAAAGGAGAGAAGCCCTACCAGTGTGACAAGTGTGAGAAAACGTTCACGCGGAGAGGAGATCTCAAAATGCACCAGAGAGGTCATACAGGAGAGAAGCCCTACCAGTGTGACCAGTGTGAGAAGAAGTTCACGCAGAGATGTAATCTCAAAGTGCACCAGAGAATGCATACAGGAGAGAAGCCCTACCAGTGTGACAAGTGTGAGAAGAAGTTCACACTAAAATGTAATCTCAAACGGCACCAGACAAGGCACACCGCTGCAACCAGCGTGAGCAAAGGTTCAGCTCGGAAGCAGGTCTAGCCAAACACCGAGATAATTCATACACAAAACGAAACCTCCCGAACTGGAGAGAGACCCAGCAATTGTGAATTGTGTGTTCCCAATGAAAATAAATGAACGGATGGACGGACGGACTACGGATGGACGGACGAACAAACGGACAAAGAAGGAAACAAACAAACACCGAAACAGACAAAGAAACAAAGAAACAACAAAACAAACAAAGAAATAACGAAAAACAAAAAAACAACGAAACAAATAAAGAAACAACAAAACAAACAAAGAAACAAAGACACAAACAACGGAACAAACAAACAAACAAACAACCGTAACAAACAAACAAATGAATAGCAGTCTTCAACAGACAGAAGCCCCCGCCTCCCCCGTTGTCTAATAATTCCTACAGAAAAATGGCACCACTGTGACTGCTGGGGGAAATTCTTCTGACATTGCAAGGTCCTTGAAGAAAAAGACATCACAACGGTGCAGAACTGTTTCATCTGGCACTTTGAGGAACCTCCCAAGACTTCAAACCTTAAGCCAGTTATTGTGAAACTTGTGTGTATTCTAATTTAAAGTCAAACATACATACATACAAACAAACAGTCTTCCAAAGAGTCTTTGAGCAAGGCTGGTGTCTATACTTTATCATTCCGACCGGTGTCGTGTGGGTCAATGCTTCTTCATCAGACATCACCACCACATGTCCGCATCACGGCACTGCTCACTTCACACTGGTTGTGATTTTCATCAACAATGTCAGCATCGGCAGTGATGTCCAGTGCCGACCATGACCTTGATTTTTGGGTACATGACATAAAAGTATATCATGTTTGTCCAACTAAAACCATTCACATGCCGTTGCTGCTGCTACAGCTTTGACTCAACAGTGTCCCACAAAGGGACAAAGAGAAACCTTAAAGGACCACTTTGCCACTTTTTAACGTATCTTCATATAACGGGTCCTCACTAATGTACATGATAAAACACCACTTTTTTTCTACTCTGTCTGTGCCTCACAGGAGGGCTGTGGGCAGTTCAGAAACCCATCCTACAATGATATCATCATTCGGCAGATTTCTTTAAAGAAAAAAAAAACATATATGTTTTTATTATCAAGAGAACAATGGCTGCCATTTTTGCATTGCAACTTTTCAGGACTAAAAAGCCTGACGTTTCTATTAGCTTGGATTCCCCATTGATGATGTCATTGGAGGACGGAAAACAAATAGTGGTATTTTATCATGTACGTTAGTGATGACCTATTAAATGAAAATTCGTTGAAAAGTGCTGAAGTGGTACTTTAAGCTTTCATTATCCTAGATGGTCATATATCATTTAATCGTAGCATTAGCATTATTAGCATTAGTTAGCATTACTTAGCATTACTCATCATTGGCATTATTGTAGTTTGAAACATATCAGACCTACAAGCTCTGAGATTTGAACGTGAATACTAGGGGTGGCACAATTTACTTGCCTCCCAATTTGAATTGAATATTGGTACCTAGGGTGACAAATCGATTTATATTGGGATCCTTGAACATTGCAATTCGATATTGATTTTATTGTGGATGTTCTATTTGGCGATTCCATTTTGATATTACGACACTAAGAATTGTGTTACATTGATATATCTTTTTCTACCCACCCCTAGTGTACACACGTCTTGGCACTTTTTAAAGCCATGTTTGATTTAGTTTTGCTCAGTCTTTTTAATGTATTTTCACTTAGTTTTAGTCAGTCTTTTGAATGGATTTTCATTTAGTTTTAGTGACATTTTACTCAAGTGTAATCTCAGTTTAGACTCAATCTACATTTGAATTAGTTAATGTACTTGATTAATTTAGGTGATTAAATGTAACAATTTCATCTAGTTTTATTTGTTGACAAAATTAATCAATATTATTTACTCTTAATTTCTTTTTAGTCATAGTCATAGTTGTTTGATTTTTTTTTGTGAAAAATTTTCAGTGAAAATTGCATTTTTGTCC
Organism: Benthosema pterotum; assembly: GCA_039105355.1. NCBI lineage: Eukaryota > Metazoa > Chordata > Actinopteri > Myctophiformes > Myctophidae > Benthosema > Benthosema pterotum. Next base: position 43,077,671 of record CM076980.1, on the reverse strand, counting down.
TAGTTTTAGTCTACAAAAGAAACACTGCCTTAGGTTACTCTTTGTGTGGGAATCTCAACATATATTATCCTCATACTGTGTCCTCACATTCGTTTATGCTTATGTTTAAGGGATATCATGGTTATTTCACTCATTTCAGCATTTTGAAATTTTAGATAATTGTATGATATGAATTAGTTCCCCTGGCAAACACCTTGTAACGCCAACCTTCATTTTAACACACAGTCGCACACACATGCGCGTGCACACACACAAACACACACACACACACACACACACACACACACACACACACACACACACACACACACACACACACACACACACACACACACACACACACACACACACACACACACACACTGTTGCATCTAACATCTGGTCCTCTGGGGTTATCTTTTATTTCAATATTGTTTGTCAAAGTAAAATATACAGTGTGCTGATTAAACTATTAACCATTAACTATTAAACCTAATTTACATTAAACTCAGTGTATCTTTGTTTTACATTGTTGTTGCTTAAAGCTAAGGGAAGTGATTTGAAATTCATCGTGTAGTACCAGTCTGGTACGCTAGGGGCGCCGAGAGTAGCTACCCCTCGTGAACGCGCACTGAGTAAAGAGAGTTAAAAAACATGGCTGCCGCCATGACCGCATCAGTCCGCCGTTTTGATTCAGTCAAGAAGGAAGCAAAAATGATTCATGGAGCAGTGAAGTTCTCATCCCCCACCACAGATTCTACTCATAGCACCATCCACCCTTTGTTTGCGTGTCTGAGCCGATGGTAGCTGATAGAAGACAACAACTGTGTGTGTGTGTGTGTGTGTGTGTGTGTGTGTGTGTGTGTGGTGTGTGTGTGTGTGTGTGTGTGTGTGTGTGTGTGGTGTTGTTGGCTTGTCGACATAGGCCTACTGTATTACTGTTGCCTCCTACTGTATTACTGCGGCCCGTCAACGCCGGCCGCCGTGCCGACGCGCACGTTGCTGGCCAGCCAGCGACCATACCATGAGAGGCGGTGGAGCCCCGAGCTCACCGCCTCTGCGGCGACACGCCGTGCACGGTCCACGGCCACGGTCCGCCGCTGGCCAAACCACGAATGAAAAGGATATCTCTGTTGTTTTCTAGTTGCAAGTGGCACTGGACTTCCATACAATACCTTGTTTGATCTGACTGTGATAAACGCGACATATGCAAAGCAGTGGTTTTCAACCTTTTTTGCACCAGGGCCCACTATTTCTTCAGCATTTGAGCCACGGACCACCATTCATTTTCGCCCCACAGACCCCCATCCTAAAGATTTCTTTTGTCCACAATACCATGCTTGATTTCGGAAACAAAACAGGCAAACATACAGATCAAAATGACCATTAATCTACATTCTCTAGACTTGGGCTAATTCAGATGGTAAAATGGTTTCATGTTTACTCTTCCAGGAACGACCTGTTGAAAACCACTGGTCTACAGGATTTGCAATGTTTATTTCACTCCATTACATAACACCAAGTGTTTCTGCATCCAAGCATTCAAGACAGCCAATTTGACGTTTTTTTTCCCCATTATAGCCTATGATCTTGATAAAAGTTGGATGGATTATCAATTATCAATGTTTTGGGATACAAAATGCTCCATATCAGGGGTTTTCAACCTTTTTCATCCCAGGGACCACCATTTATTCAGAATTTGAGCCACGGACCACCATTTGACAACATTTTAGCTCCACAGACGCTAAAAGTAAAGATTTATTTTGCTTTTTGACCACAATACCAGGCTGTATTTGGGAAACCAAACAGCCCAACATACAGATCGAAATGACCATTAATCTTCTACATTCTCTGGTTGTGTAGACTTGGGCTAATTGACATGAACATTTTAACTCTTGAGAACGTAAAAATGAAACCAAATGGACCCTTGCGGGTCCATTTGGTTTCATTTTTACGTTCTCAAGAGTTACATCTGGTTAAACAGCTTAGCTGGGGACCCCCTGGAACCTTCTCAGGGACCACTGGTGGTCCCCGGACCACCTGTTAAACCCCTGCTCCATATAGATAGCATCATTGAAAGTGCAGGGGTAAAGTTAGGCTATACTTACTGAGAAGGTACAAAATGTGTCAATGTTTCCATAGCCTAATAAAAATGTCGGCACTTTAGCACTGCATATCTGTAGTCGGGTTACAATAAAACTTTATTTGTATTGCACCACCTTTCATGACATACAATGCAGCTTTGCATGGCAATAGAGAAAAGACAAAACAAAATAAATGAGGTCTCCAGTTTCTATAGTTCGATTATGTAGCATGTATAGTTAGATTATGCAGCCCAAAACAGATAATTCCATGTTTTTAGAAATGTCGTCTTCTTCCAGAAGCCTGCAGGGTTCTTGTTCTCGACACAGCGCCTATCCTGGATGTGGGGTTGGATGGTCTGCCCGGGCAATGGTGAATCTTTGAGAACAAATAATAATAATAATAAAAAAGACAGCCGTCAGTATTTACAGTAACCAAACCAGATCCAGAGAAAACATAGACACAAAATAACGAACGGGCATAAAACAATGGAACAGGGACGCGAGTAATGTAAACTACACACAGAAACAGACCAAATAAAACACTATCGTCCTTCAGGGCCGGATTTAGCCAGCCCTATTAGGGTGGGCTGGAAGAATGTTTTTCATATGACGTATTCCCCAATTGACACTATATTATCCCTATTATTGATTTCCGCCCAATCAGATAAGATAATTTAGAGATTTTTGTGATGCTTTTATATTGGGGGGGGAAGACTGAGTGGGCAGGATGAACGTTTGGTTGGGCTCTGCCCACCCACGCCTCCCTCTATATCCGGCTCTGTTGTCCTCAGTGTAAACACTGACCACACCCACGGACTTTTTGGGCAGAAACGTGATTGTTTTTCACCGGCGAAAAAAAACTATATGAAGACATTCTGTTGGCAATAGTGTTAGCTTAGTAGCCTACTAGTGAAGGGACGATCCTGGTTGAAAAACAATAGCGTTGGGCAAAAGGTCCACAACGCGATTTTATCCCTGTTGTAGGGGGCTCAGACCATAGATATATTAATACAGTATATCTATGGCTCAGACTTTTACCACTAAGGCAGGGTTTTCAACAGGTGGTCCGGGGACCGGCTACTAAATGAACTATACAATAACCAGATATTACGTTTACTTACTGGAAATATGCATGAAGAACATTAGAACAATATGCTACGTCTGCGTCGTCCTCCTTCTCTTCTCTTTTCTCCAAAAGCTCCCAATGTAATGTAGTCGCAATGTAAACCTTTTCTTTATAAGCGTCCCTTCTTCTCTCAACAGCAGCTTTCTTTACTTCCACGATTTGGATTCTTTTTGCTTGTTTTTCGACTGGAATTGGAAGTTTCTGTCGCTACCGTAAGAGCTCCGCCATTGTTATGATGTGCACACGCACACTGGGTTACGAGCCTGGGCGCAAGCACGCGCCCAGCCTCTGCTCGATCCTGATTGGCTAGAAGTTGTGGCGGCCAAAATGAGACTTTTATTAGCCCCTTGCTAACATGGGGAGGAGGAAAATTCATATATGGTCCGCGCACCTTAGAATAGGGCATTTTAACAGAAAAAAAATTTTTTTGGGTGATACCTGACAAAAGTGAAATCACTTCCCATGCCTTTAAAATAAGGCTCTAATGTGAAAAAACTGTGACCCAGTGCAACTTACTAACACTTAGCTCACTACAGCCCCTCCCCAAACTGCCCAATCATGGCCCATTTACAGCTAAGCAAAAGATGTGATTCCCTACGCGAGAAATCATTGTTTTGCACTACAGCAGGCCTCGTTGATGGATGTGGAAGAGATGTTGAAGGTCTGGTTCCGAAAATGAACTATTTGATGTTCAATATATTTACATTGGAATGAATTAGCCTGATTGTCAAAAGTGTGTGTGTGTGTGTGTGTGTGTGTGTGTGTGTGTGTGTGTGTGTGTGTGGTGTGTGTGTGGTGTGTGTGTGTGTGTGTGTGTGTGTGTGTGTGTGTGAAGAGGAGATAGCAGGCATGCATCTCATGCACTTATTGTGGCTTTAATTGTTTTACATTGGGAGGGGCATCACTGCATCATGTAGCCTGGCCTAACCTGAAATGATTTTGGCCTGGGGAAGGGGGGGGGGGGGGGGGGGGGGGGGGGGGGGGGGTGCCATGTGCAGTCATCCAGGGTTTGTGTTTAGAATTAAAATGATTTGAAACACTATGCTACTAACTAACTACAATAGACCCTCCCCAAACTGCTATATGTCCAATCACAAGTAAGCATAACATGTGATAGACGAACCTCTCCACCAATATAGACAGGGAAAAACGTGCAGCCACGTGATAAAAGGGTGTACCAAACTTTTGCTCAATTGATTCCTAGGTATTTTTTTCTGTAGAATCCATTTCTGAGACGTACATTTTCTATCTCGCATATTTAACACTCTTGGAGCCGTCCTTTTGGTCATATCATGGTACTACACAGGGCCACGATAGGAGACCAATGGTAGAAACATCCGGGATTTTCCAGAGAAAGGAAGGGAGGAAGTAAACAAGCCTGCTTACAGTACTTTGAGAAAAAAAAAAAAAAAAAAAAAACAGCACGTAAAGTTTTTGTTTTGATCCGATTGGAGTGGAGGAGGACATTATGGGATCAGAGACCAACGATACCAATCCATAACCCTAACAACCGCAACACCGCAATGAGTCCCTTGTTTATATAAGGTATATAACTAGTAGATGCACCTATACACAGCTTTGGCGTCGAGGGGAGGTGGCGCTAGAGGCGTGCCTGCGCGGTCTTGGCCGTCGTCATGCTAAAGAAAAACCCTGATATAGCAAGTTTGAGCTGCTTACGCATGCAGGTCGCTCCGCTTTTATGGCGTGATGTGCCCCTAGCCTCGTGACAGCAACGAAAAGGCCCCGTCGCGGCTGTGCGCTGCGTGCTCCCTGACCTAATATCTTATTTGAACAGACTTCGGCTGAAAAGAAGAGAGAGAGAGAGCGGGGGAGGCGAAAGGGAATTATTTCTTCAAAGAGTATAGGCCTGCCATCTCCCTTTCCGCCCCCACGGCTGTGTAGAGTCTGCTTTATTTGAATCGGACGAGGGTCGACTGATGAAAAGGCATAACAATGACTAACCCCGAGATGAGATTTCAAAAGATTCCACAACAGGTAAATTGAGTCCAAAAAATATATTTAAAGAAATAAATCAAAAGTCACGGCAGTGTGTGTGTGTGAGTGTGTGTGTGTGTGTGTGTGTGTGTGTGTGTGTGTGTGTGTGTGTGTGTGTGTGTGTAACTGAATTCAATAACGACACCATCCGTTTAACCTCAAGGCCCCGACTTATTTCTACTTGGGAAAAAAAAATGTTTTCAACCTTACTACTAGGTTGTACTACCATGATCTATAAAAAAAAAAAAAAAAAAAAAAACAAAAAAAAAAACATGTTTTTATTCATACTAATTAATGAATTAATTAATTATAATAAATTTAAAAAGTGGGGGATATATTTTAATATAATGAATGTACATGCAATATACATTCTAATAATCACAAATATATATTTATTGCAGTCATTCTACATACTTTTATTAGGGTTAAAGGCTAAAGGTCAAAGGTAAAAATCATCAAGTCCAGAGATTAATTGAAGAGGCTAATTGCAGCCTCTGTGGGGGGTATTGTTATGCAAATATCACAACCAATTTCAATAAAAAATCTAAACAATCCACCTCAACCATGATATTTATGTGAAAAAAAAACAAAAAAAAATAATGATAACCTTTTTTTTTTAATAATTAAAGGGTTAATGTTGCAAAAAAGCAACACTGGGCCTTCTATAGGGTTAAACATTGTTTCTCACATCTTCTCCTTGCTGATCAGATTCAGACATCACCGTTGCCAATGCCTGCGGCACCAAAGTCACACTTTACGGCAGCCCTAATGAGATGTCCACCGGGAGCCTCACGCGGGGCAAAGGCTTGCCGGACGGCGTCCATAGCATGGAGCTCGACGCATCGGCCGTCGCTTCATGCTTCATCGGAGAAGACCTCTATGTCATCGGTTTCCTGACCAAGGATTTGGGAGACCAGGGTGCCACGCTGCTGCTGTTTGAGAGAGAGAGGAGGAGAGAGAGAGAGAGAGAGAAGATGAGAGAGGAGAGGGAGAGAGAGATGAGAGAGAGGGAGAGAGAGAGGAGAGAAGAGAGGAGAGGAAGAGAGAGAGGAGAGAGAGATGTGAGAGGGAGAGAGGGAGGGAGATGAGAGAGAGGAGAGAGAACTACCGCGTGGAGAAAGACTCTGCCAGGTCATGCATCGTCACCGATACAGGGTGAAGCTCGCCAAGCAGGGGGAGACCTGGGTAGACGAGGAAGGGGGGAAGTACAAATAAGGGGTGCTTATAGTCACCCCCCAATGCCACTCTGTTGACGATGAATTAAAATGGCAATACATGAAATGCTTTTCTGTCATTCTACTCAATGTAAGAAGTCGATTGATATTTAATATCACCCTAAACAGTGAGATCATACCAGGCACATTGTGTATATTCCAAATAAACGTTTGCCAAGTCAGTATGTCTTGTGTTTGCTGTCCATGGTAGGAGCTGCGAGGTAAGCGTTTCTAAAATGCTTTCTGATATAATAATGTGGGCCAAAATACACTCTAAAAGCCATGATCATTATCCTTTACCGAGGTGTTTAAGTAAAACTGGTCAAAACTATTACTTCGGTATTACAGCGGTATTACAATAGATTTATATGAATATGTTGTTCTTCATGATACATATTGTTAATCAGACTTACTTGGATAGTGCTATTCAATGCAACCACTGTGTATTAGACTCAGGAGTCCCTGTGCCCATATGGAAAATTATATGCAAACTCTTTAAAGTGGCACCTTTCATACAATCCTCATATAAGAGAATACTTTTTTTTTATCAAGTGAAACATATTATATAAAAAAAAACAACTGGCTGAAAGGTAACTCCCATCTGGAAGGTAGTATCAATGGACTTTAGCTAAAGCCCCTCCCAAACTGCTATTGTCCAATAGACCTTTAGATAAGTCCCTCCCCAAACTACTATGGTCCAATCACAGCTAAGCATAACATGTGATAGACAACCTCTCCACCAATAGCTTTCCTATATGATAAAACATTATTTTAAACCATAAATGCCACACACACATTTTTCCACTGCATAGGGCATGCCTTGTTGATGGATTTGGAAGAGATTTTGAAGGTCTGGTTCCTAAAATGAACCAGTATTTATTGTGTAAAGTCCATGATATTAACATTGGAATGAATGAGCCTGGATGGAAAGTGTCCTAGGGTGGACAAGAGGGCGGGGCTTAGCTAAAGGTCAATTTAGTCCAGGCTTTTCACACTGATCTGCTTGGGCGTTTCCTGCAATATAACTCTAGAGGGCACACTTTTACAAGTGATTAAACGTGCTATCCCTGACTCTGCACTGCATTTAGGCAGACAGAGGCATTTCACTTTAAACACCATTTCAAATACTGTCACAGACAGACAGACAGACAGACAGACAGACAGACAGACAGACAGACAGACAGACAGACAGACAGACAGACAGACAAACAGGCCTATCTATAGGCCTATGATTTTTTACACACAATTCTTGTCTTGTCTGTGTTTTAAGGGACAGAGGGATAGCATTTTTGTTGTATTAATGACATTGGGTTCCTAATATTAATCACAATGGGACGTTATCACATCAGGTGTCATTTCATGTAGATATAGATAGAAAGCATTCACCTGTCCTATCTATCCAGCAGCAGATACGGATTGTCATGGCTCCACTATACAGTATTTATACTAATCCACAGTACTGTAGACTATTGTATGTATTGTTTGCCCAATACTGATATAATGCATTATATTATAATGCATTATGAATTTTAGATCTGATATTTAAAAAAAGAAAAGGGAAAATGATGCACAAATCTAAGAAAATATTCTATTTGACACCTGATTGTAGTTTCTGTCACTAGATCCTAGTTTCTGGCTAGTTTCTAGTTTCTGATGCTAGACTCTGACAGATTCTAGTTTCTCTGAAAAATCTATATTCCTGTGTCGGTGATGCTCAACATATTTCATGCCAAGGACCACCAGAATTATCTATATTTGGCTGCGGACCCCCACCATCTGAAAACATGTTGTTGTAGGGATCCCCCAGAAGCAACGATTTTAGTTCAAAATATTTGCTTCCGAAAGAATATATATTCAAAGATTTGCATCACATTTTCACAATTTTTCAAAAATATCAGAGCTACAAGCTCACAGCGCACCACTCGGTGGCGCGCTGTGAGCTTGTAGGTCTGATATTTTTCAATAGCTTAAGTGTAACATAATGCTTTGAACACCAAAACGCGTTCAGTACACAAAGGGTTAATCTGATGGAATATGATTTGGGCACTTTATGGCGTATACATTCGTAGTGAGAAAACAGGATATGTGACTTTCTATTTCCCAAGTGTCAAACTTTATGTGTATCATACATTTGCATTTTTGCTCCTACCTACAGGATCAAATCCTGTAAGGAAAACTGGCATGTGTAGGACATAGTTTGAATGGTGATTAATCATGAATAAATTAATTTTGAAGCATTTCATTTGATTAAAATTTTTAATCATTCAACAGCCCTGATATTACAGTTTTCCACAAACAATTACAAATACATATTAAAAAACGGTCCTTGACAGGGTTATTAACAACATTTTCTTATTCATTTTGTGCCAACGAAATGAGTGAATATCGGAGGCCTACATGTCATAATTGTTACGTGCGTGTGCAGGCACTATGTCAGGCATGTCAGGAAGAAAAACGGTGCAGTGGCCCAGCAGCCCAGGGGCCCAGATCTGTCTGCATGACGGTTGTAAATCACTCAAATCTGCAGATCTGTCAAAGAGTTAACAGTTAAGCGATTGTTAAACATCTGCTTTGCTTCAAGTCTGCATATTTAGAGAATGAAACCGTGGACACAATCTTATCCAACCATAACAACACAATTCTTTAGTTTTAGGAACTATGAATCTCATCAAATGCTGTTCCGTAGATCAAATGCTGAAGCTGTAATGGGCCTAGTGGCACTTCCAAAATGCAAAGGAATGCGCTAAGAGCAGCGGTTTTCAACCTTTGTTTTTTATACCAGCGCCCACTATTTATTCTGCATTTTGGACCACCATTTGATGTTGAGTTTAGTGTGTCGGACTAATTTAGGAGAAATAACTGGCAAAACGTTGTTCAAAATAACAATCCTCCTACATTTTCTAAATGCGTACCTTCTTGACAATTAGGTAATTCAGTCACTCAAGAGATCGAAAAGGTCCATTGGTTACAAATGGTCCTTTCTCGGAAGGAAGGAGGACTCTATCATAGGAGGAAAAATAGTGAAAAACGAGGGATTTATCTCTGGCGCCTGTCAACCAAAAAAGGGGTTAAGTGTCTGTAGCTCAGGGGCAGTTTGACTGGGGCTGGACGGTCAATAACCCTTTGGAATGTCTAAGTGTGCAACATTACACAGAACAGCTGGAGAAACAACAAGAATAGATGATTGTTTACTTAGTTAGTAATATCTAAGGAGGAACTCTGCGGTGCCTGAAAGGCTGTCAGCTAAATTAATCGCGGAAAAGTCCAAACTCATCTTCCATTGCCATGCGTCCTGGACAGTGTTGGTCAATATTACTTAGGAACAGTGTTGGGCAGTAACTAATTTTAGATTACATATTACTGTAATATTATTACTTTTGCTCCAAAAGTAAAGTAACAAGATTACTCTGCAAAATGGGTAATAAGTAACGCATTACTTTGCAAGTAACGGCAAGTTACTTTTTTAAAATGAGCTTGTTGTTGCATGCAAAAATTAGAACAGATGTACAAGCTATTGACAGGTACTGTAACAACAGAGATGTGCAGTAGATTGTAGATCCAGTCCACACGCTGCATCCTGCGCAGTTATGTACACTACAAATCGCATTGCTGCTTTATTTTGTAATAAACGGATTATGTTGTACTTCTCTAATTTTTCAAAAGCGGTGTTGAGAACTTGGGAAGTAATAACGTAATATGTAATATATTACTCTTCAAATCCAGTAATAAGTAAAGTAATGATATTACTTTGTCTAAGGGGTAACGAGTAAAGTAAAGAAGTTACTTTCCTAAGTAATATAGACCAACACTGCTTAGGAAAGTAACTTATTTACTTTACTCGTTACCCCTTAGACAAAGTAATATCATTACTTTACTTATTACTGGAATGAAAGAGTAATATGTAATATATAATATTACATATTACGTTATTACTTTCTCAAGTTCTCAACTCCCACATTTGAAAAAATAGAGATGTACAACATAATCTGTTCAGCGAGCTCTTTTTAGAACTGAATCCAATTTATTGGAATAATAATAGTCTCCAATCCCACAAACTGCACCTGAAAACAAAGCCAACAAAATCCGACATTGTAAATGTCTTTCTTTAATAAAAACAAATAAAAAATAAAAAAAAAACAGATTTTGAAATTTGTCTCTTTGACTTTTTAAACTTTTTCACAGTTGTTTTCAATATTATTTTTAAATACAAGACCTCAACTGGTCTTGTATTTAAAAATAAAATACAAAATAAAGCAGCAAGCGATTTGTAGAGTACATAACTGTGTGCAGGATGCAGTGTGTGGACTGGATCTAGAATCTAGTGCACATCTCTGTTGTTACAGTACCTGTCGATAGCTTGCAAATCTGTTCTATTTTTGCATGCAACAAGCTCATTTTAAACAAGTAACTTGCAAAGTAATGCATTACTTATTACCCATTTTTGCAGAGCAATCTCGTTACTTTACTTTTTAGAGCAAAAGTAATAATATTACAGTAATATGTAATCTAAAATCCATTACTGCCTAACACTGGTCCCGGACAGGGTCTACAGTGCCAGGGTTTGGTCGATCCATTCGGTGTACTTGGAGATGAGCGTGTAGACACCAGGCTTTTTGGCCTGGCCGCACTTCACGCCTCCGTTGGAGGTGAGGCCCAACACCACTCCGTTGTGAAGCAGAGGCCCGCCGGAGTCCCCCTGCGAGAAGAGAGAGAGCGCACACCGCACGGACGTCACACACAAAAAAAAAGACGCTGATCACACACAGACACTACTTGAACGACAACAGACCTATTATATGGTCTATACCAGGGGTGCCCAACACACTTTTTTGACTTGAGAGCTACTTTCAAAATGACCGGCTCAACAAGATCTCTTACTGAAAATCCATTTCAAGGTCCGCTAGAAAGTTTGAGCTTTGAAATAGTGGTGATTACTTACTGTTATAGTGGTTAAGAATAATGAACTTAATGAAAAAATAGAGGGGGAGAATTGGAAGGTTTTCCTCTGTATGCCATTACTGATGTTTGAAAACAGAATTTGAAGTTTGAGTTGACAGTTTGTGATGTTGAGATTAGTTTCTTATCCACAATTGGGAGAGAGAACTGTCAAAATGTTGGTAAAAAAAAAATCTGAATTACATAATTCAGAATTACATAATTCAGATGTTTAAATATAATTTAACTATTGAGAGTGTAAAATGAAACCAAATGGACCCGTAAGAGTCACAGTGTAGTAGTGCATTGCAAACGTGTACTGTACTGTACGACAGTCAATATTCCAATAGCCAAACTATGAACTAGGATTGATTGGGGACTGACCATAAGATCGAGGGGCCATTAGATCAGAAGTCGCATTTGTGTGAACACGTACTGGAAACCCACTATCAGCACTGCCCGGTTGGCCGCCCTTGTTTTACTCTAAGGCGTGTGTTCACACAGCGACATGCTTGCAGATACAGTATGTTGAGGGTGAGGGTTAAGGCCCTGATACACCTAGCAATATTTTGATCAATATCAACAAGCAACGTCAATTATCAACGTTGACTTTTGACTTTTCTATACAAAATGATCAACTTCTGGTTGTTTACAGTAGAAAAGTCAGGTCATTAGCGCCCCCTACTGATCAACATTTCGGAATCCTCCAATCACAGCCCTCCTTGGCGTCATGCGATCCTTTCTCTCAGACTCCCACACATAAACTTTTCTGAAAACATCATGGCTGCTGCCACCTCACTGGACAGAACATTTTGTTTTCTGACCTCTAGTCTGACATTTTTTTTTTTTTTCAGAAAAAAATGAAAACGGGTGTTATCACCCAATAGAACGTGTTGCCTGTTGCCATGTGTCTCATCAAGTTTCCTGTTGATGTTGACATTGTTAGTTGATCAAAATATTGCTAGTGTATCCGGGCCTTTAGGGATAACTGGATTAGTAAATTCCAAACAATGGGAGGTCGGAATAGCCGCATGGCACCGATGCGAGCGCGAGCAATCTTTGTTCCTACCCTCACCTATGTCATGATGAATTGTGCATGGGTCATTACCGAAAAAGAATAAGGTCGCGAATACAAGCGCCCCTGAAATGAGTTTTCTCGATGGGTGGCTGGCAACTCTCTTAGAGATGGGGTGAGAAGTCCAGTCACGCGGGAGAGACTCGGAGTAGAGTCGCACGCTAGATTCTAGATTCCAACGCTAGATACTAGTTTAAACTAGTATCTAGCGTTGGAACTAGTAGATACTAGTTTAAACTAGTATCTAGCGTTGGAAACTAGAATCTAGCGCCAGAATTCTGGCGCTAGATTCTAGTATCTGACGCTTGATTCTAGTTTCCGACGCTAGATTCTAGTTTCTGATGCTAGATAGTAGTTTCTCGCGCTAGATTCTAGTATCTGACGCTTGGTTCTAGTTTCCGACACTAGATTCTTGTTTCCGACGCTAGATAGTAGTTTCTGGCACTTGATTCTAGTATCTGATGCTCGATCCTAGTTTCCAACGTTAGATTCTAGTTTCTGACGGTAGATTCTACATTGCTGTATCTGACACTTGATTCTATAGTTTATGACACTAGATTCAAGATTCCGATGCTAGATCCTAGTTTCCGCCGCTATATTCTAGTTTCCGATACGCTAGATTCTATTATTTTTATTTCTGGAAACTAGAATCTAGAACAACGGAAATATCAGATCTACAAGCTCATAGCTTGTACTTTACTTGCTTAACATTATTCGCATTACTTAGTATCGAAAGGTCAGAGCTTGTACAATGTACTTAGCATTATAAGCTCTACTTAATTAGCATTATTAGGATTACTTAGCATTATTAACAATACCTAGCATTACTTAAGCTATTGAAAAAAATATCAGACCTACGAGCTCACAGCGCGCCACCAGGTGGCGCGCTGTGAGCTCATAGGTCTGATTTTTTTTTTTTTTTTTTTGAAAATGGTGAAAATGTGCCGCAAATCTTCTCTCCTTTCAAAATGGGTGAGGGGAAAAAAATTAATAACAACAACAAATCAACAGGAACGGAACGTACGTCGCAGCTGTCCTCGATGGGCCTGCGGTTGTGGGCGCACAGCATGTTGGCCGTGAACTTGGCGCCGTAGTAGTCGCCGCGGCGGCAGAACCTGCTGTCCACCACTGTGATGGTCAGCTCTTTCAGCCGGTCCGGCCGGCCTTCCAGGTTGTTGACGGAGCCCCAGCCCGCCGTGTCCACCCGCTCCCCCGCACCGGGGTTGGCGGCGCCGCCCGCCCGCAGGTACTTCACTTCCCTTACGGCCTCGGACGGCGCGACCGGGCGGTCCAGCTGCAAACGGCAACAATGGGGATTTGTGTTAAAAGTATTCGAGTCTGCTTAAAGGGGATCAAGTCCACCCGTTTTCAACATTTTACTATGTCATTGATGTACCTTCTATGTTTCCTAAAAATGGAGCTCTGGAAAAAAAAAAAATCATTAACATGGTGAAGCACATCTGATGACATCATCAAGATGTATTTCACCATGTTAATGATTTTTCTTTCAGACCCTTTTTTTCCTGAGAGGGTACAAATGGAACCAAATGGTTCACATTCGTACCCTCTCAGGAAAAAATTGAAAAAGTGTGGAATTCCCCTTTAAAGGGTAAGACCGCTTTTAAAGCGACACTGCGGCTCCTATGGTTGTCATAGATACTAGATATTTTCAAGAAGTGATCCAATAATGGAACGGTCTAAGACAAAGAAGACAAAAAAGGGGGGGAAATGCCAATAAAATTTGAGATCTATTGCTAATATATACTCAATGATGGGTAAGTTACTGGGAAAATGTAGTAAGCTACACTACTTGTTACCATCAAGAAAAATGTAGCTATCCCCCCAAAATTGTAGCAAGCTACACTACCAGCTACACGACATAAGTAGCTTGCTGCATCAACACTACATATACAGTATATAAATATACACTATCTCAAGTTAATGTTCAACTTTCTAAATGATAATACAATAATATAAATGAAAATAATAATCTAGGGGTGGGATTGAACATAGGATGGTGGCATGTCTAGGTTTTGGGATGTATATTAGAGGTCTTCTACCCATCAAAAATGGGCGGAATTCGAAAACGTGTGTGGAAAATGTAGTAAGCTACACTCCTTGTTATTCGAAACAAGTAGGCCTAGTGTAGCTTCACTACACGCTACTCAAAACAAGTAGTGCAGCCTCACTACAAGCTATTCCCAGAACAAATGTAGTAAGCTACACTGCAAACTACGGGAAAAAGGAGTTAAGCTATGTAGCTTAGCTACTTGTAACAAGTCACTGCCCATCACTGCATATACTTTAAAGGGCAACTTCATGTTTTAGGTTGTTCATTAAATCATTAAATCCCACAAATTAAAGGTAGGGGAAGTGATTTCACTTTTGTCAGATATCACCCCCATTTTTTTTCTGTTAAAATGCTTTATTATAAGGTGTTGCAGACCAGATATGGAGTTTCCCCCTCCCCCACGTTAGCAGAGGAGCTAATAAAAGTTCCCCAGGTGGAGGTGGGTGAATTCTCCTCAATCAGGATCGAGCAGCGGGTTCACATAGTGTAGCTACTTTTGGGCGCCCCTAGTGCACCAGGCTGGTACTACACCATGAATTTCAAATCACTTACCCTACCTTTAATTATACACGTTTGGTTTGTTCATATTCACCTTGATCAGCGCAATGTCGTTGTCAAAATTGTCCGGGTTGTATTGTGGGTGGCTGTGATTCTGTAAAATGTCAAAGGTCTGCTTGGTCTCCTCGGGTTCACTCAGGGAATGGGCTCCCAGGAGGACTTTCATTCCCCTGTGAGGAAGGGAAACGCCATGTTAAAACCATAGGAAAGGCACCCCGTCAAGAGCAGGGGCGGATGTAACATTTCCCAATTGGGGGGGCAGGAGAAAATGGTGTGGGAGCGACTTCATCGTCCGTGTCGCTTCGCGCCACGGTCGATGAAGTCGCCCCCCCATACCATTTTCGGTTACAGGACTTATTTTAGGCAAGAAAAGCATCAATGATAACATCAGTTGTTGTTGAAGTTGCAACAGGCACGCGATGTGATGTTTCAGTGATGAATAGGCCCTTGCCTAGATCCGCCTCTGGTCGAGAGCCAACTTGCACATTGCACAGACGTAGGCCATAAATGACCTACTCGTGTGCAAGCAAAGTAGGTCCTTATGAACTGTCCCTCATAAGTTGGGAAACCTAACTTTGTGAATTATTCTCTCCACCACCACATGGGTGAGTTTTATGCGGACAATTACATTTTTGCAATTTTCATGATGTTGCTGATGTCTGGGTCTTTCAGTACCTTCATGATGGAATGTTTGGAATGTTTGGACCGAAAGAACCAAATAAATTTCCTCTTTTTTAAGAATATTTTACAAATAATATGCACATTTTTCTCTGATTTTGCCTCCCCCATGATATATGTTTCTATTTATTTTATTTATTTATTTACGTATTTATTTATTTATTTATTTATTTATTTATTTATTTATTTATTTATTTATTTATTTATTTATTTATTTATTTATTTATTTATTTATTTATTTATTTATTTAGTGGAAGGTCATGATGAAAAGAAGGGTACTCCAAGTTGCCATGTGTTTTAATCGTTATAGAGGACAAGTATAGTGTATTCAGACAAGTGTATTCATCCATGCATATGAGGCGTATTAGCCTGGATCCTTTCAAAGAATGTCCGGTGGTCGGTACCCCCCCCCCCCACACACACACACACACACACACACACACATGAAGCCCCAGGCAACTGCCTAGTCGTCCTAATGGCAAAAAAACGCCCCTTGCGCCGTAATGGTTGCAAATTCCCAAAGTTAGGTTTTTGTGTGCACTGTGTGTTTGTGTGAGTGTGTGCGCGCTGTGTGTTCAGTTTGTGTGAGTGTGTGCGCGCTGTGTGTTTCAGTTTGTGTGAGTGTGTGCGCGCTGTGTGTTCAGTTTGTGTGAGTGTGTGCGCGCGCTGTGTGTTCAGTGTGTGTGTGTGTGTGTGTGTGTGTGTGTGTGTGTGTGTGTGTGTGTGTGTGTTGTGTGTGTGTGTGTGCACTATGTGTGTCCTCACCTGGTGGTGTCTGGTTTGCAGTGAGCAGCCGTCATAACCCACTGTGGAGCCACCAGGAAGCCTCCACACTCGTGCCTCATGGTTTCTCCCTGAGGGACCTGGATTGACGCCATGTAGGGCCGCGAGTGTGGCGGGTGCACCTCCCTACCGCCCAGAATGGCCTCACCTGATGGGATAAAATACAACATACATACATACACGTTTGAAGTAAGGCTGTTGAAAATAACAAGTTAATATGTTCCTGATTAATCTGATTAAAACATTTAACGCAATTAACTCATGTGCACACTGGCTGAACCCACTGAGTATTTTCTCATTGGAAAAGAGCACGGTTTTACAGAGACATATCGCGGTGCTTCCCCTGTAACCAGAGCCATAGAGTATAGCTGGAGGATCCACAAGCATTGAGGGCTTGTAGATCACTTATGATAAAATATTTAAGAAATAAACACACATTTTCTCCCCAGATTATTTTTCTTTTTTAAACGTTCAAATCCTGTAAAGGAAAACAGGCATATTTTAGACATGGTTCGAATGGTGATTAATCATGATTAAATTAATTTTGAAGTTGTGATTAATCTGATTTTTGTTTAAAGTGGGGGGTGCCGTGATTTTTGTATTTTTTCCAATTTTGTACATGTTTAAGAGGTGGCAGTATGTAAATAGACCCCTTGGTGTTGTTTTTTATGTGCAATGATGTCTTCCCTTTGTATTTGGGGTTTCTTCCGGGGGCTGAACCTTTCCAGTCAAACGTGCCAATGAAAAAAACTTCACTATAGTGACATCACGTGTTCAGCCCCTCCCCTAACTCCTCCCCCTTTATCATGCAACTAAAGCTGTGGGTGTGGCTTCAGTTCAGGTGGATCTCCACCCATCAGGCAAACCAGGCATACTTAATGAACTGGTAGGGTGGAATCATAAAAATGACAGTTTAACAAACACTGTACACTTTTGGAGAAAAAATCTTACTTTTCATATAACATTAATACCTGATGATCATGTTTTAGGGTAGAAAAAAATCACGGCACTCCATCTTTAATCATTCAACAGCCCTAGTTTGAAGGTATCCTGAAATTTGGGCAAGAAAAAAGTATACACGTGGAGCTTAAAGGAGGACTTTTTAGAGTTATTTTTGTGTAGTTACCATGATGTAATTCCAAATGTGGACAAGAAGTTAAAACAAAAATGTTTCAGTGATTAGAAATTATTAATTCATTTAATCAAAATGTTTAACTTCATTTAATTTTATTAAAAAGAAATCCTGGACGTAGATCCATGGATTCAGATCTTCAAATAGTTACCGTATATGAACAGGAAGTTTTTTTTTTTTTTTTTTTTTTTTTTTCTGCTGAAAACATTTTGCTGGAAAAATAAATATAACCTCATACGTTTTGTGTCTGAATCAACTTTGTGCTTGACTTTGTGAGTGACTTTGGCGTACAATGTAAGTCATTGGGGCGATTTTTGACTTATCAATTTCTAATCATGTTTTGTTTTGTTGTTAATTTTCTTGTTTGCATTTAACATTACATAGCGGCAAGGTAACTACAAAAGTGAACCTATACCCTTTAAAATGGTAAAAGATGAGACATGATCTGAATGAATGCAAGATACACTGCAAAAATATACATTGACCACTGTCGTCTTTCGGTGTTCTATATATATCCAAAATAACAGACCTACAAGCTCATGGACCTATAAGAAAAATAACAGACCTACAAGCTCGTCGTCCCACACCACCGAGTGGCACGCTACGAGCTTGTAGGTCTGCCATTTTTGGAAAATCGTGAAAAAAGGGGCACACATCTTTGAAAATTCTGCCACAGCCAATGTTTTTAAAAGCAAATGTTTTAGTTATACACCACTGATTCTGTGGGTCCTTGACAGGAAATATTAAAGTAGCAACTGACATATTTTCTTTTTCTTTTTAAGTTCCTCAGGTCAAAAAGAGAGAGAGAAAAAAAAACCAATACACTTTAAGGGGAATTCCACCCATTTTCAAAATGTTCCTGAGAGGACACAAATGTGAACCAAATGAACCCACTAGGGTCCATTTGGTTCACATGTGTACCCTCTCAGGAAAAACGGGTCTGAAAGAAAAAAAATGTTAACATGGTGAAACACAACTTGATGATGTCATCAAGTTGTGTCAACAAGTTTTCAGACCTCCATTTCTAGGAAACACAGAATTGGGGGAACCTTTTCGTCATGGCCACACAACCTCTGAGGTATATCAATGACATAGTAGAATGTTGAAAATGGGTGGAGTTCCCCTTTAACTCACCGCTTGAAATGAGAGCAAACAAAGCAGCGTGCACCACGAGCAGTTCTTTCACCGAGGCCTGCTGTCCGTCCGTCCGTCTCAATATGACCGTCGCAAGGAGTTGAGAGACACTTTCTTGTTCATTCACAAGGATTACTGAGAGTTTTTAAAGGACTCTCCCCCTGACAAGGGGGGGGAGTAGAGAGTTGGGACAGGGGCGGATCTATGCATGGGCATGGGGGGGGGGGGGATGCCCCCCTAAATGCCCAGACTGCCCCACCAAACACGATGGCATGCAAAACAACCCAAGATATTTCAAATTAAAGTGCTTATATTTAAAAATGATGTGAAACACTACTACTGCTACTAACTAACTACAGCTGTGTCACCACTAAACCAACAGCATTTCATCATTGAAAACAGAAAACTCTCTGAGTCAGACCTTTAGCTTTATGCATGCTGCGTGTCTGTTGCAACTTCAACAACAGCTGATATTATTGATGCTTATACTTGCCTAATAAAAGTCTTGTGATTAAGTCGCCCCCATACCATTTTCTCCTGCCCCCCCAATTGTGAAATGTTACATCCGTCCCTGGTTGGGGGGGGGGGGGGGGGGGGGGGCATTAAATCAACCCTGGTATGGTGCAAGACACGAGCGGGAAGCGCTGCAGGCGCTTGTTCCAGCATGAAAAAAAAAAAAATAGGCTAGGTCCGGGAAAGTACAAACTGTCCGGCCAACACTATTAACTTCTGCTTTGTGTTCATGCTAACTGCATTCCGATTTGGCTGTTTTTTATTTATTTATATTTATTTATTTTTATTATGTGTTTATTAAGCCCACGATTTTGTAACTCGTTTTACACCCAGTGCCAACTCCAAATGTGAGCCTGCGGGCTCTACACACCCTCCACTAAGCTGGGGAGGCAGCGGACTGGCCTCATGCTTCCTTCAATGCATGAGGAGTCCAAGCTGCCTTCTTTTCACCTGGTTAATTTCCCTGGTTGGACTGGAAGTACAGTATAGCGTGCGGAACGAACACATTATTCCGACCAGTTCATGGCGCCCCGGCTGTTCAGGGGGAGGCAGTCTAGAGCCCAGGATTACTGCATGTTTTTGTGAGGGTATCTACCCTAGGGGACACGGGGAGAACATGCAAACTCCACACAGGTATGGGCATCCACACTCCTGAAGAAGGCCGGCACGGCCGAAACTGTCGTGTTCATCTACTGCAAAGTACAAAGAAATGTAAGCAGAAATCAATAAACTACAACTCTCCTGCAACCTGTCGTGCGACCCACCTCCCCTTTTTTGATGTCATCCACACTCCACCTCAGGTATGAGTGACTGATGATGTGGAGGAGGAGACAAGCCTCCTCTGCGTCATCAGTTATTAGGCCCCTAGAACAGTAAAATGGGTGATTTTTACCCCGACGAATATATTTTTGGAATAATCGGACATTTTTTATTTATTTTTTCTTCACTGGACCAATCTCACAGGTCTTAGGACCCCCCCCCCCCCCCCCCCCCCCCCCCCCCCCCCCCCCCATGATAGCCCCTCCATGATAGCCCCCCTCCATGTTTTTTGTGAAAAGTTATGAAGTTATAAGTATGAAAGGAGAGTACCCATGTATTGCTCGTCAGAATTCTTCCATGTATTCTGATGAGAAATATATTTTTTTATTTATTAAATAGTTTTACATTGGGGAAAAATATACCCGTGTTTATGGAGTAAGTATAAAAGATGGGTCTTAATGTACATGACTGCTTTGCTGAGTTTTAGCAATTGTAGCTGATCAAAGCTTATAGGGATTTCTCCTGCAGGGATCAAAAAGATGTGTTTTTTTTTTTGTTTTTTTTTTTTTTTTGGGGGGGGGGGGGGGGGACTTCATGAAAACCATAAAAACAATTTAAAGAAATGTAATTATTATTTTGCCAGTAAAATGAAATATAGGAGCTTTAACTTCCTGTCCCCAGCAGGGGCGGATCTAGGCATGGACATGAGGGGCAACCCCCTATAAATGCCCAGACCGCCCCACCAAACATGATGGCATGCAAAACAACCCAAGATATTTCAAATTAAAGTGCTTCTATTTAATATGATGTGAAGCACTACGACTGCTACTAACTAACTACAGCTGTGGCGCCACTAAACCAACAGCATTTCATCATTGAAAAACAGAAAACTCTCTGAGTCAGACCTTTAGCTTTATGCATGCTGCGTGTCGCAACTCCAACAACAGCTGATGTTATTTGTTGATGCGTATACTTGCCTAATAAAAGTCGTGTAACCAAAAATGGTATGGGTGCGGCTTCATCGCTTCAGCGGCTTGATGAAGTCGCCCCCATACCATTTTCTCCTGCCCCCCCAATTGTGAAATGTTACATCCGTCCCCTGGTTGGGGGGGGGGGGGGGGGGGGGGGGGGGGGGGGCATAAATCAACCCTGGTATGGTGCAAGACACGAGCGGGAAGCGCTGCAGGCGCTTGTTCCAGCATGAAAAAAAAAAAAAAAAAAAAAAGGCTAGGTCCGGGAAAGTACAAACTGTCCGGCCAACACTATTAACTTCTGCTTTGTGTTCATGCTAACTGCATTCCGATTTGGCTGTTGTTGTTATTTTTAATTTATTATGTGTTTATTAAGCCCACGATTTTGTACGTTTTTCACCCAGTGCCAATTCCAAAATGTGAGCTCTACACACCCTCCACTAAGCTGGGGAGGCAGCGGACTGGCCTCATGCTTCCTTCAATGCATGAGGAGTCCAAGCTGCCTTCTTTTCACCTGGTTAACTCTCTCAGTGCCGGCCCTTTTTCATATTTTTGGAGGTCGCCAGTGCCAGCGATTTTCATCTAAAAGTCATATTTCATATTTCGGTCCATGTTTCCCGACGGACAAGTTAGTTGACGGACACACACTTTTGGTTCCGGGTTGGGCTGTCCCTTGTTATGGTCTAGCAATGGTCGCTGCGGTCGCTGCTAGCTGCTGTTAGCATGGGGATCGTATTAAACCGGCGCCGGTAAGTAACGTCACGTCAAGTAGCGTTAACGTCAGCGGCATCAGTTGTTACTGTAAATCATAATGATAACGGGTGACGTAGATTCATTTCCACGGCACGAAACTGTTAATTTCCCTGGTTGGACTGGAAGTACAGTATAGCGTGCGGAACGAACACATTATTCCGACCAGTTCATGGCGCCCCGGCTGTTCAGGGGGAGGCAGTCTAGAGCCCAGGATTACTGCATGTTTTTGTGAGGGTATCTACCCTAGGGGACACGGGGAGAACATGCAAACTCCACACAGGTATGGGCATCCACACTCCACCTCAGGTATGGGTGACTGATGATGTGGAGGAGGACACAAGCCTCCTCTGCGTCATCAGTTATTAGGCCCCTAGCCTGGTCTAGTCCTCAATGATTTTGGCCTTGGGGGGCGGGGGGTGTCGTGGGATCCACACGGCGGAAGTGCTGCGCTCTGATTTGATCTCACTAACGTGTCGTCATCTCCGGCCCCTCCCCCTCCCGTCCACTGCTGTTCTACGTCACATCATTTAGAGCGACGCCCACCCGGAAGGTTCACTCCCCCTCAAGGCCACTTTCCAACGTGCGTTAGTCCAGGCTTCCGTTTTCGCGCAACGCGAATTAAAATGAAAGCCTGGGTGTCGAGGCTATTAGGCCCCTAGAACAGTAAACATGGGTGATTTTTACCCCGACGATTATATTTTTGGATAATTGGACTTTATTTTATTTATTTTTTCTTCACTGGACCAATCTCACAGGTCTTAGGACCCCCCCCCCCCCCCCCCCCCCCCCCCCCCCCCCCCCATGATAGCCCCTCCATGATAGCCCCCCTCCATGTTTTTTGTGAAAAGTTATGATGAAGTATGAAAGGAGAGTACCCATGTATTGCTCATCAGGAATACTTCCATGTATTCTGATGAGAAATATTGTTTTTATTTATTAAATCGTTTTACATTGGGGAAAAATATACCCGTGTTTATGGAGTAAGTAAAAGATGGGTCTTAATTTACATGTGCTGCTTTGTTGAGTTTTAGCAATTTTAGCTGATCAAAGCTTATGGGGTTTTTTCCTGCAGCCCCAAGATGGATCGAAAAGATGTTTTTGTGTAGAGTTTGCATGTTCTCCCCGTGTCCCCTAGGGTAGATACCCTCACAAAAACATGCAGTAACCCTGGTCTCTAAACTACCTCCCCCTGGCCAGCCGGGGCGCCTGATGGAGGGGACTGGAACTGGTTGGAATAACATGTTCCTTCCACGCGCTACGTCCAACCAGGGAAACTCCCCCCTGTCAGGTGAAAAGAAGGCAGCTTGGACTCCTCATGCATTGAAGGAACCATGAGGCCAGTCCGCTGCCTCCCCAGGTTGGTGGAGGGTGTGTAGAGCCCAGGATCACATTAGGAATTGGCACTGGGTGAAAAAATGGGTTACAAAATCGTGGGATAAAATATTAAAAAAAAAAATAAATAAATAAAGAAATGTAATTATTATTTTGCCAGTAAAATTACATATAGGAGCTTTAACTTCCTGTCCCCTGCAGGGGCGGATCTAGGCGTGGGCATGAACCAAACATGATGGCATGCAAAACAACCCAAGATATTTCAAATTAAACTATTTCTACTAACTACAGTAGCAGTACCACTGACTAAACCAACAGCATTTCATCATTGAAAACAGAAAACTCTCTGAGTCAGACCTTTAGCTTTATGCATGCTGCGTGTCTGTTGCAACTTCAACAACAACTGATGTTATTATTGATGCTTTACTTGCCTAATAAAAGTCCTGTAACCCAAAATGGCATGGGGCATGCCATTTTTCTCCTGCCCCAGCCCCAATTGGAAAATGTTACATCCGCCCCTGGTCCTTTGCATCAGGCCGGCCAGGGTGAGGCAACTTTGAGTGGTAAACAGTCACCTGCAGAATCAGGTCACTGGCAGCCTGCAGGCTGATTGCAGGGATACATCTTCAACTACTTGGACACGTTCAAACAGAGTCTAATTGTTTGCTATGTCTAGTCTTGGGCAATATACCGGTATTACCGTTTATCGCGATATTGGAAATCAATACCGAGTAATATCGTTGGGTCTGTGAAAAATATCGAATACCGAATATCGTCAAATACCGACATCATACTGTATTCTATTAAAATATGAGCAACAAGACTTAATTTTAACTATACAAACAATTTTCATGTTACACACATGCCTAAACTAGTCCTTATTTGGGCTAGGCTTTTTGGAAACAATGTATTTCCAACTCCAGTTTGTTCCCTATTTAGGCTGCTTTAACAGCAGAGCACTCAGTTTCTGACCCCTCAATGTCGCAAATTCTGAGAACTAGGTGACTGGTGGAGCGTTCCAACTCTGATTGCCGTCAATACCGGTAATATCGAATATCGAGCTAATTAAGACATTATCATACCGATATTAAAAAATCAATACCACCCAAGACTAGCTATGTCCAAAACACATTCCATATAGGTCATCTTTGAATCTGACCACAACTGGACAGAGGACCGTGGCTGCTGGGCTAATGCATTCCAGGGTCATTGTGAGTTCATGTAAAGTGCGCTCTCAGGCCACTTGGAGCTCTGGTGACAGGGGTCTAGGCATGGGCATGGGGGGGCAATGCCCCCCTAAATACCCAGTTTGCCCCCCCAAACACGATGTCATGCAAAACAACCCAAGATATTTCAAATTAAAGTGCTTATGTTTAAAATTATGTGAAACACTACTACTGCTACTAACTAACTACAGCTGTGTCACCACTAAACCAACAGCATTTCATCATTGAAAACAGAAAACTCTCTGAGTCAGACCTTTAGCTTGATGCATGCTGTGTGTCTGTTGCAACTTCAACAACAACTGATGTTATTACAGATGCTTTACTTGACTAATAAAAGTCCTGTAACTGAAAATGGTATGGGTGCGGCTTCATCGCCCGTGGCGCGAAGCGACACGGGCGATGAAGCCGCCCCCATACCATTTTCTCTTGCCCCTCCAACATGTTCTCTTGTAACATCATACCCCTCACTCAGGCGACCCAGCCGGGGTTGATCAAGTCCCGACTTACGTCCCAATACCCTCCGTCAGTCCACTAGGGAAAGACCCAAGGCCACACAAACTGCTGGTACTGGGAGACCCAAAGTCTGGCACATGGAAGGACCAGAGCCTTATAGTGGGAGAGTTAGGATATTGAGGGGTCAGAAACCAGAGCGGAGCACGTGACTATACAGAGCCTCTCTGAGTCCCAACTGCAGTTGGGAATACATTGTTTTCAATGAGAACGGCGCAAATAAGAGCTATTTTAGGTACGTATGCAAAACGACAACTGTTTTTAAGTATTGTTCAGTCACGACTACCATCTCTGTAATGTTTATGTTGTACTATTATTAAGGAACAACTGGTTTTAAAGTCATTAAAGCTGGATTAAATACCTGAGTCCAACGCATTTCTGTATACTCCTACTGCTACATTGGACTCGGCTGCAGCCTCACAGACAGTCTTGCGGGACGCGAGATTGTCAGTTGCTAAACAGTGTGTGAATGGGGGTGCTGTTGGCTCCATGCTCCTCCAGCAGCGCTAGCGCCCTGGCGCATAGGAGTGAACAGGAATATCCTAACTCTCCCAGTATAAGGCTCTGGGAAGGACTAGGCTCTGTGGGTTGACTCCTGTCCAGACCCCTCTTACGTCTCACCAGGTCTGCTCCTGCTCTCACCAGGCACAGGACCTGTGCGTTGCACCAGATTCCCAGCACCGGCATTTGATTCAGGAGCAGTGAATCATAATGGCCTCCTAACGGCCTCACCAAGGGTCATGGGGCGCTAATTAACCCATAGTGCTCACCCGAGTGCCGTCTACATTCCGGCTGTCACCCGTCTCTCCGGTTGTCACATAGTCTATTCCTATCAGTCACTATAAATAGAAACTAAAACTTAAAAGACACATCAATAATATAATATAATATAATATAATATAATATAATATAATATAATATAATATAATATAATATAATATAATATAATATAATATAATATAATATCAGAGCACACAAACAATCCAAACATTCTGGCAAACAACAGCAAAAATAAACAAGCATGTATCAGTACTAATCCCTAGTAGAGTGGTACAACCAAACAGTAGTAGACCATGTGCTATTAATAAACAACAAACTGTTTTAAACATAAACATAGGCTCACAGAACATAAAGTCTGGCACATGGAAGGACCAGAGCCTTCCAGAACATAACGTCAACTTAGTATGCAAAAACAAACTTACTTTTAGTCCATAAACGCACAGTAGAAAAGAAATAAAACCACAATGAGATGACAGTTCAACGCAGCTCTCACTCTTTGTAGGCTAGTGGCTGGGCTACACACCTGCACACTCACACTCTAATCAGATGGCCTGCCTGCACAGAAAAATTGTAAGTTAATACCGAGTCAGGCCAGCAGGCGGCAGCATGGCACTGACAGGCTTTATGACACATGCCAGGAGTTTTCAACCTTTTTGGCACCAAGGCCCACCATTTATTCAGCATTTGAGCCACGGAGGACCACCATTTGAGGACATTTTTAGCCCCACAGATCCCAAAACTAAAGATTTCTTTTTCTTTTGTCCATAAATACAGGCTGGATTTGGGAAACAAAGCAGGCAAAACATAATGATCAAACAAAATGATCATTAATTTTCTAGTTGTGTAGATTGGGACTAATTCACATGATGAATATTTTAACTCTTGAGAGCGTAAAAATGCCCTTGCGTACGTGTCCATTTGGTTTCATTTTTACGCTCTCAAAGAGTTACATCTGGTTAATCAACTTGGCTGGTTTCATTTTTATGCCCTCAAAGAGTTACATCTGGTTAGCCAACTTAGCTGGTAGTGTTGCCACAGGTCCCGGATTTTCCTGATTGTCCCGGATTTTCATGGTCTGTCCAGGAAAAAATAAAATAAATCCTGGACACTTGAATGTCCCGGATTTTTATACATGGTCAAAAGTATTTTTTTTTTCTAGAGACTAGAGACCGCAACTAACCTGACTTGCGTCACTCACAGTCTCAGATCAGTATGATAGTCCTATTAAATTGTAGCGTGCCTGTACGTACCAGTGTTGCCAACTTGGCACATTTGACGCTATATTTACCTCTTTTCCAGACCCCCCCTACCGCCAAAATGAGTGGAAAACTCCTGAATCTAAATCTGTCTATCTAAAGATAACTGAGATGAGAAAAATGAAAACTGGACTCCTCCAGAAAGAGTTGAAAATTAATGGTTAAGTAGCCTAATTATTAATCTGATATGTAGAAGAGTAATATAATAATGAGAGCAGTAACATTTCAGTGTAAAAGTGTGATATATTTCTGGGTTAGATGTTTAAAGAGGTGCGTTGCTTCCGACCAAAAGGCGATAATCGCCGCCGATAATAGGCCGCCGATTGGATGGTCAAAATGTCCAGGATTTTTGTCAGACACATGTGGCAACCCTACCTGGAACCCACTGGTGGTCCCCGGACCACTGATGGAAAACCACTGACACATGCTGTTTATTTTTCATCCTCCCCAACAGGGGAGGATGAAAGGAGAGGCCTACACATGTGCTCAAATAGCAGAACGTGGCCTTCTTCAGTACAAATCTAACACAATGTGGTGTTAATTGCTGTCACTTGCATAGGTGGCCTGAGTGATCCATCATATCACATATAGTTCTGCCCACCAAAACACTACAAAGCACAACGGATACACCACAGACCTATTTTTAATACTATTCACATCCATAGTTCAAGAGCTGGCATTCTCGAACAGCTATGGCGTAAGTCTTATCATTGGCTGTGTCGCATCCACTCAGGTCTGGGGCCTTGTGGTAGGCCAAAAGCTTGTACCACCAGACCTGGTCCTGGGCTCACCAAATAGTTACCCATAATAATTAAAACCAGCCATCAAGAGCTTCAACTCATGATGAGCAAAGCAGGGAAGTACAGTAACATTTTTAATTGGGGGGTCAGATGATTTCTGTAGTTGAATTGCAGGTTTTAATTATTATGGATAATTATTTGGTAAGACCAGGCAATCTGGTGGGTCTGGTGGTGAAGGCTTTTGGCCGACTACAAGGCCCCAGACTTGGTTTGCTGCCATGCAGCCAATGACAAGACTTACACCCATGGCTGAGGGAACATGGGGTGCTGGGGGGGCTGGAGCACCTGCTCCCCTCAAACACAGCACCCCCTCAGACAGGAGCTAAAAGCACCCCCTCCACCAGGCACAGCACGCCCCAAAACAAGAGGATAAAAATAACATAAAATAAAAAAATATATAATATCGATAATAATAAAACATGTCACTTTATTATAATGGAGACTAAAATAAAATATGCATTTTTGGTGGTGTGTTTGTTTTTATATTCATCATTACCTCTGCTCGGCTGCTGACGCTGTTTCCGGCTATTTACGGCTATTTTCGGTTACCTTTCCTTTACGCACGGTGCGCGGTTTGAATCCACCGGTCAGCTGGGCCTAACAGTGAGTGTTGTGTTGTCAGTCAGCATGGCTCAGAAGCGGATAAGTGATTTCTTTGGTGGGCCCAAGCCCAAAACAAAATTGTTCGTCCCAGCAGCAGCAATGTACAGGGGACGAGTGCTAACTTTGTTGAAAGGGATGATAATGTCGTGGAGTTGTCGGAGGGAGAGGAGGAGGAGGTCGAGCAGCACCAGTGCTGTTCAGCAGGGGATGAGGGAATTCATCGCCGTCACCCCGGAGCGCAAGAGCACCTTTGGAATATAACGTAGGCTAAAGCCTTTACTATTTAACTATAATATTTCTCACTAATATTTACGAATATGGGAAATATGCGAGAAATAATATAGTATTAACTAGCCTAATTACTATGGCCGCCGTGCCAACTGAACTGCTGCCTGCTGCTGAAATTTAACGTGAGATATTATGTATTGTGTTCTGTTCGATTCTGACGGGGAGGGCTGTGTGACGATGATGATGATGATGATGATGATGATGATGATGTGAACACACGGGTTGCTGAACCCGAGCGCGCTGCGCTGTCAACTTGTTGCTGTTGGGACTTATAAAAATATACCTCCTACTGGACCTCAGCTCCTCTGTTTAGCCTATAATTTATATTTTTTGCGCCTTGCTAAATCTCATGTGGACTAAATAGGCATATGCCCGTTTATGATGGGTTTGGAACTGTCAGTTGTTTGAGTTTGTGTTGCTGTTGAGCGTTTGTTGTGATTATATATCCTGCGTGAGGATTCTGTAGGCCTATTCATTCAGCCTATATGTTCAAAACAAGTGATTTATGTAGGCCAGGCCTAATAAATATGCTATTTCACATTATAGGCATCTTGTTCATAACTTGTGTGTGGAGAGGGAAATTAAAGAGTACTTTTAACACGCAAAAATGCGCGTGCATGAAACGCGTGCACGCGCATTTTTGCGCACCCCCGCTTCCATGCTCAGCCCCTGCTACTGTAAAATAGTTCCCGCGGCCATGCTTTCACCATACCTTGCTACACCATAGCGTTCGTTCGAGAATACCAGCCAAGGAAAGTTGTCTCAGGTCTGACATGAAATGGGACGATGGTACGTAACAGTCGGCCTTGTGAGTCTCATTTTAGCACGTTTATGTGCAAAAATGGGAGGTGCCTTGAACACCTGGCCCACACTAGGATCTTCTTGAACAGCTATGCCGTATAGCCAGGTATTGTGTAAGTCTGAGGTGAGGTCGAGTTAGATTTACAAACACAGATTTTGTACACACTAAAGTTGCCTATAATATATCAAACGTAACATAACAAAAGACGGAAGGTTGGACTTAATATATTTGCGTAATATATTTGGAAATGTCTTTAATATATTTGGACATGGGCTCAGTGGAAGACTGAAACAAAGGCAGGCACAAGTCAGCCTTTATGTTCTAAAATGAACGAAAGACAAACCTTTCATGTAATGTTAGATTTATGCTGACACAGGACTCCAGGCCAAAACGTCTTGTTGTACCTGTTGGGGAGGATGAAAATGATGAATGAATGAATGAATGAATGAATGAATGAATGAATGAATGAATGAATGAATTCATTCATTCATTCATTCATTCATTCATTCATTCATTCATTCATTCATTCATTCATTCATCCATCCATCCATCCATCCATCCTAAACGGAACAACTTGAGGGCTGGTATTTCTTCTCACAATTAACTCAGCCATGGAAAACAGAGTAACTTTAACCCTAGAAGGCCCAGGTATAAAGTATGTCTACTTGCAAAAAACAGTGTACAACCTTCCTACTACTTTGTACTACCAAGATCTTTGCTCAAAGGCCAGACTCCCCTCTTCTCCATGATACATACTGTATGGCTGATGTCAAATTTGGAAGTATTTTACTTTACATTTTCTTTACTTTATATGTTAAAGTACTTAGATGGCTGCTGCAGAGGTTTGGTGAGAGGTTCTGAGATGCATTTGATGTCAGAGAACAGAAACTTCAGGACTGTATTCACAAATAGACACAGAAGAGGAACTGAAATGGACTCTAACAGCAGTGCTGGTTGGGTGAGATGAGTTCATGTACAGCACAAATATAAGACCGTCAGCATGATGTAGGCCTATTAGCAGGACAATAATATTGAGACAAACATGAACGCATATATATATATATATATATATATATATATATATATATATATATATATATATATATATATATATATATATATATATATATATATATATATATATATATATATATATATATATATATATCTTACAATATATATATATCTTACAATATATCAGTTTTAAAACGTGATGAGATTTGTACACCTGTCACAGTCCTTTGGGGATTCAGCATTCATCGGTTGATACTGTACATGCAAATGAACAGAGGAATAGAGAGTTTCTGGTTGGCTGCTTGTGTGAAGACAATGGATGACTGGTTGCAGATTGTGTCTTATATGAGTGGCTGCTTTCAGACTGGGAGGATTCCTTGTATCAGAAAGCTTTAGAGTTCCACTGAAGTACAGAATATTGTGAAGAAAGAGACATCATTGGTATCTTTCTGTAGAACCTGAACTGATCTTGGCCCAGAACAATGGCCTTTTCTACAGCTTCACTCACTGCCCTGCTGTTGACATTGAGTGGTAAGAATATATAAACATAGACATTGTATTTTCTAAAATATTTAATCCATGTACTGTATATATTTTTGTGAAACAATACATGAGTTTCTTGTTGCTTTCAAAGTTAGTAAATTAAAGTGTATTTTTTTCCCACAGGTTTGGGAGCAGGTTATGTTCTGACCCAGCCCAAGTCTGTCTCTGTGAACCTGGGAGACAATGTGAAGATCACCTGTAGTCAAAGTGGTGGCAGGGACATTTACTGGTACCAACAGAAACCTGGTGGTGTTCCAAAGTATATACTTAGCACATATAATGGCCGAGCAAGTGGAGTACCCAGTAGGTTCTCTACCTCTGGATCTAATTCAGCCAAAACACAGCCTCTGCACATCACTGGAGTCCAGGCTGAAGATCATGCAACGTACTACTGTGCTTCTTGTGGAAGCTGTGACACAGACCACAGTGTTACAGTTCAATGAGACGCCTGTACAAAAACCCTATGAATCAGAATGACCTCTGTATCAAAGCAATTGGAAGAGCAGAACATGTTTGAGTTGTGTCAGGTAGAGTGATCATGCATACCGTAGACACACATTCAGACTCAGAGTCTATATTTAGTTAGACTTTTCATGGATTTAAAGTTGTCACTGGCAGTAAGTGAAGCATGAAGAGAAACCCTGAGTAGCTGATTACAGCACAGAGGTTTTTGTACGGAGACAAACCACTGTGAGACAGAGAAACTCCCTTTGGTGGAGGGACTGAAGTCATTATTGGTAAGTTTATATACAAAGTAAAACACTTTTATATGCAAGATTTGTTTTTGTTTACCGGTAGTTTTAAATTGAATAATTTTAATTTTTCTCCAGATATCAACAAAGCGAACAACAAAATAGCAAGAATAATTATTGACTTTGTCATACAATTCTACGTAATTCATTTGACTTCTCTTCTGTGATCCACTCTTTAATTATGTTAGTATCATTTCCTGGATCTATTCAGGGTAAAATGATGTCAAATTGGTTCAAATCTACCCAGGGCTATTTAGTGCCTGTCATGCTCTTTCTGTCATAGTTTTTAGTGAATCCATGACTGTTCATTAACTGCCACTGTTGAATCGATATTGGAACTATTAGCAAATATTTGCTTTTTAGAACTGGTTTCTTAAATATTATCAATGGTGTCTGTCTTTATCTAAATGCCTGTTACTCTGTTTTTTAAATAATTTTATATAATTTTATTTTATTTATTTTTTTCTCTTTCAAATACTAAATGCAATTAGGACTGAGGCAGATTGTAAAATGATGTCTTAATATTGCCCTAAATGTTTTCTGTATATATTTTTATGTCATTGATGCTCACCCTTTCTATGTCAATGATTCCTGAAATTATCTGTAT
The DNA here is from genome assembly GCA_039105355.1 of Benthosema pterotum. NCBI lineage: Eukaryota > Metazoa > Chordata > Actinopteri > Myctophiformes > Myctophidae > Benthosema > Benthosema pterotum. The sequence goes on along the minus strand of CM076980.1, from coordinate 43,045,398 downwards.
CTTATTTATTTATTTATTTATTTTAGTTATTTTTTTTAGTTATAATGTTTTCTCTGAAAGAATATGGATTTGTGCCACATTTTCAAGATTCTTCAAAAATAGCAGATCTAATATGAGCTGGTAGATCAGCTGTTTTTCAATAAAGCATAACATAATGCTGAAAAAAACTGTCCTATAACCACTTAATCTCTAATTCTATTATAGCCCTAAGTCACCCTGTGGTCACCTGAGTCATGCAATACGAACACAGTCTGTTAATTTTCCTTTCATTTGTCTGTTTGGCTGGTGTTTAAGTGACATGTTGTCATCATGTGTGTCCTCTCCTCCTCTCAGCTCGTCCTCCGTCTCCCCCCAGTCTGGTCCTGATGTCTCCGGTCCAGCCTCCTCTCTCTGGGGACGGCAGTGCCACCCTGCTGTGCCTGGCCAAGGGCTACCGCCCTGACGGCGCCACCCTGTCCTGGTCCGAGGACGGAGCCTCGGTGACGGGCACCCGGGTCCACACGGGCCAGTCTCAGCGGCAGCCTGATGGCAGCTACACCCTCAGCAGCCGTCTCACCCTGGCCTCGGCACGCTGGCACTCAGGACACAGCTTCAGCTGTCACCTGAGTCACTCAGCTCTCAGCAGCACACTGAGCAAGAGTGTCAGCAAGAAACAGTGTTCCCTCTGAGACAAGAGGAACACATGTATGAGGAAGATCCTCATACATGTGTGTCAAAGCCTACAGTGTGGAAGCATACAGTTACTGTATTCTGCAATATTATAATCTACAGCTTCATAGTCTATGTTTATAATACAACCACTGTCTGAGACCCTCTGGTGATGAGGGATAGAATTATTGGTTGAATTGAGTTCAAAGGTTTTGCTGCTTTTTTCTGTTTTCAATAAAGTCATGGCCTGTATCTAAAATACAACTCACCCTCGTGTTTTATTTAGAAGTTCAGATATCTACCAAAAAGGCAATGATGGAGATATTTTTCTATAGAAAACAAATTCAAAGTTTCCTTATGATTACAAATTTCATTTGAAAATGTATGTGTAACAGGTTGTCTTTCTGTGTATTGGGTGGAGATGTCAATGGTACAGGAGTGATGACACTCCACACAGAGGTCTTTCACTGAGGTTCATCCACCAGGTGGCTTTAAAACTCTATTCAACAGGATACAGTGAAAGGCAAGAGGTTGATTTAGTAGAAATGAATTCAATGTTATCTCTAACTCTGGTTACAGGTTATGTTTCAAATATGCCATGGCCTTTTAGAAAGTTAGAAATAATATCATATTTATTGTGTAATATATTGTGGTAATTAAAGGCCTACTATGTGGTTATTAAAAGTTACATTAAATACAACTATTACCACATGTGCAATGCATGAGTTAAAATGTTACAATGTTGCTTGGGTGTCTCATGTCATCTGATTGTATTCACATAATCTGAGCGATCATCATTTGAGCGGTAGACATTGAATTCACTTGGTCATGGCAAGAGTATAGGCTATTTGCAACAATATTTTTCTACCCAAGAACAAACCTTACAAAGCCATAATGTGATGGACCCAGAAAGTAAATAGCAAAAACATGTGCTTGCGGACCATTATAACAAAAATATCAAACAAAATGTGTAGAGTTTGACGCTATATTTAACTTTTTTTTCTAGACTTCCCTGCACCAAAATTAGGTTAAAGCTCCCAACGCTCCCTTACGGGTCCATTAGGTTTCAGCTTTACACTTTCAAGAGTTAAAAATATTCATCATGTGAATTAGCCCAAGTCTACACAACTAGAGAATGTAGAAAATGAATGGTCATTTTGATCCGTATGTTGGCAACACTGGCAGTGATACTTAAATAGTTGATGAAGTGATGTTTACACGTACGAAATTACAAAAACTACATATTGATGTTGCATTTTATATTCTGTGGTGTCTGCAGTAACACTGTCATAGGTTGTGAAGTCCAGTGTTGTTTACATCAAGCCCAGTCATATAACTAAAATGATTTCATCAGAACCTCTTTCATCAGGACTACAACTAATGTTGGCAAGCTAAAAATAAAAAAGAGCCTTTTTAGGATGTTGACTAAAATAGACTAAAACTACCATGAGTAGAAATGTGACTAAAATGAGCATTTTGACCAAAAGAATAAAACTGACTAAACCTAAAAGAAAATGCCTGCCCAAAACAACACTGGTGTTGCTTCTGTGAGGAAGAATAAGCAACCAGCTCTAGCTCTAGAACACTGAATGTACCTCAAATATACTAATTTTACTTATATGAGTTACTTACTGTAATACATTACTAAAATGGGACTAAAGGTTTTGAGTTCATGCTGACGAAAACTAGACTAAAACTATCAAAGACAGAAATGACAACATGTGACTAAACATTTGGTCCAAATTATTTGTGTGGCTTAACTTTTCCTGAAACGAAAAAGCAAGACTGACAAAAAAGTCTGCCAAAAACAACACTGATTAGGTGCATTTTAAATATATATACAGTATATACTGTATATATACACTCAACAAAAATATAAACGCAACACTTTTGTTTTTGCTCCCATTTTTCAGGGGATGGACTTAAAGCCCTAAAATTCATTCCAGATATACAATATAACCATTTCTCTCAAACACTGTTCACAAATTTGCCTAAATGTGTGATATTGAGCACTTCTGCTTTGTTAAGATAATCCATCCCACCTCACAGGTGTGCCACATTAAGATGCAGGTGTGACATCACGATTAGTGCACAGGTGTACCCCAGACTCTCCACAACAAAAAGACACCCTTAAATGTGCAATTCTCTTTTGCCTTATTGGGTGTATGGGCCTCCGAAACAGACAGTATCTGGTGTGACCACCATTTGCCTCATGCAGTGCAACACATCTTCTTCACATAGAGTTGATCAGATTGTCAATTGTGGCCTGTGGAATGTTGCTCCACTCCTCTTCAATGGCTATGTGAAGTTGCTGGATATTAGTGGGAACTGGTATGCGCTGTCGAAATGGTAATAATGTGGTAATATTGTGTTATTACAATTTTTACAGTGTGTAACAGTTCCCACTAATATCCAGCAACTTCACATAGCCATTGAAGAGGAGTGGACCAACATTTCACAGGCCACAATTGACATTCTGATCAACTCTATGCGAAGAAGATGTGTTGCACTGCATGAGGCAAATGGTGGTCACACCAGATACTGTCTGTTTCGGAGGCCCATACACCCAATAAGGCAAAAGAAAATTGCACATTTCAGGGTGTCTTTTTGTTGTGGAGAGTCTGGGGTACACCTGTGCACTAATCGTGATGTCACACCTGCATCTTAATGTGGCACACCTGTGAGGTGGGATGGATTATCTTAACAAAGCAGAAGTGCTCGATATCGCACATTTAGGCAGATTTGTGAACAGTGTTTGAGAGAAATGGTTATATTGTATATCTGGAATGAATTTTAGGGCTTTAAGTCCATCCCCTGAAAAATGGGAGCAAAAACAAAAGTGTTGCGTTTATATTTTTGTTGAGTGTATATATATATATATATATATATATATATATATATATATATATATATATATAGAGAGAGAGAGAGAGAGAGAGAGAGAGAGAGAGAGAGAGAGAGAGAGAGAGAGAGAGAGAGAGAGAGAGAGAGAGAGAGAGAGAGAGAGAGATCTTTTCTTAGAGAAACGAAGACATCTGCACTCAAAAAAAGACCTGAAAGAGGAACTGAAATTGAAGGGAATTATTATTGCCCTCAAGGGTAATAATAATAATAACAAAAAATGTATTATTACCCTTATTATTCTATTAGTATTTTGTTATTAGTATTAGTAGTAGTATGTTTGCAGCAACAATGACAGAAAGACAAACAATGTCATGCGTAGTACAGTCAATCTACTGTATCTGAAAATGCCCCTTCAGTTAAATCTAAATGGATTCTGCCACCTGGCTGATGTTCACTAATCCTTCTGGGATTCAGTATTCATCTGTTGACTACATGCAAAACACAGAGGAAGAGAGTGTTTCTGCTTGGCTGCTCGTCTGAAGAGAACAGATGACTGTGTGCAGATTGTGTCTTATATAGAGGATGGATGGAGTTACTGCCTTCTGTCTGTGAGGCTTCTGGTATAGAAGGATTTAGAGTTCCACTGAAGTACAGAGAAATATAGTTCTGTAGCTCCTGAACTGATCTTAGACCAGAACAATGGCCTTTTCTACAGCTTCACTCGCTGTCCTGCTGTTGACCTTGAGAGGTAAGAAATAATGATGACCTACACAACACTCTGTTTGATTATATGTTTTGGTCTTTCTTTTTAATAAGTGAGTTTGCTATACTAAAAAGGTCAGTAGGCTACATAAAGATTATCTTTGTACTGTCCACAGGTGTAGAGGCAGCTCTTGTTCTGACCCAGCCTGGGTCTGTCTCTGTGAACCTGGGAGACAATGTGAAGATCTCCTGTACTAAAAGTGGCGACAGCAGCAGCGGCTATATTTTGTGCTGGTACCAACAGAAACCTGGTGGTGTTCCAAAGTTTTTACTTTGGACAGGTGAGAGCCCAGCAAGTGGAGTACCCAGTAGGTTCTCTACCTCTGGATCTCGCGCAGACCAAACACAGTCTCTGCTCATCAATGGAGTTCAGGGTGAAGATCTTGCAACATACTACTGTGCTTGTCCAAACTGCAATGCAGACCACAGTGTTACAGTTCAACGAGACACCCATACAAAAACCATCACAAACATGTTTACAATGAACTAAAAGCAGTGGAAGAGCAGAACCTGTTGAGATGTGTCAGGTAGTGTGATCATACATTACATTAGTCTATGAGGTTCAGTTCAGTTCAGAGTAAATATTTAGACTATTATCTGTCTTTTCATGGATTTAAAGTTGTCACTTGCAGTCAGTGAAGCATGAAGAGAACACTGTAGCAGCCGATTACAGCACAGAGGTTTTTGTACGGAGACAAACCACTGTGAGACACTGCCTTTGGTGGAGGAACTGAAGTCATTATTGGTAAGTTTGGGCTTTTCTCAAATTACATGAAGTAATAGTATGCAGAGAAAAATGTGTTCACTAGCAACTATTAACACATTTTGTTATTTCCAAATAAGAAACAAAACAAACTTCAAAAAGTATCACTGTTCACTGTTCAACTATAAGAATTATAATTATTATATTTAAATTAATATCCAAGCATAATATAACAGGGTGTATTTCAGAGAACATCAAAAAGAACTGTTTTTTGTCATTTGTCTCAAATTACATGAAGTAAAAGTATGTTGAAAAAATAATTCCATGAAGCAAATTACCATAAAATTGGATATTTGATCAATTTTTGATTTTCAAATAATCTAACTGCTATTGCCGTTCACTTTGTTGATTATCTATATACACTCAACAAAAATATAAACGCAACACTTTTGTTTTTGCTCCCATTTTTCAGGGGATGGACTTAAATCCCTACAATTCATTCCAGATATACAATATAACCATTTCTGTCAAACACTGTTCACGAATCTGCCTAAATGTGTGATATTGAGCACTTCTGCTTTGTTAAGGTAATCCATCCCACCTCACAGGTGTGCCACATCAAGATGCAGATTTGATATCATGATTAGTGCACAGGTATATACCTCAGAGTATCCACAATAAAAAGACACCCTGAAATGTGCAATTTTCTTTTGCCTTATTGGGTGTATGGGCCTCTGAACCAGTCAGTATCTGGTGTGACCACCATTTGCCTCATGCAGTGCAACACATCTTCTTCGCATAGAGTTTATCAGATTGTCAATTGTGGCCTGTGGAATGTTGGTCCACTCCTCTTCAATGGCTATGTGAAGTTGCTGGATATTAGTGGGAACTGGTATGCGCTGTCGAAATGGTAATAATGTGGTAATATTGTGTTATTACCATTTTTACAGTGTGTACCAGCTCCCACTAATATCCAGCAACTTCACATAGCCATTGAAGAGGAGTGGACCAACATTCCACAGGCCACAATTGACAATCTGATAAATGCGAAGAAGATGTGTTGCACTGCATGAGGCAAATGGTGGTCACACCAGATACTGACTGGTTCGGAGGCCCATACACCCAATAAGGCAAAGAAAATTGCACATTTCAGGGTGTCTTTTTATTGGGGAGAGTCTCAGGTACACCTGTGCACTAATCATGATGTCACATCTGCATCTTAATGTGGCACACCTGTGAGGTGGGATGGATTATCTTAACAAAGCAGAAGTGCTCAATATCACACATTTAGGCAGATTTGTGAACAGTGTTTGAGAGAAATGGTTATATTGTATATCTGGAATGAATTTTAGGGCTTTAAGTCCATCCCCTGAAAAATGGGAGCAAAAACAAAAGTGTTGCGTTTATATTTTTGTTGAGTGTAATTTCATATCCAGTTATTAATAATCGTAATATAATTCTAGTAATAGTATCCTATTGTAAGATAACACAAGGTGTTGTATTATAACCCCCTCTATTACACCCTATATTATAAAATGGTCCTTATGGCCAATAATCTAGAATTATTTAATGTATTTTCTTTGGTCTTGTGGCAGCCATGTAACTGCTATCGTTAGGCTACTCGCAGATCTGGGGTTGGTGGTGAAATTAATACGAATTGCTATGAATAACACAAAAATGAATAGCAAAATGAAATAGAATAAAATATTTTTGTTGTTGATTTAATGTACTGGTATTTTATTTTATTTTATTTTATTTTATTTTATTTTATTTTATTTTATTTTATTTTATTTTATTTTATTTTATTTTATTTTATTTTATTTTATTTTATTTTATTTTATTTTATTTTATTTATGCTAAATGTTTTCCTGTTATGACATGTCCAGAATGTGTTCATGTGTTTAAGTGACATGTTGTTGTCATGTGTGTCCTCTCCTCCTCTCAGCTCGTCCTCCGTCTCCCCCCAGTCTGGTCCTGATGTCTCCGGTCCAGCCTCCTCTCTCTGGGGACGGCAGTGCCACCCTGCTGTGCCTGGCCAAGGGCTACCGCCCTGACGGCGCCACCCTGTCCTGGTCCGAGGACGGAGCCTCGGTGACGGGCACCCGGGTCCACACGGGCCAGTCTCAGCGGCAGCCTGATGGCAGCTACACCCTCAGCAGCCGTCTCACCCTGGCCTCGGCACGCTGGCACTCAGGACCAGTGTTGGGCAGTAACTAATTTTAGATTACATATTACTGTAATATTATTACTTTTGCTCCAAAAAGTAAAGTAACGAGATTACTCTGCAAAAATGGGTAATAAGTAACGCATTACTTTGCAAGTAACGCCAAGTTACTTTTTTTAAAATGAGCTTGTTGTTGCATGCAAAAATAGAACAGATGTACAAGCTATTGACAGGTACTGTAACAACAGAGATGTGCAGTAGATTGTAGATCCAGTCCACACACTGCATCCTGCGCAGTTATGTACACTACAAATCGCATTGCTGCTTTATTTTGTAATAAACGGATTATGTTGTACTTCTCTAATTTTTCAAAAGCGGTGTTGAGAACTTGGGAAAGTAATAACGTAATATGTAATATATTACTCTTCAAATCCAGTAATAAGTAAAGTAATGATATTACTTTGTCTAAGGGGTAACGAGTAAAGTAAAGAAGTTACTTTCCTAAGTAATATAGACCAACACTGCTCAGGACACAGCTTCAGCTGTCACCTGAGTCACTCAGCTCTCAGCAGCACACTGAGCAAGAGTGTCAGCAAGAAACAGTGTTCCCTCTGAGACAAGAACAACACATGGAGAAGATGCACCGATAAAGTTATGATTCATAGTTTGCAATGCTATATTGTGATTGTCTTTTTCCTATCCATACTGAGGCCCTCAGTGATGAGGGACAGAACTAAAAGTTTGTTGTTTTGCTTATTGCTTCTATGTGTTCAATAAAGTCATTAAATCATGAACGTCTCCAACACATCTTTGTCAAAGACAGATTTAAGTGTTAATAAAACTCACTGGGATTGTTTCAAGTTCAAGGTTCTTCATTCATTGTTACATGTTGTGTACAAAATATACATATTATATTCTTATTGTATAATAATCTAAAAGTGATCAGACAGCAGCATACATTAATTTTTGGCTAACAATATGTACCACACAGACACAGACGCACGCACACACGCACACACGCACGCGCGCACGCGCACACACACACACACACACACACACACACACACACACACACACACACACACACACACACACACACACACACACACACACACACACACACACACACACACCACACACACACCAGGGGCAATTGAAACAATTCCCAATTCGGGGGGCAGGAGAAAATGAGAAAATGGAAGCCGCACCCATACCATTTTCAGTTACAGGACTTGTATTAGTCAATTAAAGCATCAATAATAATATCAGTTGTTGTTGAAGTTACAACAGACACGCAGCATGCATAAAGCTAAAGGTCTGACTCAGAGAGTTTTCTGTTTTCAATGATGAAATGCTGTTGGTTTAGTGGTGACACAGCTGTAGTTAGTTAATAGCAGTAGTAGTGTTTCAAATCATTTTAAATATAAGCACTGGAATATCTTGGGTTGTTTTGCATGACATAGTGTTTAGTGCAGGGGCAGAATGAGAATATACTGTAGGGGGGCATTGCCCCCCCATGCCCATGCCTAGATCCGCCCCTGACACACACACACACACACACACACACACACACACACACACACACACACACACACACACACACACACACACACACACACACACACACACACACACACACACACACACACCGAGCGTGCATGTATTTTTGTGTGCCCACATGTGATACATGTCTTTAAAGAACCACATGGTTGCTTGTGGTGATGATCAAGCTGCTGCAGTTAAAGTATAGATTATCTAGACAGCACTATCCCATTCAAACAAATAAAAGGCCACTATAAACACAGATCGTTGTCGACACCATGTGTGTCTCAAATGAACCTCTGTGCAAAAAAGTATGCTACGATATTTTATGGAGATCACTTTAAGGAGATTTATTTTTAACCTTGCAAATAGGTGATTTGTAGACAAGACATAATCATTTGTAGGCTATGTATGTTTCTGTTATATTTATATTTCTGTTTCTTTCACAGAGCTCCTTTTGTGTTGTAACACTTGATTGGTCCCCTTTGGTCACAGGGAGCACAAGAGGACATGAACTAGTGGTGACAGTCCTCTATAGAAGGTGGTCCAGGGACCACCAGTGGTCCTTGAGAAGGTTCCAGGCGGTCCCCAGGCTAAATGATGGAAAGTTGGTTAACCAGATGTAACTCTTGAGAATGTAAAAAATGAAACCAAATGGACCCTTGCGGGTCCATTTGGTTTCATTTTTACACTCTCAAGAGTTAAAATATTCATCATCTGAATTAGCACCACTTAATTAAGAAGTTTACACTGTTTTGTTGGCAAACTCAAGCCTGGAATTGTGGACAAAACCAAAAGAATTCTTTCATTTTAGGTCTTTGGTGTGAAAATGTCATCAAATGGCGGTCCGTGGCTCAAATGCTGAATAAATGGTGGTCCCTGGAGTCAAAAAGGTTGAAACCCCCTGCTATGATGGCTTCATTTGTGCTAGACATACAGTGCTGGTTCTAGACATAAGCAATATAAACGGTTGCTAAGGGCCCCAACCAGTGAGGGGCCCACATCACAGGGAGGAGAGTTATTTTATATATATCTCCTATATGACAGGTAACACAGGTTACTGGTGGACTGGGAGCATGTGGCCTCCTACCTTCACCTAACCCATTTGGACCTGAAAACTGACAGGAATAGTTTTCTGGGTTTTCACTTTTCTATATCAGTGGTCCTCAATATTTCATGTCAAGGACCCCCAAAATCATCTTTGTATGGCCGTCGATACCCATCTGAAAATATGCAGTTCAAGGGCCAACGTCAGAAGCAAAAATAGTTGACTTAAATAGTTGACTTAAAAAGTTCGCCTTGACAGAATATTCAAAGAGTTGAGACACATTTTCACATTTAAAAATACATATCAGACCTACAAGCTTGGAGATCTGATATGTTTCAATAGGTAAAGCAAATGCTAGGTATTTTTTAAAGGGGAATTCCACCCATTTTCAACATTTTTTCTGAGAGTGTACACAGGCAACCAAATGAACCCTAACAGGTTCATTTGGTTCCATTTGTATGCTCTCAGAAAAAAAAAGAAGTGTCTAAAGAAATCCATTAACATGGTGAAAATAATGTTAGTTGTTTTCTTCAGACCTCCATTTCTTGGAACACAGAATGGGGGAACTTTTTTATCATCATGTCCACCCAACACCTCGAAGGTACATCAATGACATAGTAAAATGTTGAAAATGGGTGGACTTCCCCTTTATTCTTCCCTAAAACTGGTTATTGCAGCTGACCTGTGAGGGGACACATTATCTAATCTCCCATAGCGCCACCTACCTTCTAGATGTAGACGTACACTGGAGTGATTTCAAATTTAAAACAGTATTTTACTTTTTATATCTGTAATAACTTAATCATAGAATTCAAAAAATACTCACAGGAAACATTGTCTTTACTTTATATTTTAAAGTACTTTGATGGCTGCTACAGAGGTCTGGTTAGAGGTTCTGAGATGCATTTAATATCAGAGAACAGAAACTTCAGGACTGTATTCACAAATAGACACAGAAGAGGAACTGAAATGGACTCTAACAGCAGAGCTGGTTGGGTGAGATGAGTTCATGTACAGCACACACATATAAAACCATCAGTATGATGTAGGACTATAGACACTGTATTAGCAGGACAATAATATTGAGACAAACATGAACGCTAACAACTTTAATCCAACTATATCTTATCTATATCTTACATTCATCAGTTCTAAAACGTGATGAGATTTGTACACCTGTCACAGTCCTTTGGGGATTCAGCATTCATCGGTTGATACTGTACATGCAAATGAACAGAGGAATAGAGAGTTTCTGGTTGGCTGCTTGTGTGAAGACAATGGATGACTGGTTGCAGATTGTGTCTTATATGAGTGGCTGCTTTCAGACTGGGAGGATTCCTTGTATCAGAAAGCTTTAGAGTTCCACTGAAGTACAGAATATTGTGAAGAAAGAGACATCATTGGTATCTTTCTGTAGAACCTGAACTGATCTTAGACCAGAACAATGGGCTTTTCTACAGGTTCACTCACTGCCCTGCTGTTGACTTTGAGTGGTAAGAATATATAAACATAGACATTGCATTTTCTAAAATATTTAATCCATGTACTGTACATATTTTTGTGAAACAATACATGAGTTTCTTGTTGCTCTCACAGGTAGTAAAGTGTATTTTTTTCCCACAGGTTTGGAGGCAGGTTATGTTCTGACCCAGCCCAAGACTGTCTCTGTGAACCTGGGAGACAATGTGAAGATCACCTGTAGTAAAAGTAATACCTATACCATTATCTGGTACCAACAGAAACCTGGTGGTGTTCCAAAGTTTCTAATTTATACAGGTGGCAGCCGAGCAAGTGGAGTACCCAGTAGGTTCTCTACCTCTGGATCTTCTTCAGCCCAAACACAACCTCTGCTCATCACTGGAGTCCAGGCTGAAGATCTTGCAACATACTACTGTGCTACTATTTGTCTAGGCTGTCACACAGACCACAGTGTTACAGTTGAATGAGACGCCTGTACAAAAACCCTATGAATCAGAATGAACTCTTTATTATAGCAATTGGAAGAGCAGAACCGGCTGAGATGTATCAGGTAGAGTGATCAAACATACATTAGACCTGTGTTCAGACTCAGAGTCTGTATTTAGTCTATTTTCAGACTTTTCATGGATTTAAAGTTGTCACTTGCAGTGAGTGAAGCATGAAGAGAACACTGTAGCAGCTGATTACAGCACAGAGGTTTTTGTACGGAGACAAACCACTGTGAGATGGTGGTGTGGCTTTTGGTGGAGGGACTGAAGTCATTATAGGTAAGTTCTTAAACAAAGTAAAACAATTTCATATGCAAAAGCTATTACTATTTCAAACAATGTTAACAACAAAATAACTTATTAATTATTGACTTTTAATGTAATTGATTTGAATTCTCTTCTGTGATCCACTTATTAATTACATTAATCCCATTTTCTGAATTTATTCATGTTAGATTATGTCAAATTACCAAGGGCTATTTACTGCCGGTCATATTTTTCCTCTCTTGACTTTTGTAATTTTGCACTGTGCATTAACTGCCAAAGTTGAATCAATGTGGGAACTATTAGCAAATGTTCACTTTTTAGATCACAGTAATTGTGTCAGTGTATTCAAATGTGAAGTCTATTTTTTCTCCAATTGTATGTTTTTAAAATAACCGTTAAACACTTAAACACCTAAGATTCTAAAGTAAAATAACATAAATAAATAAACCTTCTGAAAAGCACAATGTTCTATGGGAGTGGTGCTCAACCTTTTTCATGCCAAATGATCTGTATTTGGCTACAGATGCCTCTCTGAAAATATGTTGTTCCAGGGACCCACCGGCCACCAAATGCAATTTTGAGTTAAAACGTTTGCTTTGAAGAATATATTCTTAAAGATCTGCACCACATTTTCACAATTTTTCAAAAATAGCAAATCTACAAGCTCATAGGGTGTCACTGGGGCCATGCTATAAGCTTGTAGGTTGGCTATTTCTTTATTAGATAAAGCATAACACGCTGAAAACACAAGCCTCGATCTGTCACTCAGGTGTCGATACTATGATTACCTAAAGTCACACCATGAGCTTGTATACACAATGCCTGTTTTTTGGTAGGGTTGATGTGTTTAAGTGACATGTTGTTGTCATGTGTGTCCTCTCCTCCTCTCAGCTCGTCCTCCGTCTCCCCCCAGTCTGGTCCTGATGTCTCCGGTCCAGCCTCCTCTCTCTGGGGACGGCAGTGCCACCCTGCTGTGCCTGGCCAAGGGCTACCGCCCTGACGGCGCCACCCTGTCCTGGTCCGAGGACGGAGCCTCGGTGACGGGCACCCGGGTCCACACGGGCCAGTCTCAGCGGCAGCCTGATGGCAGCTACACCCTCAGCAGCCGTCTCACCCTGGCCTCGGCACGCTGGCACTCAGGACACAGCTTCAGCTGTCACCTGAGTCACTCAGCTCTCAGCAGCACACTGAGCAAGAGTGTCAGCAAGAAACAGTGTTCCCTCTGAGACAAGAACAACACATGTATGAGGAAGATCCCCTGACGACTGTGTGGAAGGATACAGTTACTATATTCTGCAATATTATAATCTACACTGATAGTCGCTTATAATACAACCACTGTCTGAGGCCCTCTGGTGATGAGGGATAGAATTACTGGTTGAATTGATTTCAAATGCTTTGCTGCTTGTTTCTCTGTGTTCAATAAAGTCATGCCCTGTATCTGAAAGACAACTTTGTCAAATGTGTTTCCATAGAGGTTGTTATTATCTAGTAAAGCATTAGCATCACCCTTGTGTTTTCTTCAGAACTTCAGATGTCTACCAACAGGGCTTTCATGAAAAAAGACCCACAGCAATGAAGATACTTTTCTATAGAAAACAAATTCAGTGTCTTTATGCTATACTGATTTAATTCTAAAATGTATGTGTAACAGGTTGTGTCTTTCTGTGTATTTGGTGGAGATGTCTATGGTACAGGAGTGATGACACTCCACACAGGAGACTTTCACTGAGGTTCATCCACCAGGTGGCTTTAGAACTCTATTCAACAGGATACAGTGAAAGGCAAGATGTTGATTTAGTAGAAATGAATACAATGATACTTCTCTGTTACATATTTTCCAACTATGTCATAACCTTTTAAAAAGTTGTAATATCAGGTTTATTGTTACCTTTTTTTATTCTGCAAATAAAAATACGAAATAATTTGTTTTTACTTCACTTTGCAATTAAAGGAATATTTGTGAATCTCTAAATTGAGATCAGGGAAGGATCTAGGCATGGGCATGGGGGGGCAATGCCCCCCAAAATGCCCAGGCTGCCCCACCAAACATGATGGCATGAAAACAACCCAAGATATTTCAAATTAAAGTCCTTATATTTAAAATGATTTGAACCACTACTACTGCTACAAACTATAATTGTGGCACCACTAAACCAACAGCATTTCATCATTGAAAACAGAAAACTCTCTGAGTCAGACCTTTAGCTTCATGCATGCTGCATGTATCTTGCAACTTCAACAACAAATTATGTTCATTGATGGTTTACTTGCCTAATAAAAGTCCTGTAACTGAAAATGGCAGAGGTGTGATGTGTCAAATCCAAACCATTTACTCCTTTTATGTAGACATTAAATTAATATTACACAGAATTTAGTTCAGCCTTTTAGCCTGGAACTCCACAATATTTTCTGTCTCATTTGGCCCCTTGGGAAAAAATAATTGCTCACCCTTTTTTAAAGAAAATGTAGAGAATTTCATGACAGAAACCATGACGTCTGCACTCTCAAAAATACATGAAAGAGGAAGTGAAATTAAGGAGAATGATTGTATTATTATTATTATTATTACCCTCATTATTTTTATTACCCATATTATTAATAATATTATGTTTACAGCAACAATGACAGAAAGACGAACAACTTCAATCTTAGTAGAGACAATCTGTTTCAAAATTCTCCATCAGTTCCATAAATCTAAATGGATTCTGCCACCTGGCTGATGTTCACTAATCCTTCTGGGATTCACTATTCATCTGTTGACTACATGCAAAACACAGAGGAAGAGAGTGTTTCTGCTTGGCTGCTCGTCTGAAGAGAACAGATGACTGTGTGCAGATTGTGTCTTATATAGAGGATGGATGGAGTTACTGCCTTCTGTCTGTGAGGCTTCTGGTATAGAAGGATTTAGAGTTCCACTGAAGTACAGAGAAATATAGTTCTGTAGCTCCTGAACTGATCTTAGACCAGAACAATGGCCTTTTCTACAGCTTCACTCACTGTCCTGCTGTTGACCTTGAGAGGTAAGAGTTATGATATGTTAACCTATCGAAACATTCTGTTTTAATATATTTGATCTTTTTTTTAATAAGTGATTTTGCAGTGCTTTTAAAAAGTCAGTACATGCGGTAAACATTGTCTTTCTACTTTCCACAGGTGTAGAGGCAGCTCTTGTTCTGACCCAGTCCGGGTCTGTCTCTGTAAACCTGGGAGACAATGTGAAGATCTCCTGTACTAAAAGTGGCGACACCACCGGCTATACCTATGTCCTGGTACCAACAAAACCCTGGAGGTGTTCCAAAGTACTTAATTTCTACAGGTGGCAGCCCAGCAAGTGGAGTACCCAGTAGGTTCTCTACCTCTGGATCTAGTTCAGCCCAAACACAGCCTCTGCACATCACTGGAGTCCAGGCTGAAGATCTTGCAACATACTACTGTGCTTGTGCAGGCTGTGGCGCAGACCACAGTGTTACAGTTCAACGAGACGCCTGTACAAAAACCCTAAGAACATGTTTAGAATGAACTAAAAGCAGTGGAAGAGCAGAACCTGTTGAGATGTGTCAGGTAATGTGATCATACATTAGGCTATGAGGTTCAGTTCAGTTCAGAGTAAATATTTAGACTATTATCTGTCTTTTCATGGATTTAAAGTTGTCACTTGCAGTCAGTGAAGCATGAAGAGAACACTGTAGCAGCTGATTACAGCACAGAGGTTTTTGTACGGAGACAAACCACTGTGAGACACTGCCTTTGGTGGAGGAACTGAAGTCATTATTGGTAAGTTTGAGCTTTTCTCAAATTACATGAAGTAATAGTATGCAGAGAAAAACGTGTTCACTAGCAACTATGAACATATTTGATATTTTATCATTTTTTTAATTTCCAAATAAGAAACAAAACAAACTTCAAAAAGTATCACTGTTCAAATCCTTGAGTAACTGTATCATTTCAGATGCTCATTATTACTATTATAACATTTGTAGTATTAGTATAATTTATGATAATTCATAATATTTTTATTTAGATTCATATCAAAGCATAATATAACAGGGTGTATTTCGGAGAACATCAAACAGAACTGCTTTTTGTTATTTAATAACCCCCTCTATTGCACCGTATATTATAAAATTGTCCTTCTGGCCAATAATCTAGAATTATTTAATGCATTTTCTTTGGTCTTGTGTCATCTAACTCCTATCCTTATAGGCTACTTGCAGATCTGGGGTTGGTGGTAGAATTAAGACTAATTGCTATGAATGAAACAAAAAATGAAATATTTTCATAGTTGATTTAATGGTATTTAATGGTACTGGTATTTTTATTTGTATTTACTTTTTCCATTATTTTTATTTTTATTTATTTTTTGCTAAATGTTTTCCTGTTATGACATGCTGAATGTGTTCATGTGTTTAAGTGACATGTTGTTGTCATGTGTGTCCTCTCCTCCTCTCAGCTCGTCCTCCGTCTCCCCCCAGTCTGGTCCTGATGTCTCCGGTCCAGCCTCCTCTCTCTGGGGACGGCAGTGCCACCCTGCTGTGCCTGGCCAAGGGCTACCGCCCTGACGGCGCCACCCTGTCCTGGTCCGAGGACGGAGCCTCGGTGACGGGCACCCGGGTCCACACGGGCCAGTCTCAGCGGCAGCCTGATGGCAGCTACACCCTCAGCAGCCGTCTCACCCTGGCCTCGGCACGCTGGCACTCAGGACACAGCTTCAGCTGTCACCTGAGTCACTCAGCTCTCAGCAGCACACTGAGCAAGAGTGTCAGCAAGAAACAGTGTTCCCTCTGAGACAAGAGGAACACCAGAGGAAGATGGGCATGCATGCAAGTAAAGTAGTCTGTATGGTCTCTATATTATGTGATATAGTGAACATCCACGGACTGATGCCCTTCTTCATGTTTGGCTGATTTCCTCTGTGTTGAATAAAATAATTAAGTCATGTCTTTGTCTTAAGACTCATTGTTATTATCCAAGGTTCTGGCGATACCGTTATTGTATTGCATTGTGTACAGCTATACCAATATACATTACCAAATTACTACTTAAAGTATACTATCCCAAAATTACTGACATCACCCTCCTGCTTTAGTCTGTTTCATCCAGATGCTCAGCAGCTGGTGGACATAATCTCACACTAAATTCAGAAGTTCTATGTTAACATATTGTCGTATAGCAAACCTTCTGGAAAAATATTAGGAAAACTAAATGTGGTATATGGTAAAATAAATAAATAAATAAATAAATAAATAAATAAATAAATAAATAAATAAATAAATAAATAAATAAATAAATAAATAAATAAATAAATAAATAAATAAATAAATAAATAAATAAATAAAGCATTGCTTTCCTCAAACTATTATGGTTAGAGGTCTTTAACGTGAAGTTACTACTGCTATGTATATAATGTGATTTCAAATGTTCTATATGTCGAATAGCACAAAATAGCATCAAAGCAAATTGCCTTATGTGATAGTTCTGCCTAGATAATAATGGCTTTTTAATCTATCCACATTACTAGATTTCGTCTTTATTTAGTTCTAAAAAACATTAAATGTTTATTATAATTGTATTCAGTGGTCGAGAGTATAGTTTAGAGTTAGTTAGAGTTTACACTAGTTGTAGAAATAGAAAATAGAAAGTAGAAATGTTATTATCGAGAGGGTAAATTTGTCAAATATTAAATTTTACTCCTAAAAAGATTTGCCTTTTTTTTTATCATGTCATTACCTACAGTATAGCCTACCATTTACTTGCATGAAATCACTGTGTGTTCAAACCTGGTCTGTCATAGCCCTGTCTAGATAATAAGAGCTTTTTAATATATCCTTGCTGAAAGGCCTGAGCTTGAAGCCTGTCCCTGTGTGTCCCCTATAGCTCTACACTATGATACATATGGCTTCATTTGTGCTACACATGCAGTGCTGGTTCTAGACATAAGCAATATAAACGGTTGCTAAGGGCCCCAGCCAGTGAGGGGCCCACATCACAGGGAGGAGTTATTTTTTATATGTCTCCTACTATACGACAGGTAACACAGGTTACTGGTGGACTGGGAGCATGTGGCCTCCTACCTTCACCTAACCCATTTGGACCTGAAAACTGATTCTACAGGAATAGTTTTCTGTGTTTTCACTTTTCTATATCAGTGGTCCTCAATATTTCATGTCAAGGACCCCCAAAATCATCTGTATATGGCCGTCGACCCCCATATGAAAATATGCAGTTCAAGGGCCAACGTCAGAAGCAAAATATTTGACTTAAAAAGTTCGCCTTGACAGAATATTCAAAGATTTGAGACACATTTTCACTTTTTTTTTTTCAAAGAAATATCAGACCTACAAGCTTGCAGATCTGATATGTTTCAACAGGTAAAGCAAATGCTAGCTATTGCTTAAAGGGGAATTCCACCCATTTTCAACATTTTTTCTGAGAGCGTACAAATGCAACCAAATGAACCCTAACGGGTTCATTTGGTTCCATGTGTACGCTCTCAGAAAAAAGAAGCGTCTAAAGAAATCCATTAACATGGTGAAAATACATCTTGATGATGTCATCAAGATATTTCACCATGTTAGTGGTTTTCTTCAGACCTCCATTTCTTGGAAACACAGAATGGGGGAACATTTTTTTTTTTTTTTATCATGTCCACCCAACACCTCGAAGGTACATCAATGACATAGTAAAATGTTGAAAATGGGTGGACTTCCCCTTTAACAGCAAAAGGGATTCTTCCCTAAAACTGGTTAATGCAGCTGACCTGTGAGGGGACACATTATCTAATCTCCCATAGCGCCACCTACCTCCTAGATGTAGACGTACACTGTAGTGATTTCAAATTTAAAACAGTATTTTACTTTTTATATCAAATCCAAAAATACTCACAGGAAACATTGTCTTTACTTTATATTTTAAAGTACTTTGATGGCTGCTGCAGAGGTTTGGTGAGAGGTTCTGAGATGCATTTGATGTCAGAGAACAGAAACTTCAGGACTGTATTCACAAATAGACACAGAAGAGGAACTGAAATGGACTCTAACAGCAGAGCTGGTTGGGTGAGATGAGTTCATGTACAGCACACATATAAAACCATCAGCATGATATGTAAGGGATAACACCCGACGAGCCGGTATTTGTTTCCTATTAACTGACCGAGGCGCAGCCGAGGTCAGTTAGTTAGGAAACAAATACCGGCTCGAAGGGTGTTATCCCGCTTATTACATGGTTTACGTCAGTGGTTTTCAACCAGTGGTCCGAGGACCACCAGTAGTCCTTGAGAGGGTGACAGCAACGGCATGTAAACAACCAAATACGTAGCTAACCAAATGGACCGCTAACGGCGTGCTGGAGCTAAATGCGGAAGCGCACCGCGGGCTTACGTCAGTGGTTTTCAACCAGTGGTCCGAGGACCACCAGTGGTCCTTGAGAGGGTGACGACAACGCATGTAAACAACCAAATACGTAGCCAAATGGACCCGCTAACGGCGTGCTGGAGCTAAATGCAGAAGCGCAGTGCAGATTGATATGAACACAGCTGTTTGCACTTTTTTTTTTTTTTTTTCTTTTTTTTTACATATTGGATTAATTGCCAGTCATGAATTTTTCTGGTAACTATTAGCAAATATTTTTTTTAGATTGCAGTGGTTCTTCAATATCTTCACATTCTATTTTTCTAAAATAATATAATTATTTTCAGGAGAAAAAAAATCTTTTTGATGTCAAGGACCCCCAGAATTATTTGTATTTGGCCATGGTTGCTGTCTGAAAAGTTGTTGTTCGAGGGACCCCCGCAATGTTTTGAAAATGCTTATGTTAAAAAGCTTGTTCTGAAAGAATATACCACATTTTCAAGATTCTTCAAAAATTGCAGATCTACAAGATTGTAGTGCGACACTGAATGCCTATGAGCTTGTTCACAAGGTTAAGTGACATGTTGTCATGTGTGTCCTCTCCTCCTCTCAGCTCGTCCTCCGTCTCCCCCCAGTCTGGTCCTGATGTCTCCGGTCCAGCCTCCTCTCTCTGGGGACGGCAGTGCCACCCTGCTGTGCCTGGCCAAGGGCTACCGCCCTGACGGCGCCACCCTGTCCTGGTCCGAGGACGGAGCCTCGGTGACGGGCACCCGGGTCCACACGGGCCAGTCTCAGCGGCAGCCTGATGGCAGCTACACCCTCAGCAGCCGTCTCACCCTGGCCTCGGCACGCTGGCACTCAGGACACAGCTTCAGCTGTCACCTGAGTCACTCAGCTCTCAGCAGCACACTGAGCAAGAGTGTCAGCAAGAAACAGTGTTCCCTCTGAGACAAGAACAACACATGTATGAGGAAGATAGCCTGAGGAAGAAGCATGCAATTACTATTTTCTGCAATAGTCTAATCTACAGCTTTATTTTCTATATAATAATCACTTATAATACATCCAATAACTGAGGCCCTCTGGTGATGAGGGACAGAATTACTGGTTGAATTGAGTTCAAATGCTTTGCTTCTTGTTTCTCTGTGTTCAATAAAGTCATGCCCTGTATCTGAAAGACAACTTTGTCAAATGTGTTTCCATAGAGATTGTCATTGTTATTCTCTAGTAAAGCATTACCATCACCCTTGTGTTTTCTTCAGAACTTCAGATGTCGACCAACAGGGCTTTCATGAAAAAAGACCCACAACAACGATGAAGATACTTTTCTATAGAAAACAAATTCAGTGTCCTTATGCTATACTGATTTCATTTAAAAATGAATGTGTAGTAACAGGTTGTGTCTTTCTGTGTATTTGGTGGAGATGTTTATGGTACAGGACTGATGACACTCCACACAGAAGACTTTCACTAAGGTTCATCCACCAGGTGGCTTTAGAACTATTCAACAGGCTGCAGTCAAAGCAAGATGTTGATTTAGTAGAAAAGAATACAATGATACTTCTCTGTTACATATTTTCCAACTACGTCATAACCTTTTAAAAAGTTGTAATATCATTGTTACCTTTTTCTATTTTGCAAATACAAATACAAAATAATTTGTTTTTACTTTACTTTGCAAGTAAAGGAGTATTTGTGAATCTCTAAATTGAGATCAGGGGCGGATCTAGGCATGGGCATGGGGGGCAATGCCCCCCTAAATGCCCAAACTGCCCCACCAAACATGATGGCATGAAAAACAACCCAAAGATATTTCAAATTAAAGTCCTTATATTTAAAATGATTTGAACCACTACTACTGCTAAAACCTATAATTGTGGCACCACTAAACCAACAGCATTTCATCATTGAAAACAGAAAACTCTCTCAGTCAGACCTTTAGCTTTATGCATGCTGTGTGTTTGTTGCAACTTCAGCAACTGGTGTTATTATTGATGCTTTACTTGCCTACTAAAAGTCCTGCAACTTAAAATGGCATGGGTGCGATGTGTCAAATCCAAACCATTTACTCCTTTTATATAGACATTAAATTAATATTACACAGAATTTAGGCCTTCCACAATATTTTCTGTCTCATTTGTCCAATTGGGAAAAAAATAATTGCTCACCTTTTTTTCTTTTTTTTTTTTAAATGTAGAGAACTTCATGACAGAAACCATGGCATCTGCACTCTCAAAAAAACATGAAAGAGGAAGTGAAATTAACGAGAATGATTGTATTACTATTATAATTATTACCCTTATTATTTTTTTATTACCCATATTATTATTAATAATATTATGTTTACAGCAACAATGACAGAAAGACGAACAACTTCAATCTTAGTACAGTCAGTCTTTCTCAAAATGCTCCATCAGTTAAATCTAAATTGATTCTGCCACCTGGCTGATGTTCACTAATCCTTCTGGGATTCACTATTCATCTGTTGACTACATGCAAAACACAGAGGAAGAGAGTGTTTCTGCTTGGCTGCTGGTCTGAAGAGAACAGATGACTGTGTGCAGATTGTGTCTTATATAGAGGATGGATGGAGTTACTGCCTTCTGTCTGTGAGGCTTCTGGTATAGAAGGATTTAGAGTTCCACTGAAGTACAGAGAAATATAGTTCTGTAGCTCCT
>CM076980.1:42975926-43018426 GCA_039105355.1 Benthosema pterotum | reverse complement strand
AAACAACTTTAACAACAAAATAACTTTATATAAATTATTGACTTTTAATGTAATTGATTTGACTTCTCTCCTGTGATCCACTCATTAATTACATTAATCCCATTTTCTGAATTTATTCATGCTAGATTATGTCAAATTGTTTCCAATCTTCCAAGGGCTATTTACTGCCTGTCATATTCTTCCTGTTATTTTGCACTGTGCATTAACTGCCAAAGTTGAATCAATGTGGGAACTATAAGCAAATGTTCACTTTTTAGATTACAGTAATTTTGTGAGTGTATTCAAATTAACGTATATTTTTCTCCAATTGTGTGTTTTTAAAATAACCGTTTAAAATAACACTTAACCACTTAAGATTCTAAAGTAAAATAACATAAATAAATAAACCTTCTGAAAAGCACAATGTTCTATGGGAGTGCTCAACCTTTTTCATGCCAAATGATCTGTATTTGGCTACGGATGCCTGTCTGAAAATATGTTGTTCCAGGGACCCACCGGCCACCAAATGCAATTTTGATTCAAAACGTTCGCTTTGAAGAATGTATATTTTAATACCCTTTCAAGCCGGGAATCCATATTTGGATTCTGTACAGTATGTACAGTATTCCATAATTAACTTTATTTGATGCTGAAATATGAATATTTCAGGTTTTTCAAAAACCTTAGGTCAGGCCTAAATGGGTTAAGATTTGCCCCCCATTTTCACATTTTTTTCAAAAATAGCAAATCTACAAGCTCATAGGGTGCCACCGGGGCCATGCTATAAGCTTGTAGGTCGGCTATTTCTTTATTAGATGAAGCATAACACGCTGAAAACACAAGCCTCGATCTGTCACTCAGGTGTCGATACTATGATTACCTAAAGTCACCACATGAGCTTGTATACACAATGTCTGTTTTTGTCCCATGTTTGCCTATATGGCTGGTAGGGTTCATGTGTTTAATTGACATGTTGTTGTCATGTGTGTCCTCTCCTCCTCTCAGCTCGTCCTCCGTCTCCCCCCAGTCTGGTCCTGATGTCTCCGGTCCAGCCTCCTCTCTCTGGGGACGGCAGTGCCACCCTGCTGTGCCTGGCCAAGGGCTACCGCCCTGACGGCGCCACCCTGTCCTGGTCCGAGGACGGAGCCTCGGTGACGGGCACCCGGGTCCACACGGGCCAGTCTCAGCGGCAGCCTGATGGCAGCTACACCCTCAGCAGCCGTCTCACCCTGGCCTCGGCACGCTGGCACTCAGGACACAGCTTCAGCTGTCACCTGAGTCACTCAGCTCTCAGCAGCACACTGAGCAAGAGTGTCAGCAAGAATCAGTGCCCAGAGACAAGAACAACACCAGAGGAAGATGGGCATACATGCAAGTAAAGTAGTCTGGTATATGGTCTCTATATTATGTGATATAGTGAACATCCACGGACTGATGCCCTTCTTCATGTTTGGCTGATTTCCTCTGTGTTGAATAAAATAATTAAGTCATGTCTTCGTCTTAAGACTCATTGTTATTATCCAAGGTTCTGGCCATACCGTTATTGTATTGCATTGTGTACAGCTATACCAATATACATTACCAAATTACTACTTAAAGTATACTATCCCAAAATTACTGACATCACCCTCCTGCTTTAGTCTGTTTCATCCAGATGCTCAGCAGCTGGTGGACATAATCTCACACTAAATTCAAAAGTGTTATGTTAAAATATTGTCATATAGCAATCCTTCTGGAAAAATATTATGACAACTATATGTGGTACATGAATAAATAAATAAATAAATAAATAAATAAATAAATAAATAAATAAATAAATAAATAAATAAATAAATAAATAAATAAATAAATAAATAAATAAATAAAAATAAATAAATAAATAAATAAATAAATAAATAAATAAAGCATTGCTTTCCTCAAACTATTATGGTTAGAGGTCTTGAAGTTACTACTGCTATGTAAATAATGTGATTTCAAATGTTCTATATGTCCAATAGCACAAAATAGCATCAAAGCAAATTGCCTTATGTGATAGTTCTGCCTAGATAATAATGGCGTTTTAATATATCCACATTACTAGATTTCCTTTTTATTTACTTCTAAAAAACATTAAATGTTTATTTTAATTGGATTTAGTGGTCGAGAGTATAGTTTAGAGTTAGTTAGAACTTACACTAGTTCAAGTAGAAATGCTATTATCAAGAGAGTAAATTTGTAAAATATTACATTTTATTCCTAAAAAGATTTGCCTTTTTTATCATGTCATTACCTATACCATTCACTTGCACAAAATCATTCACTCAATTTCAAAATGAACTATAACATCTGGGTTTGACATACTACAGTGATTGTCTAAAATTATACACTAATAATACACTAATACAGGGGTTTTCAAGAGGTGGTCCTTGGAGAGGGTTCCAGGTGGTCCCCAGGCTAAATGATGGGAAGTTGGTTAACCAGAAGTAACTCTTTTTGGTTTGGGTCCATTTGGTTTCATTTTTACACACTCAAGAGTTAAAATATTCACAATCTGAATGAGCGCTACTTAATTAAGAAGTCTACACTGTTTTTGCAAAAATCCGGCCTGGAATTGTGGACAAAAACCAAAATAATTCTTTAGTTTTAGGTCTTTGGGGTGAAAATGTCACGAAATGGTGGTCCGTGGCTCAAATGCTGAATGAATGGTGGTCCCTGGTGTCAAAAAGGTTGAAAACCCCTGCACTAATACATTCATAAAATTAAATTGTGTCTCTCAACCTTTTGCTGCGGAAATTTAGAAAAGTGGCGCCATGTCCACTATTCTTGTATAGTGATGTGAATGCAGTTATCCTGATTTGCATTAGAGTTTCAGATAGAAAACGTTGGTTTCGAAACCGACACACCATCTTACAAAGGTACATCTAACAGGGGCGGATGTAACATGTCGCATTTGGGGGGGTAAGAGAACATGTTGGAGGGGCAAGAGAAAATGGTATGGGGGGCGGCTTCGGCGATGAAGCCGCCCCCCATACCATTTTCGGTTACAGGACTTTTATTAGTATAAGCATCAATAATAACATCAGTTGTTGTTGAAGTTGCAACAGACACGCAGCAGGCATAACAGTTTTCTGTTTTTAATGATGAAATGCTGTTGGTTTAGTGGTGCCAAAATTGTAGTTAGTAGCAGTAGTAGTGTTTCAAATCATTTTAAATATAAGCACTTTAATTTGAAATATCTTGGGTTGTTTTGCATGGCATCGTGTTTGGGGGGGGTGGGGGGGGGGCAGACTGGGTATTTAGGGGGGGATTTCCCCCCCATGCCCATGCCTAGATCTGCCCCTGACATCTAAGAGGAACTGAAACAGCATGCTAGTGATTTATGGGATTGTCGGTTCTGACACTACAGTATCTGATTTAACCCTGTTGTTCCAAACACCTTTTAAAAAATTATTGAGATTTGAAAATTTGTCTGTTCAAAATTATTTTGGTATTCAATATTTATATGTTGATCAACACACATACAGTATTAGTATCTGGCTGCATTGGAGATGAGCAGATCCTGTTTGCAATAAAAAAAAAAGCCATACACCAAAACTAGGGTTTATCCATGCATTTTCTAATTTTGTTAAGAAAAGACACATGCATGCGTTCATGTGTCCTGGGTGCACAAAAAATCACAGGGGATTGTGGTTCTGTTTAAAGGATAATTTCTCTCAAACCAAGATTATTTTTTGTGGGGTTGTTATTAAAAGAAAGTAAATGATGGATGTCATGTTTTGCTTCATTTGCAGGATATCACAGCTCCTGTGATATCCTGTGATCTTTTGTGGTCAGATATTATTGGACTCTATTAGGTCTATAGTTAGAAAAAAAAATGGACCATGCTTGAATGCAATGCATCACGATTACGAAAACTAGGGATGTCCCGATGCCACTTTTTCATTTCCGATCCGATCCCGATACCACAATTTTTGTGTTAGCCGATACCGATACCAAATACCGATACCAGAGAAGAATATATATAATAACATACAAAAGAAAAAATACCTTTTACATGAAGTCACCAACTGGGAATGACATACTCCTCTCTCAAATGTGCACTTGGGAAACTCCAAAGCAAACTCCACATGACCCAACATTTTACTTAACTGCCATGGTGTCAACCCCTTACCCCTGTGTCTGATCAGTGGTTAGGCATATTTGCCAATATGTGACCCGATAAAGACAAATAACAAATAATACTGATACTTTTCCAATACCTACATTCAGTATCTACCGATACCGATATGACAAAAAAGGGACAAAAAGAGCCGATCCGATACTTTGGTATCGGTATCAGGACATCACTAACGAAAACAGTAGCTTACGTTTTCTGCATCTCAGGGGTGAAACCTGCGATAGGCAAAGATAGATTGACCAGTGACCTGCAGATTGAAGTAATGCCTATTTGAACTTGTACTGTAAATCTACACTGATACATGGTTCTGTCTATTGTCTATGTGGCTGTGTCTGCTGTTACCTGTCAGACTCAAAAATGGTCCAAATGGTCCAAATACAAGAACACAAAAAACGTTCTTGGTAGATTATTTTATAAATACTTTGGTATTCACACAAGACATTGGAGCACCACGTTTCTTTTGCACACTGCAACTAGGCGAAAACAAGTACCTCTGTGCATGTACCGTTATTTTCCATGTGTTTTTTTTTTTTTTTTTTTTTTTTTTAAATAGTTGCTGCGTTAGACCTGGTGTCAATTTAGCAGAATTAGTAATTAGCGATTAGTTATGATCGCTTACGTCTTACTTGTCAGATTTATGACAGTAAGGTATAGTAATTGATTTCACTTAATTCAAATATTGATATTTTTTCTTCTTTTTCAGCTAATCCTCCCTACTATAGAGTGTGGTGACCATATAAGGGGTTCTTCCCTGTCCCCTGTGTGCCCCTATACAGGGTCAATAAACTATAGTTTCAGTTTAGGCTTTGGGATAAAAGCCCTTTCATCCATTCAGGATGAGAGGGGCCTTCCTCCTATCGGGATGGAGTGGGGGAGGGCCTTGGCGTATGTGTTGTTGCATGTTGTACTTCCCCTTGTAGAGCGTGTGCATGTGCACATCATGCTACCGGGGAAGGACCGGAGGGTTTTCCAAATCATCCAAATCTCTTACTATACCTCTAATTTCGGGGGTAGTAAGATCGTGGAGCTCAAAAGCGTTTGCCCACTCAAGTCAGTCAGTTATGGCCTACTTGTGCTCTACTGTATGTTCAAGTTGGCTCTCGACAGTCATTATTAGACCCTGTACTCTGCCGTTAGTACGCGCGATTGGCTGAGCGGGACCATCCGCGTCACGCCTCAGTGGACCGACTTACTTAAAACGTCAGCCTAGTCTCGTTCAACTCCCCCACGTTTTATTTCCGTTCCTTTACGAACCCAAAGGCGCTTCGGTGGTATACCCCGCTCATTCAGATTCTTCGACGCGCGCGCCGCTCCTCCCTCCCCTGAACCCCGAGGGATGGCGTGCGGCTTCGGGAAGATCGTCGTCGGCTGCAGCGTGGAGGTGAAGCACAGCGACGGGCAGGTCCACCAGGTCGTCGTGACCTCGCTGAACGAGGACACCGAGAGCGTCACCGTGGAGTGGAGCGAGAACGGGGACACCCAAGGGAAGGAGGTCGACGTGGAGAGCATCTTCGCCCTGAACCCGGACGTAGCCCCCGAGGAGGATCTTGCCGCCTCCGCCACTCCGCAATCCACCCTTCCGCAGTCTGCCCTGCCGCAATCCTCCCTTCCGCAGTCCGCCGCCCCGCCGCCGCCCACGCCGACCCCGACCCAGCAGCTGCAGCAGAAGAGCTGGAAGAAGTCCAACTGCGTGAAGGAGGTGGAGAAGCTCCAGGAGAAGAGGGAGCGGCGCCGGCAGCAGCAGCAGGAGCTGCGCGAGAAGCGGGCGCAGGAGGGCGACACGCCCAACTGCGAGATCCTCTCCATGATCAAGGAGTTCCGCGCCAGCCTGGAGTACCGGCCGCTGACGCCCGCCGACGCCATCGAGGAGCACCGCATCTGCGTGTGCGTGCGCAAGCGGCCGCTGAACAGGCGCGAGCTGGCCGCCAAGGACACGGACGTCACCACCATCCCCAACAAGGACGTGGTGCTGGTCCACGAGCCCAAGCAGAAGGTGGACCTGACGCGCTACCTGGAGAACCAGACGTTCCGCTTCGACTACGCCTTTGACGAGTCGGCCGCCAACGAGATGGTGTACAAGTTCACCGCCCGGCCGCTGGTGGAGAGCGTCTTCGAGCGCGGCATGGCCACGTGCTTCGCCTACGGCCAGACGGGCAGCGGCAAGACGCACACCATGGGCGGCGAGTTCTCCGGGAAGCACCAGGACTTCTCCAAGGGGATCTACGCGCTGACGGCGCGCGACGTCTTCCTCATGCTGCGCACGCCCAGCTACCGCGAGCTGGAGCTGCAGGTGTACGCCACCTTCTTCGAGATCTACAGCGGCAAGGTGTTCGACCTGCTCAACGGCAAGGCCAAGCTGCGCGTGCTGGAGGACAGCAAGAAGGAGGTGCAGGTGGTGGGCCTGCAGGAGACGGAGGTGCGCTGCACCGAGGACGTGCTGAAGCTCATCGAGGCGGGCAACGGCTGCCGCACGTCGGGCCAGACGTCGGCCAACGCGCACTCGTCGCGGAGCCACGCCGTCTTCCAGATCATCCTGCGGCGGAAGGGCAAGGTCCACGGCAAGTTCTCGCTCATCGACCTGGCGGGCAACGAGCGCGGCGCCGACACGTTCAGCTCGGACCGCACCACGCGCCTGGAGGGCGCCGAGATCAACAAGAGCCTGCTGGCGCTCAAGGAGTGCATCCGCGCGCTCGGCCGCAACAAGCCGCACACGCCCTTCCGCGGCAGCAAGCTGACGCAGGTGCTGCGCGACTCCTTCATCGGGGAGAACTCGCGCACGTGCATGATCGCCACCATCTCGCCCGGCATGTCGTCGTGCGAGAACACGCTCAACACGCTGCGCTACGCCAACCGCGTCAAGGAGCTGACGGTCGACGCCAACCACATCGCGGACGGAGGAGGAGGAGTGGGGAACCGGCCCGGCGGCGGGGCCCAGGCGGCCGGGGGGAGCCACCCGCTGGACGAGCAGGGCGAGGAGGACGCGCTGCTCTGCCCCCAGCTGTTGGCCTTCCACGAGGCGGCCGTCTCCCAGATGATGGAGACGGAGGAGCAGGTGCTGGAGACCCACCGGGCCGTGGTGCAGGAGTCGGTCCGCTGGCTGGAGGACGAGAAGGTGCTGCTGGAGATGACGGAGGACGTGGACTACGACGTGGACGCCTACGTGAACCAGGTGGAGCAGATCCTGAGCCAGAAGATCGAGAGGCTCACGGAGCTCAAGGACAAGGTGAAGCTGTTCCGCGCGGCACTCCAGAAAGAGGAGCAGGCCAGCAAGCAGATCAACCCTTAACTCTAT
The DNA here is from genome assembly GCA_039105355.1 of Benthosema pterotum. Taxonomy (NCBI): domain Eukaryota; kingdom Metazoa; phylum Chordata; class Actinopteri; order Myctophiformes; family Myctophidae; genus Benthosema; species Benthosema pterotum. The sequence goes on along the minus strand of CM076980.1, from coordinate 43,010,999 downwards.
ATGCTACAGTGGGAGGCTGGAGCCCTTTCCTCTGTTGCCCTCTATCTCTAAGTTCCCCAGAGGTACCTAGGATACCTTGCCTAAACACTCCCACCCCAGTCCAACCACCAGAATCTAGGCCATCCCCATAGATGCAAGTAATATGCAGTGTTGCCTTAAGCCAAGAGTTTGCTTTTAGTGAGCAAAAACAATCTCCCGCCCCTCTAAGCCCAATAATAACAATAAGCCCCTTAAACACCATTTTGTGCAGGGCCCCCCCCCTCTTCACCATATTAGTTTGCCAGGAAAAAAAAGCCAATAGACCTTTAGGTAAGCCCCTCCCCAAACTGCTATGGTCCAATGACAGCTAAGCATAACATGTGATAAACAAACATCTCCATCAATAGCTTTCATATTTGATAAAACATTGTTTCCACTGCATAGGGCACGCCTTGTTGGATTTGGAAGAGATTTTGAAGGTCTAGTTCCAAAAATGAACCAGTATTTATTGTGTAAAGTCCATGATATTTACACTGGAATGAATGAGCCCGGGCGGAAAGTGTCCTAGGGTGGACAAGAGGCCTTACCTAACGTTCTATTACCAGCTTGCAAGCGCTTTATAACGTTCACTGTTGCACTGTTGCGATAAAACAGACGTGTAATAGGGTTCATAAACCCATCTGATCCGATGTAGGGAGTTAAGGGGAACGCGCAAAACCTGAAGAGGGAAGTCGTCTAAGTTGGAGTTTATATTCATTTTCTAAGGTAGCTTTTGCAGCTAATTGTTAGGATGTTCACTTAAGAAGTTAAGAAGACATATTCTGTGCACTGCAGGGCCAGTATAGTTAATCCCCTCCAGAGCCATCTAGTATAAGATTTGCGACATTTAACATTGTTAAAGCTGGGCTGTTGTCTCGAGTCCAATGCATTTCTGCCTATACTTCAGGTCCAGGCCTCCCAAATGGCTGTCCCCATGCTCAATAAGTCTATGTAGACCAGCCGCTATTAGACCTTTCCATGGGAGTGAAGAGAGATTGGTCTCTATTATATCGTTGAAGAACTTTTGCTGTTTGTTGAAATGGATTTGATTTGTTTGCATTTTATTCTGTTGGACTGCCTTTTTGTCAGTTCTCTCTCTCCCTTTTTCTATCTGTCCCTATTTTAGTCCTCTGCAATCCTCGCCACATTTGGCAGCCTGGGTGAGCCGGGGTCACCGTGGATGGGTGCTGTTTATCGGTAACCACCTTGTGTGTGTGCGCACATTCGCACACGCATGCATGTGTGTGTGTGTGCATGTGTGTCCATGTGTGTGTCTACTAGTAGTTCATTAGCTGCAATGAAGTGTCCACTTCTAATATTCCATAATTAGAATTGCTGTAAAATGTTCTAATTGATTTAGAATTGTTTGAAATGTTCTTGTATAAAAAAGTAATTTGTGGGAAATATGACAGTATTTATATATACAGTATATATTGATATATATTGTGATTGAATCGAATCAACATAATTAAGAATCACAATATAATTCAGTAATCCCGGCTCCTCCTTTTTGGCTAGTCTTGGCCATGTAGGCCTCTACAGATGCCTTAACATGTTTACTATCATTTGGCTGTGAACCTTTGATCATTTTCTTAGATGAAATAAAATAACCCAGCCTAACTTTTTTCTCACTTTTGGGTCTATTAGATCTATGTAGAAAATATGACGGACAGGTAAATATCATTAAACTCAATGTTTCAAATACCTATGCCCCTTGAGAGGAAGGTACTATACAGTAGCATGATTTTGGTCGGCCGGTGGACTGCTTTTTAAGAACATTGATTGGATGGTTTAGATGCACATAATGGTGCCGTAATTGAGAGATAAGTATTGTCATGAGTATTATCTCCTGGAGGTGTCGGGGTACTTGCTCTCTTGTCACTCTCTCTGCTTGCACACAAGTAGGCCATGACCAACTTGTCTCTTGCTATATCGATTGCAAAATAATGTTTGTTTAAGCATAAATCTGTATAACATGTATAAACCAACAGCATTTCATCATTGCAAACAGAAAACTCTCTGAGTCAGACCTTTAGCTGTATGCATGCTGCGTGTCTGTTGCAGATTGATTCAGAATATAATGTGTGGGTGGTAATAATAATATTGGTAATAATAAGAAGGGTGATTGTAATTCAATGTATAATGTATAACATGTTTTATTTATACATGTATATACATGTATAACATGTATACATTTTGTTGTATTGTATGTTTTTACTTTTGTATGCATGCATAAAGCTAAAGGTCTGACTCAGAGAGTTTTCTGTTTGCAATGATGAAATGCTGTTGGTTTAGTGGTGGCAAAAATACATGTAACGAAATATGTTGAACAAAAGTAAAAATCCCTTTTGATTGGGACATAATAAAACAATAGCAAAGGAATGCACAGCTGGTTACGTCTTAGTATACTAAAAACTATAAATCTGTATAACATGTATAAACCAACAGCATTTCATCATTGCAAACAGAAAACTCTCTGAGTCAGACCTTTAGCTAATGACTAATGTTATCTATGATAACCTTAGACTAATGGAAATAGGAAATATCTTTAACTTATTTTTTTCGTTCTTTTTATGCGAACATATCTGCAGTATATAGATTGCATACGTTTTCAGGAAAGGGACTTATTACTAATGCAGTCTCAAGGTTGAGACTGTGTCTGTAAAAACTACAACAACAACAGACTAATTGTAGAAACGTAACCAACACTGATAAGATAACATAATTCCTTATTGAGTTGAATAATGTAAATAAAACAGAATTCCTTATTCAATTAGAATTCCTTATTCAATTAGAATTAGAAGTGCATTCCATGCATTTCATTTGCATAGCCGCGATGACTATAGCCTGATGATCACGAATTGTTCACACATTCAGCACTGTGGTGGTTTCGATGTGCATTCCTTTGCTATTGTTTTATTATGTCCCAATCAAAAGGGATTCACACTGAAATTGGACGATTCACCAAAATGTGTATAAAAGGTTGAGCACAGAAGCCCCAAGTCACAGTCAGTCAGACAGACAGACAAGATGAAGCCACAAGCAGGGCGTCGGTACACTCCAGCAGAGGCTTATGCGTTTATGGAGTCTGATGATGATGATGACGCCGGACTGCTGCAGACTGAGGAGGACGAGGACGAGGACCCCCCGATCTGTGAGTCTGATTCAGATGACTCAGAGAGTGAGTTATCTGAGCCCGAGGCTTCCACAGCGGAGGAGGAGCAGAGTAAAGATGGCACCGTGTGGACATCGTTTGAGGCCGGGCCTGGACGAGGCAGGGCTCCAAAGCGGAATATCTTCACAGCAAACGCGGGCCCCACGCTATACGCCAAATCCAGGATCTCGGATGAACAGAGTAGCTTTCTCTGTCTTTTTGACCAGGCCATGCTCGAACAAACCAGAGATTGCACAGTGAAATCTGCACGCAGTCATCCAAAGAATGAGCATTGGGATCTGTCTGTCCCAGAATTGAAGGCGTTTTTCAGAGAAAACAGACATTTACATTGGCAAATCAAGTTTTTTGCGGTAGCACAAAAAACAATATAAAAAACAGTTCAAAATGAGGCACAAACACAGGAGAGAGAGACTATCCGACGGAGATCACATAGTTGTGCTACTTGCCTCGTTGCCGCATCGCAGCTGCACGTGATAAACTAATGACTAAATGGACTAAAAACCTTTTGCGGGTCTAATAAAAACAGTTAAAAATGTGGAAAAGTTACAAAGACGAAGTTTAGTTAGCTTTAGTGCTGAGAGAGAGACAGAGAGAGAGAGACAGACAGGCCCACCCGACACGCGACAACAATTGAAATGTAAATGACCCATTAGACTGGTGTGAAAATCCTTCTTTGAGTTGTAGCAGGGGAGGAGGGTGAGGACAGTCAAATTGACTGCGAATGTCCAGGCCTTTTAGGTAGTTCCGCCTCTAAATCCATATTTAGAAATTATTACAAACGAAAAGAAAAACACAGATGACTTGAATTGCATATTTAGGAAAAGTCATGCAAGGGGGACCTTTTCAGACCATCACAGGCAGAGAAAATCCACTTCAAAATCTCAAAAACAGTCGAAATGACCTCTTAGGCATTCTAGTGTTAAGGTGAAAGATACAGGGCATGGATGCAACTGGGACGTATCCTCAGTGATGTATCCCAAGGTCATCGGGGTTTCGGGTCTCGCAACATCATACCCCTCACTCAGGCGACCCAGCCGTGGTTGATCAAGTCCCTACTTGCGTCCCAGTATCTACTCTCAGTCAGTCCACTAGGGAAAGACCCAAGGCCACACAATCCACTGCTCCAGAACTACTCTGCTGGTACTGGGAGACACCATACTCTGGCACATGGAAGGACTAGGCTCTGTGGGTTGACTCCTGTCCAGACCCCTCCTACGTCTCACCAGGTCTGCTCCTGCTCACCAGGCCTGCAGACTCCCAGCACCGGCATTTCATTCAGGAGCAGTGAATCATAATGGCCCTCCTAACGGCCTCACCAAGGGTTGTTGGGCTTCCTCCTCACAAAGGACACATACTGCTCACCCGGGTGCCGTCTACATTCTGGCTGTCACCCGTCTCTCCGGTGGTCACCAGACTATACCCGGTTGTCACATAGTCTATTCCTATGAGCCACTATAAATAGAAATCTACTATAAATAGAAACTTAAGATATACAATACACTTATTTTTGTCAATGGCATTTTTTAAAACAACCATCATTGGAAAAAAACATTAATGCTGTATATAGGAGGAGACTAAAAATGCCAGTAATGTTCAATAGAAATGTTTAAATACAACACACAATACATAGTACTAGAAATACACTGCAGTGTCCACCTGCCAACTTGCTACATGTTGTTGACCTATTCTTAAAATAGTTCATCCTATAGCACATCCTTCGTTCACTCGTTCTTTTGACCCCTCTATCTCAGGCGACTATGTATCTTGTGTTCATATCACTACGCTCAAAAAAGTAGTTACATGGGGAACTAGCTCCAGTAGCTCCAGGGACCCCCACAAAATGACCAGAACTGTTTAACTGTTTCCCATGTCGTCGTGGAGACGGGGACCTCAGGGGTAAAATGTTGAAAACGGGGTATCTGTGACAAAAATCAAGGACATTAAGTATCATGTCACAGGAATCAAGGTAGATTGATGCCCGATGTGTTTTGGTGTGGAATTCTCCTTTAATAAGCCTTTACTGGTAGACTCCTACATCTGAATAAAACAGGATAATTTATATACTTTACTAGAGAATAACAATGAAAATCTGACAGTTGCATTTTAGATGCAGGCCATGACTTTATTGAACACAGAGAGAGAGAGAGAGAGAGAGAGAGAGAGAGAGAGAGAGAGAGAGAGAGAGAGAGAGAGAGAGAGAGAGAGAGAGAGAGAGAGAGAGAGAGGCAAAACATTTGAACTCAATTCAACCAGTAATTCCATCCCTCATCACCAGAGGGCCTCAGACAGTGGTTGTATTATAAGTGACTATCACGTACAGTAGACTATAAAGCTAACATTGCAGGATATAGTAATTGGTAATTGCATGTTTTCCTCATACGTGTGTTCCTCTTGTCTCAGAGGGAACACTGTTTCTTGCTGACACTCTTGCTCAGTGTGCTGCTGAGAGCTGAGTGACTCAGGTGACAGCTGAAGCTGTGTCCTGAGTGCCAGCGTGCCGAGGCCAGGGTGAGACGGCTGCTGAGGGTGTAGCTGCCATCAGGCTGCCGCTGAGACTGGCCCGTGTGGACCCGGGTGCCCGTCACCGAGGCTCCGTCCTCGGACCAGGACAGGGTGGCGCCGTCAGGGCGGTAGCCCTTGGCCAGGCACAGCAGGGTGGCACTGCCGTCCCCAGAGAGAGGAGGCTGGACCGGAGACATCAGGACCAGACTTGGGGGAGACGGAGGACGAGCTGAGAGGAGGAGAGGACACACATGACAACAACATGTCAATTAAACACATGAACCCTACCAGCCATACAGACAAATGAAATGAAAATGACATTCTGTGTTCGTACTGCATGACTCAGGTGACTACAGGGTGGCAGAGGGCTATAATTAGAGATTAGTGGTTATAGGACAGTGTTTTCAGCATTATGTTATGCTTTATTGAAAAACAGCTGATCTACCAGCTCATATTAGACCTGCATGCTATTTTTGAAGAATCTTGAAAATGTGGCACAAATCCATATTCTTTCAGAGCAAACATTATAACAAAAAAATAAATAAAATAAATAAAAAACTAAAAAAAATAAAAAAAATAAATAAATAAATCATTTCAGGAATCATTGACAAGGAAAGGGTGAGCATCAATGACAAAAATATATACAGAAAACATTTAGGGCATTATTAAGACATTATTGTACAATCTGCCTCAGTCCTAAATGGGTTCAGTATTTGAAATAAATAAAAAAATAAAAAATAAATAAATAAAGAAAGAAACAAATAATAATAATAATAAATAAATAATTTAAATTAAAATATAAAAATGAGTAAATGAAACTGGAGAAAGATAGACAAAATTGATAATACTTAAGAAACCAGTTCAATTTAAAAAGCAAATATTTGCTAATAGTTCCAATATTGATTCAACAGTGGCGGTTATTGAACAGTCATGGATTCACTAAAAACCATGACAGAAAGAGCATGACAGGCAGTAAATAGCCCTGGGCAGATTCCAGCCAATTTGACATCATTTTACCCTGAATAGATCCAGGAAATGATACTAACATAATTAAAGAGTGGATCACAGAAGTCAAATGAATTAAACGGAATTGTCTAACAAAGTCAACGATTATTCTTGCTATTTTGTTCTTAGCTTTGTTAAAATCTGGAGAAAACTTAAAATTATTCAATTAAAAAATACTGGTAAGCAAAAACAAATATCTTGCATATAAAGGTGTTTTACTATATAAACTTACCAATAATGACTTCAGTCCCTCCACCAAAGGGAGTTTCCTGCCCGTCTCACAGTGGTTTGTCTCCGTACAAAAACCTCTGTGCTGTAATCGGCTGCTACAGTGTTCTCTTCATGCTTCACTGACTGCAAGTGGCAATTTTATATCCATGAAAAGTCTGATAACTGACTTAATATAGACTCTGAGTCTGAATGTAGGTCTAAGGTATGCATGGACACTGTACCTGATACAACTCAAACAGGTTCTGCTCTTCCAAGTGCTTTGATACAGAGTGCATTCTAATTCATAGGGTTTTTGTACAGGCGTCTCATTGAACTGTAACACTGTGGTCTGAGCCACAGCCTGCACAAGTAGCACAGTAGTATGTAGCATGATCTTCAGCCTGGACTCCAGTGATGTGCAGAGGCTGTGTTCGGGCTGAATTAGATCCAGAGGTAGAGAACCTACTGGGTACTCCACTTGCTGGGCTGTCTTCTGTTCTAATTAAATACTTTGGAACACCACCAGGTTTCTGTTGGTACCAGTAAATTGGCTGGGTGCTACTTTGACTACAGGTGATCTTCACATTGTCTCCCAGGTTCACAGAGATAGACTTGGGCTGGGTCAGAACATAACCTGCCCCCAAACCTGTGGGGAAAAATGCATTTTAATTTACTAACTTTGAAAGCAAAAAGAAAGTCACGTATTGTTTTGCAATAATACATAGATAAAGTAAATAATTTTGAAAATACAATGTTTATATATTCTTACCACTCAAGGTCAACAGCAGGGCAGTGAGTGAAGCTGTAGAAAAGCCCATTGTTCTGGTCTAAGATCAGCTCAGGTTCTACAGAAAGATACCAATGATGTCTCTTTCTTCACAATATTCTGTACTTCAGTGGAACTCTAAAGCTTTCTGATACAAGGAATCCTCCCAGTCTGAAAGCAGCCACTCATATAAGACACAATCTGCAACCAGTCATCCATTGTGTTCACACAAGCAGCCAACCAGAAACTCTCTATTCCTCTGTTCATTTGCATGTACAGTATCAACCGATGAATGCTGAATCCCCAAAGGACTGTGACAGGTGTACAAATCTCATCACGTTTTAAAACTGATCATTGTAAGATATAGATAAGATATTGTTGGATTAAAGTTGTTAGCGTTCATGTTTGTCTAAATATTATTGTCCTGTTAATACAGTGTCTATAGGCCTACATCATGCTGATGGTTTTATATGTGTGCTGTACATGAACTCATCTCACCCAACCAGCACTGCTGTTAGAGTCCATTTCAGTTCCTCTTCTGTGTCTATTTGTGAATACAGTCCTGAAGTTTCTGTTCTCTGACATTAAATGCATCTCAGAACCTCTCACCAAACCTCTGCAGCAGCCATCAAAGTACTTTAAAATATAAAGTAAAGACAATGTTCCTGTGAGCAGTGGCGTCTCTGGCCTTTATGACGCCCCGGGCGAATTAGTAACAGTGCGCCCCTCCATGCACGCGCGCATAGCGCGCGTGCGAAAAAAAATCGGTTATTTTCGGTTAGTTTTCCATTATATATCGGTAAAAATCGGTTATTTCTTTTCATTTTCCCACAACATATTTAAACAAATAATAGCCTGAGATGAGCCAAACACTTAGAATTCCTTCAATGGACAACACTTTTCCTGCACAATAGCATGCATGATAGGTTGTCTGGTCAGGTGCACAAAAATAAAATAAGCTTGACTTGTACAGTACTCACAGTCCAGGGTAGGGTAGACTCCAGATAATCCGTTCAGTGGTAAGGTTTTAATTTGATTATGATTAGCACTGTTTCTGGATGCGACAGATGACAGTCCATTTGTTTTCAACAACAGAAGCCTCGCCTCGCGTGGCGTGAGGCTGTGTCCCAGGCAGTGTCTGTCCTCATTTGAAAGTGTTAGTATCATAGTCTAACTGATAATGTACAACTTTGTCTTCACTTGGACTATTAAAGTATGCGCGCACCCAAAACTATTCTCCTACTTGGACCAGTATTTCCAATTTCCAACAACTTCCCCAATACAACAACCGCTACCTTTTCCGGTCTAAACTTCACAATAAGTGTCTCCCATGTGTACCACCCATTGAAACACATTTTAAACTGATAGAGCCCTGTTGCGGACGTATCGCCTGCATTCCCTGTTCTCACACACACACACACGCACACGCACACGCACACACACGCGCTGTAAAGACACCACCGCACCGGCTGCAGCAGGCATGGTGATTCACAGCTGATGGGGGGGGGGGGGGGGGGGGGGGGGCGGTAGTTTGAGGGAATGAGGGCGCCTGCTGGCTGAAGCCCAGACTGCACCGCAGTGTTTTTATTTTCTTTTAATTTGTCATCTCGTCCGGTCGTCCGACGCTGCCGCCCCCCGTGCCGCCCCGGGCGGTCGCCCCGTTCGCCCGGCCCTAAAACCGCGCCTGCCTGTGAGTATTTTTTTTAATTCCATGATTAAGGTATTACAGATATAAAAAGTAAAATACTGTTTTAAATTTGAAATCACTACAGTGTACGTCTACATCTAGAAGGTAGGTGGCGCTATGGGAGATTAGATAATGTGTCCCCTCACAGGTCAGCTGCAATAACCAGTTTTAGGGAAGAATAAAGGGGAAGTCCACCCATTTTCAACATTTTTAGTATGTCATTGATGTACCTTCGAGGTGTTGTTTGGACATGATAAAAAAAGTTCCCCCATTCTGTGTTTCCAAGAAATGGAGGTCTGAAGAAAACCACTAACATGGTGAAATATCTTGATGACATCATCAAGATGTATTTTCACCATGTTAATGGATTTCTTTAGACGCTTCTTTTTTTCTGAGAGCGTACAAATGGAACCAAATGAACCCGTTAGGGTTCATTTGGTTGCATGTGTACACTCTCAGAAAAAAATGTTGAAAATGGGTGGAATTCCCCTTTAAGCAATAGCTAGCATTTGCTTTACCTATTGAAACATATCAGATCTGCAAGCTTGTAGGTCTGATATATATATATTTTTTATGTGAAAATGTGTCTCAAATCTTTGAATATTCTGTCAAGGCGAACTTTTTAAGTCAAATATTTTGCTTCTGACGTTGGCCCTTGAACTGCATATTTTCATATGGGGGTCGACAGCCATACACAGATGATTTTGGGGGTCCTTGACATGAAATATTGAGGACCACTGATATAGAAAAGTGAAAACACAGAAAACTATTCCTGTAGAATCAGTTTTCAGGTCCAAATGGGTTAGGTGAAGGTAGGAGGCCACATGCTCCCAGTCCACCAGTAACCTGTGTTACCTGTCGTATAGTAGGAGATATATAAAAAATAACTCCTCCCTGTGATGTGGGCCCCTCACTGGCTGGGGCCCTAAGCAACCGTTTATATTGCTTATGTCTAGAACCAGCACTGCATGTCTAGCACAAATGAAGCCATATGTATCATAGTGTACAGCTAGGGGACGCATGGGGAAATGCCCCCCTAAATGCCCAGTCTGCCCCACCAAACACTGGCATGCAAAACAACCCAAGATATTTCAGTGCTTATATTTAAAATGATTTGAAACACTACTACTGCTACTAATTAACTACAGCTGTGTCACCACTAAACCAACAGCATTTCATCATTGAAAACAGAAAACTCTAACCCTTGCAACTTCAACAACAACTGATGGTATTATTGGTGTGTGTGTGTGTGTGTGTGTGTGTGTGTGTGTGTGTGTGTGTGTGTGTGTGTGTGTGTGTGTGTGTGTGTGTGTGTGTGTGTGTGTGTGTGTGTGTGTGTGTGTGCGTGTGTCACATATTGTTAGCCAAATATTCACAAGACTAAAGGCTTATGTCAAGCTACTGTCTGATCACTTTGAATTAATTATAAGTATATAATGTGTTCATTTTGTACACATGATGTTACAATGAATGAAGAACCTTGAACTTGAAACGATCCTAGTGAGTTTTATTAGCACTTAAATCTGTCTTTGACAAAGATGTGTTGGAGACGTTCATGATTTAATGACTTTATTGAACACATAGAAGCAATAAGCAAAACAATGAACCTTCTGTCCCTCATCACTGAGGGCCTCAGTCAGCGTATGGATAGAAAAAGATGATCACAATATAACATTGCAAACTAATCGTAGGCCTAACTTTATGGGTGCATCTTCTCCATGTGTTCCTCTTGCCTCAGAGGGAACACTGTTTCTTGCTGACACTCTTGCTCAGTGTGCTGCTGAGAGCTGAGTGACTCAGGTGACAGCTGAAGCTGTGTCCTGAGTGCCAGCGTGCCGAGGCCAGGGTGAGACGGCTGCTGAGGGTGTAGCTGCCATCAGGCTGCCGCTGAGACTGGCCCGTGTGGACCCGGGTGCCCGTCACCGAGGCTCCGTCCTCGGACCAGGACAGGGTGGCGCCGTCAGGGCGGTAGCCCTTGGCCAGGCACAGCAGGGTGGCACTGCCGTCCCCAGAGAGAGGAGGCTGGACCGGAGACATCAGGACCAGACTGGGGGGAGACGGAGGACGAGCTGAGAGGAGGAGAGGACACACATGACAACAACATGTCACTTAACCTTGTGAACAAGCTCATAGCGTGGCATTCAGTGTCGCGCTACAATCTTGTAGATCTGCTATTTTTGAAGAATCGTGAAAATGTGGTGCAAGTCTTTAAATGTATATTCTTTCAGAACAAGCTTTCTAACCTAAGCATTTTCAAAACATTGCGGGGTCCATCGAACAATACATTTTCAGACAGAAACCATTGCCAAATACAGATAATTCTGGGGGTCCTTGAAATAAAAAAAAAATTGACCACCACCGACATAGATTTTTTTTCTCCAGAAAATGTTATTAAAATAAAATATTATTTTAGAAAAAATAGAATGTGAAGATATTGAAGAACCACTGCAATCTAAAAATATTTGCTAATAGTTACCAGAATAATTCATGACTGGCATTTAATCCCATATGAAAAAAACAAAACTCTTGAAAGTGCCACCTTTCATTCAAGACACTTTACCAAAAAGAAAAAATACTATTGACCTTATATCTGTTTTATATATCATATATAATTCTTATGCCGTATATAACAAAATATGATATGTTTCACTTGACAAAAAATACTCTGGATCTTAGCCAAGAAAGAAAGAATATGCCTGCCCGGATATTCCTGACAGGCAGTGAATATCCGGAAACAGATTGGAACCAATTTGAGATCATTTTTACCAGCTAATAGATTCAGGAAAATGATTTTAATATACAGTAATTGGTGAGTGGAACACAGCAGAGAAATCAAACCAATTACGTGAAATAAGTAATTAAAAAAAATATTTAGTTTTAAATTGTTTGAAATCTGGAAAAATAAAGTTAAAAGAAATCAGTTCAAAATGAAATAAATACAAGTACTTGCATAGTTTTACTTTGTATATAAACTTACCAATAATGACTTCAGTCCCTCCACCAAAGGCAGTGTATCACAGTGGTTTGTCTCCGTACAAAAACCTCTGTGCTGTAATCGGCTGCTACAGTGTTCTCTTCATGCTTCACTGACTGCAAGTGACAACTTTAAATCCATGAAAAGTCTGAAAATAGACTAAATACAGACTCTGAGTCTGAACACAGGTCTAATGTATGCATGATCACTCTACCTGACACAACTCAAACAAGTTCTGCTCTTCTAATTGGTTTAATATGGAGTTCATTCTGATTCAGGGTTTTTGTACGAGCGTCTCATTGAGCTGTAACACTGTGGTATGAGCGACATCCTCCACACGTGGCACAGTAGTATGTTGCAAGATCTTCAGCCTGGACTCCAGTGATGTGCAGAGGCTGTGTTTGGTCTGAACTAGTTCCAGAGGTAGAGAACCTACTGGGTACTCCACTTGCTGGGCTGCCACCTGTCCAAAGTAAAAACTTTGGAACACCACCAGGTTTCTGTTGGTACCAGTAAATGGTATGGTCACTACTTTGACTACAGGTGATCTTCACATTGTCTCCCAGGTTCACAGAGATAGACTTGGGCTGGGTCAGAACATAAGCTGCCCCCAAACCTGTGGGAAAAAATACACTTTCATTTACTAACTTTGACAGCAAAAAGAAAGTCACATATTGTTTCGCAAAAATACATACATGAATTACATATTTTAGAAATGTCTATGTTTATATATTCTTACCACTAAATGTCAAAAGCAGGGCAGTGAGTGAAGCTGTAGAAAAGCCCATTGTTCTGGTCTAAGATCAGTTCAGGTTCTACAGAAAGATACCAATGATGTCTCTTTCTTCACAATATTCTGTACTTCAGTGGAACTCTAAAGCTTTCTGATACAAGGAATCCTCCCAGTCTGAAAGCAGCCACTCATATAAGACACAATCTGCAACCAGTCATCCATTGTGTTCACACAAGCAGCCAACCAGAAACTCTCTATTCCTCTGTTCATTTGCATGTACAGTATCAACCGATGAATGCTGAATCCCCAAAGGACTGTGACTGGCACAGGTGTACCAATCTCATAAGTTTTAAAACTGATGATTTTAAGATATATTTAGTTGGATTAAAGTTGGTAGTATTTTGTTTGTCTCAATATTACTGTCCTGACAATACAGTGACTAAGCCTATATCATACTGATGGTTATGTGTAGTGTACATGCATGAACTCATCTCACCCAACCAGCTCTGCTGTTAGAGTCCATTTCAGTTCCTCTTCTGTATCTATTTGTGAATACAGTCCTGAAGTTTCTGTTCTCTGACATTAAATGCAAATCAGAACCTCTCACATATAAAGTAAAGAAAATGTTTCCTGTGAGTATTTTTGTAATTTCATGATGAAGGTATTACGGGTATAAAAAGTAAATTACTGTCCTAAATTTGAAATCACGTCTGCAGTGCCGATTGTAGAAGTTAGGTGGCCCTATATGCAAGATTATTTTACGTGGCTCCCTATGCACTTGCACGTCTGCTGAATTAACCAATTTTAGGAAATAATCCCTTTTGTTGTTAATATCTAGGATTAGCTTTAACTATTAAAACATATCAGATCTACAACCTTGTAAGTCTGTCACGGCTAACTTTTTAACTCAAATGTTTTGCTTCCGACGTTGTCCCTGGAACTACATGGGTTAGGGTTAAGCCAGTTTCAGATGGGGGTCGGCAGCCAAATACAGATGATTTGGGGCGTCCTTGACATGAAATATTGAGGACTGCTGATGTAGAAAACTGAGATTTTATTCAGAAAACTGGCCCGGATTAGAAGATATTTGGTATAATCAGTTTTCAGGTCAAGAGAAGGTGGGGTCCACACGCTCAAAGGCCACCAGTAAGCTCTAGTATAGGTGGATACATACAAAATAATATATATCTCCTCCCTGTGATGTGACCCCCTTACTGGTTGTGGCCCTAAGCCGGGGGTCAGCAACATGCGGGTCACAAGCCGCACGCGGCTCTAGAACACAGAACTAGTGGCTCCCTGGCTATAGCATTATTACATACACACTGGGGTGATCCGCCAACATAATATAAACATTTCAGTCACCGACAGCACAAACACACCATGCGCTGTCTGACAGTTACATCATATGTAACAGAGTTACGAATAACATTGTATTCTTTTCTACTAAATCAACATATTGCTGTTCATTGTATCCTGTTGAATAGATTTCTAAAGCCACCTGGTGGATCTCAGTGAAAGTCTCCTGTGTCATCACTACTGTACCATAGATATTTCCACCAAATACACAGAAAGACACAGCCTGTTACACATTCATTTTCAAATGAAATCAGTATAGCATAAGGAAACTGAATTTGTTTTCTATATATATAAAAAAAAGTATTGTCACCATTGTTGTGGGTCTTTTTTCATGAAAGCCCTGTTGGTAGACATCTGAAGTTCTGAAGAAAACACAAGGGTGATGTTAATGCTTTACTAGAGAATAACACTGACAATCTCTATGGAATCACATTTGACAAAGTTGTCTTTCAGATACAGGGCATGACTTTATTGAACACAGAGAAACAAGCAGCAAAGCATTTAAACTCAATTCAACCAGTAATTCTATCCCTCATCACCAGAGGGCCTCAGACAGTGGTTGTATTATAAGTGACTATTACATAGACTATAAAGCTGTAGATTAGAATATTGCAGAATATAGTAACTGTATGCTTCCACACAGTCCTCAGGGAATCTTCCTCATACATGTGTTGTTCTTGTCTCAGAGGGAACACTGTTTCTTGCTGACACTCTTGCTCAGTGTGCTGCTGAGAGCTGAGTGACTCAGGTGACAGCTGAAGCTGTGTCCTGAGTGCCAGCGTGCCGAGGCCAGGGTGAGACGGCTGCTGAGGGTGTAGCTGCCATCAGGCTGCCGCTGAGACTGGCCCGTGTGGACCCGGGTGCCCGTCACCGAGGCTCCGTCCTCGGACCAGGAGAGGTTGGCTGTACGGTCAAGGCGGTAGCCCTTGGCCAGGCACAGCAGGGTGGCACTGCCGTCCTCAGAGAGAGGAGGCTGGACCGGAGACATCAGGACCAGACTGGGGGGAGACGGAGGACGAGCTGAGAGGAGGAGAGGACACACATGACAACAACATGTACTTAACTACATGAACCCTACCAGCCATATAGGCAAACATTGGATGAAAACAGATGTTCTGCATACAAGCTCACGCCGTGACTAATAGGTAACCAAAGTATAGAAACCTGGGGGACAGATCAAGGCTGAAGTAATTACAGTTTAAGTGGTTATGTGGAGTTTTAAGAATTAGCCTGTGTTATGCTTTAGCTATATAAAACAATAACAGATCTACAAGCACATAGCGTGATAGTCAGTGTCGCATTACAAGCTTGTAGATTTGCTATTTTTGCAAGTCTTTAAATATACATCATTTTAAAACAAACATTTTAACTCAAAATATTTCATGGGGTGTCCCTGGAACAACATATTTTCAGGCGGCCAACTGCAGCCGAATACAGTTTGTTTTATTTTGTTCATTTTATTTTATTTTTTATTTTTTCAGAAAATGATTTATATTATTTTAGTATCAGTCCTAAATGGGTTTTGTGTTTAAAGGTTATTTTACAGACTGGCAGACAATTGGAGAATAATAAACGTCACAGAAACCACTGCAATCTGAAAATATTTGCTAATAATTCCCAGACTGATTCAACAGTGGCGGTTAATGGGTAGACGCAAATTTGCGAAAGTCAGGATAGAAAGAGCATGAGAGGCAGTAAATTAGCCGTGGAAAGATCAGAACCAATTTTACCATCTAATAATTAATCTTGCTATTTTGTATTGTGTTGAAATCTGGAAAAAGTTAAAATTGTTTAATTAAAAAATACACTACTTGCATATGAAATTGTTTGACTTTGGATATAAACTTACCTATAATGACTTCAGTCCCTGCGCCAAAGGTACAATCTCGCCAACCTCACAGTGGTTTGTCTCCGTACAAAAACCTCTGTGCTGTAATCAGCTGTTGCAGTGTTCTCTTCATGTTTCACTGACTGCAAGTGAGAGCTTTAAATCCATGAAAAGACAGATCTAAATATTTACTCAGAAGTGAACTGAACCCCATGATCTAATGTAGGATCACAGTACCTGACGCATCTCCACTGGTTCTGCTCTTCCACTGTTTTAGTTCATTCTAAACATGTTCTTAGGGTTTTTGTACAGGCGTCTCATTGAACTGTAACACTGTGGTCTGTGCCACAGCCAGGACAACCACAGTAGTACGTTGCAAGATCTTCAGCCAGGAGTCCACTGATGAACAGAAACTGTGTTTGGTCTGAAGCATATCCGTCTATAGAGAACCTACTGGGCAATCCACGTGCTCGCCCCCCATTTGAATGAAGTAAAAACTTTGGAACACCACCAGGCTGCTGTTGGAACCAGGACAAAGTATAGCCGTTGTGGCTGCCGCCACTTTGAGTACAGGAGATCTTCACGTTGTCTCCCAGATTCACAGAGACAGACCCGGGCTGGGTCAGAACATAAGCAGCCTCTAAACCTGTGGACAGTACAAAGATAATGTTTATGTACTGACCTTTTTCAAGAATGACAAAACTCACATTTTGAAAATAGAGATTAAATATATTCAGAGTGTGTTGTAGGCTAACATTAACTCTTACCTCTCAAGATCAACAACAGGGCAGTGAGTGAAGCTGTAGAAAAGGCCATTGTTCTGGTCTAAGATCAGTTCAGGAGCTACAGAACTATATTTCTCTGTACTTCAGTGGAACTCTAAATCCTTCTATACCAGAAGCCTCACAGACAGAAGGCAGTAACTCCATCCATCCTCTATATAAGACACAATCTGCACACAGTCATCTGTTCTCTTCAGACGAGCAGCCAAGCAGAAACACTCTCTTCCTCTGTGTTTTGCATGTAGTCAACAGATGAATAGTGAATCCCAGAAGGATCAGCCATGTTTCAGAATCAGTTAGATTTAACTGATGGAACATTTTGAGACAGATGTTGCTTCAATGGCTGCTGCAGAGGTCTGGTGAGCGGTTCTGAGATGCTTTTAATGTCAGAGAATAGACACAGAAGAGGAACTGAAATGGGCTCTAACAGCAGTGCTGGTTGTGTGAAATGAGTTCATGTATGTACAGCACACATTTAAAACCATCAGCATGAGAAATATATAGACGTGTAAATGACCACCGACTAAAGATAATTATTGCAGTTTTGGTTTGAGTGTGATTTACAATGTCCAGTAGGTGGCAATATTGGTCCAATTCCTCTCTGTGATTTTACTACAGGGCAA
Organism: Benthosema pterotum; assembly: GCA_039105355.1. Classification (NCBI taxonomy): domain Eukaryota; kingdom Metazoa; phylum Chordata; class Actinopteri; order Myctophiformes; family Myctophidae; genus Benthosema; species Benthosema pterotum. The sequence continues at coordinate 42,993,340 of CM076980.1, read as the reverse complement.
TGTTATGTGAGAGGTTAGAGTTCATTCAAAAACCAAGATGGCACCAGCCAGTTCATAACAAACTTTTGTCAGTCTTGTTACAAAGAATTAAGCTGATTTTCATGATTCTAACACCCCTTGGAAGGCGGAAAGAGGTCTGTGAGAATAAGATTTCATAGTACCAAGAGTGTGTGTATATATTAAATGTATCTATTAAAGATTGTTTTTTGTAAACAATTAATGCCATAGCAAAATGAATGCAACAATTGTTTTGTATTCTAAGGCATGTTTGGGTTTTACGGTTCATTTTCATGGTCTAATGTCATTTTATAGTGTTTATGATGGCTCATTTGTGCTGTTAATAGGCTATGATTTACTTGTTGTCCAGTTTGAAACATAATTTGGCTAAATTATAAGGTGATTTATGACTACTATAGGGTCATTCCGCGCCAACTCACCTGAATTTCAGGAACTCCCCCACATCACCATCTCAGATTTTGCTCAAAAAATTCTATAATCAAGAACCATACGTTTGTACCACACATGCAAAATATTAGCTCCCAATTCATTGTAGTTTTGGAACTACAGGCCTTTAAAATATTGGTGTCAAAACACCACATGTCGAAATTGGCTTTTTCCCCAACTTCAGAGACCCATAACTTTTTATTGCAGCTATCTACACAGTTGTGTTTGCAGATTCTTACTGAATGATACCCACTCTTTTCATATCTGTTGCCAGAAAGCCGCTGAAGGACATACTTTTTGCATAATAGGAAGCCAAAATCGCTTAAAATTCATTAAAACTCTAAGGGGCCTAGTAGAAATATGACACTAGTTAGATTTTTGTCCTCATTACATAGTAATTGTAGGGTTGCGATGTGTTCACAGAAACATATTTTGCGATGAAAATGATATTCCTGAATTTTTTACAATTTTTAAAATATCTTACGTCTTTTCCGAGGGGGCTAAAATAGGGCATTTTTGGCATCTTATTTGGTCATGTGGCTAGGGGTTTAGGATCTTCTATTTTTTATGAAGATGCTCTCATATAAGATGTAACTACTCCCTGAGTTTTTTTTTTAACAAACGCCCCTGGCTTCACATTTTAATATATATATTTTTACATGGCCATATTCAGAACTCTGTGACTCTAAATTGGAAGGTTCCTACTAGCAGCTATTTCAGATTTACATACACTGACACACACATTTTCATATTTTAGTAGTAGTATGCCCAAGAAATTAATATTTTTCTTTCTATTGGGACCTAAAAACAGCTATTTGGCCAAAAATAACAAAAACGCTGGGCAGCTTTTAATAAACAAAGGAATAATGAAGGGGTGTTTTGCACACAAATTAAGGCATACACATTTCCTGAACAACTTTTACTGTATTGTACAGTATTTTTTGCAATTAGAAAATCTTAGGTATAATTGCAATTTTTGTTGAATATCCTTGGAAAATATAGAAAAATAACAACAACATTCTGGAGTAGTTGTGTAAGCACAAAACATTTAGCAATGAGGTTTTATTTACATATTAACACATTCAGTGATCCATGATCATGATGTTGAAAAACATCACAAGATTTGTACATAATTTTATGTCAAATATGGGCATCCATGATAATGGCTAATTCATTCACAGGCAGTACAGTTTCATGTGTTAAGACACTCAAACTGTCATCTAGTTAGTACATAAGTTAAAACTTAAGTCTGTCACAAGTTTGAAGTCACCCTCTGTTAGTTGGTATTGGCGTCCTCCACTTTTTTTATGTTTGGGGCCTCTACCACACAAAGGACATGAAGCAAAGGCACCCAACATTCATCTTTCCTGCTTTGTGGTGGGCATGAGAATGAGTTGCCTCGTCCTTGTGTCATGAAATTCATATAAACATCATTTTGTTCTTCATTTCTGGTGACTATATTTCCAATGTACCATTTTCTGTCGTAAACATAGTCAACATATTTGCCCGGCTGGTGCATATTTGATGCAGATTGGGACATTTGGCTTGGGGCCTGTAACTGGGACTGGAAAACTGGTGTGGTTTCAGGTCCTGTGTCCACTACCGATGATGGTACCACATCAGAAGAAACCCTTCTCATCTCCAGCTGAGTGGGTGCAATTGGGCAGAAGCTGTGATGAGATCTTGTTCCAAAAAAAATTGTCCATGTAAAAAAATATATATTAAAATATGAAGCAAGGGCGTTTGTTAAAAAAAAACTCAGGGGGAGTAGTTACATCTTATATGAGAGCATCTTCACAAAAAATTAGAAGATCCTAAACCCCTAGCCACGTGACCAAATAAGATGCCAAAAATGCCCTATTTTACCCCCCTCGGAAAAGACGTAAGATATTTTAAAAAATGTAAAAAAAAAAAAAAAAAAAAAAATCAGGAATATCATTTTCATCGCAAAATATGTTTCTGTGAACACATCGCAACCCTACAATTACTATGTAATGAGGACAAAAATCTAACTAGTTTCATATTTCTACTAGGCCCCTTAGAGTTTTAATGAATTTTAAGCGATTTTGGCCAAAATGCCATTTTTGGCTTCCTATTATGCAAAAGTATGTCCTTCAGAGAATTTCTGGCAACAGATTTGAAAAGAGTGGGTATCGTTCAGTAAGAATCTGCAAACACAACTGTGTAGATAGCTGCAATAAAAAGTTATGGGTCTCTGAAGTTGGGGAAAAAGCCAATTTCGACATGTGGTGTTTTGACACCAATATTTTAATTCTTAAAGCGCCGTTCTCGAGCTGCTCGTGGACTTCCCGTTAGATTTCTCCCGCCGGTCACGACGACGGCTCGTATCACGACGAGATGTAGATTTCATTCTTTAATCCAACTATTAGTCCGTGCGCATCGTCTGATGATCATCCCGTTGCTGACTTTCATTTGGGACAGAATTGGGGACAACTTTTTTTTTTCCCGTCCCATTGACATGCATTCAACCCAATGCATTCAAACGGCTCTCCTCCGGTTTGCCCCCTCAATGTCGCTGGCGCATGGGTTAAGCAGCCAGGGCTACACAGCTCTTCCTGACTTGTGACCCGGATGTTTTTGGGTACATCGCCAGATGATCGATTAGGCAAGACAACAGACACAGCATAACAGAAACAGCACATCCTGTTTAGGAGATCTGAGCTTCAAAATAAGGGCTTTTTTACCGATCGAACTGGTTTGAGCCGCGGCAATGGAGAGGAAACAAAGAAGATCCGATCGCGGTCAATGAGTTAAAGGCCTGTAGTTCCAAAACTACAATGAATTGGGAGCTAATATTTTGCATGTGTGGCACTAACATATGGTTCTTGATTATAATTGTTTTTTGAGCAAAATCTGAGATGGTGATGTGGGGACCCTTAGGTGAGTTGACGCGGAATGACCCTATAGTTGACTGAATCCTAATTATGTTGTCATTCTCCACAGTTTCACGGTGCTTCATGGTGTCTCATCATGAATAAAAGAGCATCAGTATGGAAGTCTAATGTCTCTTCCTTCAACATTCTACCAAGCTGAGGGGCTGTTACAAGAGGTGTCAGGTCAATAATTTTGAGACAAACAAACACTATCAACTTTAATCCAACTATATGTATCTTAAAATCATCAGTTCTAAAACGTGATGACATTGGTGCACCTGTGCCGGTCACAGTCTTTGGGGGATTTAGCATTCATCAGTTGCATGCAAATGACAGAGGAATAGAGAGTTTCTGGTTGGCTGCTTGTGTGAAGACAATGGATGACTGGTTGCAGATTGTGTCTTATATGAGTGGCTGCTTTCACACTGGTTGGCTTCCTTGTATCAGAAGGCTTTCAGTATTCAAAATACATCATGAATACAAACCAAATATAATCTTTAAGGAATGTTTGAATGCCTTGTTATAAACTCCAAGGCCTAGATTTTTGTCACTGCGAAATCCCTTATCCATTAACTTGTTAGTCTTTTTAAACTATTAAAAAAAAAAAAAAACATTTTTTAATAGTTAAAATGGCCAGTCTACAAGCTCACAACAATGTCAATAGATTAACATGTTGAACTATTACAAAAAGTTTATAAAAATAGTAAAAAAGCGATAAGGGGTTTGGGATAGCGTGTGACGAAAATGGAGCCCTAAATGTCAATTTTGCAGCTATTCAGTTGCTTTTACTTTTCACGCACTGTCAGGGTGAGATTCCCTGGGTGAGATGAATGCAAGACCACAACATCAATTCAAATTTCTTGCCCTGGCGACATGTGGAAGAATGTATTCAATTGAAATATAACTGCTCAAAGTACTGCATTTGCAGGTGAATGGGGCCATCTAGTGGACAGAATATGCAGTCAGGTCGCAGAGGGAAAAAAATGCTTCTCAGTTTAAGCTCAGAAATGCCTCTTGAGACACCCACGTTTATTTCTCATTTTAAGATCACCTAAAGATCACCTATGCCTCTTTACGGCTCCTAAGATGAATACTAGGATCCATAATAAATGAGGCAAATCTGAAGTCTCTCCATTGGCTGCTACAGATGTATTTGAGAGATACATGCTGAAATCTTGCTATATAGGGCCCATACGCATATAGCAAGATTTCAGCTTTGTCTTGTTTATCTCTCAAATACAGCTGTGACAACCAATGGAGGGATTCAGCTTTGTCTCGTTTATCTCTCAAATACATCTGCAGCAGCTAATGGTGAGACTTCAGCTTTGCCTCATTTATGGATGGCTAAATCCGGCCCTGGTGCATAGGCTACTAAGATACAAATAGCCCTGCCTACTACACACAGCACATGGTGGACAGGAGAGCACACTCTTCGTTTTTAGGACTCGTGCCTTTATTTCAGTACAAAGAAACACTACACCGTCAATTCAGCTGTTTAACACTATGAGTAGTTAAGTCACAACTCAACTTTAGAGTAATGTAGGCACACTGTAAAGTTCTGATGGCTTTATATCACCATCCCTGCCCTGCTTCTCTACGTGGAACTGCTGGAACATGGCCCTAATGTGTTTGATGCTGAGACATGTGCATTGTGATGGATTGGAAGACAGTAGACGTAGAGTATTCCCCACTCCTGCATCATGTCTTCTGGTGCTAGGGTTGTCACATGTGTCTGACAAAAATCCTGGACATTTTGACCATCCAATCGGCGGCCGATTATCGGTGGCGATTATCGGCCTTTTGGTCGGAAGCAACGCACCTCTTTAAACATCTAACCCAGAAATATATCACACTTTTACACTGAAATGTTACTGCTCTCATTATTTTATTACTCTTCTACATATCAGATTAATAATTAGGCTACTTAACCATTCATTTCCAACTCTTTCTGGAGCAGTCTGCAAAAGAGGTAAATTTAGCGACAAATGTGCCAAGTTGTCAACACTGGTACGTACAGGCATGCTACAGTTTAATAGGACTATCATACTGATCTGAGACTGTGAGTGACGCAAGTCAGGTTAGTTGCGGTCTCTAGTTTTGGCCATGTAAAAAAAAAAGAAAAGGAAAAAAAAAACTTTTGACCATGTATAAAAATCCGGGACATTCAAGTGTCCAGGATTTATTTTATTTTTTTCCTGGACAGACCATGAAAATCCGGGACAATCAGGAAAATCCGGGACGTGTGGCAATACTATGTCTTCTGGTAATCTGGAGAAATGCACAGAAACACACAACGTTAAGTCACTGAATACCATGAAATATGCTCAGAAGATTCTTGGCAAATGTAACCTCAGTGTTGTGGAGGGACTTTTAGAAGTGGGGGGACGCCTCTTAAAGGGGAATTCCAGCCATTTTATTTTTATTTTTCCTGAGAGTGTAAAAATGTTTGTACAAATGTTTGTCCAATCTCAGAAAAAAGGAAACTTGGTGAAACATGGTGAAACACATCTTGGTGATGTCATCAAGATGTATTTCACCATGCTAATGATTTTTTTCAGACCTCCATTTCTAGGAAACACAGAATGGGGGGGGGGGGACTTTTTTTACCATGTCGACAGAACATCTTTCAGGTACATAGTAAAATATTGAATATGAGTGGAATTCCCCTTTAAGATACGTGCAATCGTGCATGCACACTTGCATGTGTTGAAGAAAAGCTCTTGGTCTATGTATAACCTATGATGACTTTTATATTTTCGTCTCGATCGTCTCTGTTATTCTAATACATTGTCTCACCAGGCCAGGCTTTACATTTTGGCCCATAACTCTTGGACTTTAGGCCGTGCAATCGACTTGCAGTTATAATGCAGGTATCAGAAACAGTTAAAGGACAAAGTAATACTAAGTGTAATCAGTGTAAACACAGTAGTTAGAGAGTGTTTCAGTCTCTGATGAGTGTCTACTCACAGCAGTCTGCAGGTTCGTCTGAGCCGTCCCCACAGTCATCTGCCGTGTCACACTTCCTCCACAAGGGAATGCACTTGTAGTTCTTACAAGCAAACTGATGTGAGAGACACACATCTCTCACAAGACTGGCAGTGCACTGCTTGTTGTCAGCTGCCAAGGTGAAGTTGGTGGGACAGGCACATGTATAACCTCCACCAGGTGAGAGCAGACACAGGTTACTGCAGCCTCCATTGTTGGTCTGACACGGATGAGCAGACACTGCAGGAAAACACTTGGAATGAATATGAGAGCCCTGAATGCTACTACTATACTACAATACTACTACTATACTACAATACTACTACTACACTGACACTGCAGGAAAACACTTGGAATGAATATGAGAGCCCTGAATGCTACTACTATACTACAATACTACTACTATACTACAATACTACTACTACACTGACACTGTAGGAAAACACTTGGAATGAATATGAGAGCAATGAATGCTACTAGCACAACACTAGACTTATATTTATATAGAATCTAGACTACTAGATATAAAGTATAAGAGGCGACATTTCCATTGAAGTCCAGAGAGTCTTAAGTCAAAACTTGGAGGTGTGGCAAAGCTGTTTGGCCACTCAAAACAGCCAAACAGCTTTGCCACACCTCCAAGTTTTGACTTAAGACTTAAGATCTGATATTTAAGACAATCAAAATTGCGCCCATTGTGCCATGCATGAAGGAACCTATAGTGGGGAACGTTTGATTGTATTCACAGCTGTCAGTTCAAGACTTATAGTGGGGTTTCGTCTCCATGTTAAATGTGGATGTCATTTACAACTCTTGTAAAAGTTTCACTTTCAGTCCTAATTTGTTGGTGAGGGTCTATAGAACCATTTTGGTTCGAGTGGCCCGCACACAAATTAAATATTTGGCCTGTAGGGGGCGTAACAAGGTGCCAACCCTACCAAAACATGTAAACTGTTGTAACTTTTGATCAAATTGTCCAATCTGTACATATGGGATATCTATGGATTCACAATCAGGAGTAGCATTTGCTACCTAAACCTAATTACACATAAAATATATTTTTTCATCCATTATTGGTGTATATCGACAAAAATAGCAAGCAAAACAAGCTAAAATTAGCTAAAACCGAAGTGAGTTTCCATCTCCATGTTAAATTTAGTTGTCGTTTACAACTTTAAAAGTTTAACTTTCAATACTAAATTCTAGGTGAGGTAAACATTTTGGTTAGAGTGGCCAGCACGCAGATAAAGGGCTATGTCAACTATGTCAATGCCATTGTCTTTGCTGAAGGTTTCTTTCCAAGTCTCTAGCTCAGCCCTGCAAGGTCCAACCCAGACTTGTGCAGATGGCTGCTCGCTCATCTGGAGGCCCCGGTTTGTGTGATTAGGTGGGGTTGACTGCCGCAATCAGGATTAGGGGCTTGACCCTTTCAAACTGTGGCAGTCTAGCCAAGTGTCTGCATTTGTTTTGGAGGCTATATACAGGAGACAGTTTCTCACCAGCACCAGGTATCATGAGGTGAAGGCTCCTTCAATTGACATTGTTGTTGAGTCTTCATGGAGAGAAGCATTATGCATTCCGAACCATCTTCAAGAAGGACATGAGAGTCGAAAAGAATGGTCACCATGGTGCAATATAACTACTTTGAGTATGACTATTTTCCTGTCAACTAGCTTGTGTGTGAAGGTACAGCACTTCAGCAGGGGTTTTCACCAGACAGCTTTTACTGTATGGATCTGGATGGGATCTGGCTAGAAGTACACAGACTGGTGTTGGATCTGGGTGGGGATCTGGCTAGAAGTACACAGACTGGTGTTGGATCTGGGTGGGGATCTGGCTAGAAGTACACAGACTGGTGTTGGATCTGGATGGGGATCTGGCTAGAAGTACACAGACTGGTGTTGCATCTGGGTGGGGATCTGGTTAGAAGTACACAGACTGGTGTTGGATCTGGATGGGGATCTGGCTAGAAATACACAGACTGGTGTTGGATCTGGATGGGGATCTGGCTAGAAGTACACAGACTGGTGTTTGATCTGGATGGGGATCTGGCTAGAAGTACACAGACTGGTGTTGGATCTGGGTGGGGATCTGGCTAGAAGTATACAGACTGGTGTTGGATCTGGATGGGGATCTGGCTAGAAGTACACAGACTGGTGTTGGATCTGGATGGGGATCTGGCTAGAAGTACACAGACTGGTGTTGGATCTGGCTAGAAGTACACAGACTGGTGTTGGATCTGGATGGGGATCTGGCTAGAAGTATACAGACTGGTGTTGGATCTGGGTGGGGATCTGGCTAGAAGTACACAGACTGGTGTTGGATTTGGGTGGGGATCTGGCTAGAAGTACACAGACTGGTGTTGGATCTGGATGGGGATCTGGTTAGAAGTACACAGACTGGTGTTGGATCTGGGTGGGGATCTGGCTAGAAGTACGCTGGTGTTGGATCTGGATGGGGATCTGGCTAGAAGTATACAGACTGGTGTTGGATCTGGATGGGGATCTGGCTAGAAGTACACAGACTGGTGTTGGATCTGGGTGGGGATCTGGCTAGAAGTATACAGACTGGTGTTGGATCTGGATGGGGATCTGGCTAGAAATACACAGACTGGTGTTGGATCTGGATGGGGATCTGGCTAGAAGTACACAGACTGGTGTTGGATCTGGATGGGGATCTGGCTAGAAGTACACAGACTGGTGTTGGATCTGGGTGGGGATCTGGCTAGAAGTATACAGACTGGTGTTGGATCTGGATGGGGATCTGGCTAGAAGTACACAGACTGGTGTTGGATCTGGATGGGGATCTGGCTAGAAGTACACAGACTGGTGTTGGATCTGGCTAGAAGTACACAGACTGGTGTTGGATCTGGATGGGGATCTGGCTAGAAGTATACAGACTGGTGTTGGATCTGGGTGGGGATCTGGCTAGAAGTACACAGACTGGTGTTGGATCTGGGTGGGGATCTGGCTAGAAGTACACAGACTGGTGTTGGATCTGGATGGGGATCTGGTTAGAAGTACACAGACTGGTGTTGGATCTGGGTGGGGATCTGGCTAGAAGTACGCTGGTGTTGGATCTGGATGGGGATCTGGTTAGAAGTACACAGACTGGTGTTCTGACCTCACTGGGTACTGGTCAATCAGGTAGAGCTGGTTTGAGTTGGAGTGAGTACTAAGAATATGTCAGCTGATTTCATGGGCTCACTTGATTTTCACATATAGGGTAGAAGACATGGATTTACTGCCTACATCAATACATCAATATTACACATTTTGATGATTTGACTATTATCTAGCATTTTATAAAAAATCATAATCCTTGAAACGTTTTGTCATCAGAATCAAGATTGTATGTTGTATGAGCTGAATTGGTAAAATAACAGCAGATGATGGCCATCATAGCGGTCATCACAGACCCATAGCCAAAACAATTCCTTATGGCAGGCTTTAACTTTGTGCCAAATGTCATGCTTTCATTGAAAAGTGCACAATTTTCACACAGAGGCTGGGCTATAAGTGGGTATGCCTAACTTTAATCCCCCCAATACTGTATTGTTTCTATTTATTTACAATTTATACCATTACTCATTCATGATAGGTAGGCACTAACTTCATCCTTCTAGGTTCAACAGAATTTATGAAATCCAGTTAATTCCTGGGTTAGTATTGACTAGATATAGCAAAAGAAAACAAAGAAAAAACAGCAATTGTGAGAAAATAAAGACTTTTAAGAAAAACAAAAATCCGATTTTGGTCAATTTTGAAATTAGGCAAAAAATGCATATTTTTTTCATCTACAGATGGGCCACTCGAACTAAAATTGTTCTATAGGTCATCATCTACAAATTAGAAGCGAAAGTCAAACTTTTACAAGAGTTGTAAATGACGGTGTGTCGTGGGACCCCACTATTATACACCTTATCAGCACAGTACATCACGGTATAGCATATTACTTCATATCATGTAGATGGACTTGTGGAAAAAGAACAGAACTGTGATGGCATGAGACCAGCTGCTGTGGAAGGTTACCACTGTACTTACAGTTTGTACTCTCAGGCTCAGAATTAGATTTTACAATATCAGAGATAGAGAAATGTTGTTAAATAGGGGAATGTAGCCTAACTCAGGTCAAATCGGGGGATCCTGAAATGAAAGTGGTTGAGAATCACTGAACATCAAATATCTGGAATATGGATGGATAGCTGGAATGGTCCAACTTATATACTGTCTGGGGTGTTTACACGAGACTGAGTAGACCATAAAATGACCAAGGACTTTTTTGAAAGCGAAATATCTCTTTAAGCTTAGTATATATGGTATTTCCAAATGCGGATGTGCAGCTGTTTTTTAATTTATTATATTATATTTTATTTCTACCAATGAATGTTTTGTAGATGGTGGTACAGACCTTCAGGTTGTTGATAGGGGTGGTAGATCTTTATGTCCCGTGGACTTTCCAGGTTGTTGATGAGTCTGGAGTGCTTGGTTCCCTGAGTCTTGTGAGCTCTGAAGACGGAGCCGGTCCTGCGTGTCCAATAAATGTACTCCCCAAACAGAGCAATGCCATCGATACGATCCTGACGCACAACTGCAGTCACACAAAGCCAAAAGTGTCAGAGTATTATGAAATAATAACAAGACCACAATTATAAGAGATACAGGGCCCTATTTTGATTGTCCTAAGTATCAGGTCTTAAGTCTTAAGTCAAAACTTGGAGGTGTGGCAAAGCTGACGTGTTGTTGCAAGCAACAACGCGTCACAATGTGAGCCTGTAGATCAGCTTACATTTTATTTGGCTGTTTGAGATTTGTGTTGACCAAAACATTTGTAAAAATTGAATGTGTATGTGTGTGTGTGTGTGTGCGTGCGTGCGTGTGTGCGTTACACGCGCACGCACACACATACTATACCTGTGTGTCTGTTGGTTCCATCCAGGTTGGCAAACTCAATGGTTGCCTCCACCTCGTCGCTCCAGTATATGTGATCATTGATGTAGTCTAACGTCAGACCTACAGGCCTAGTGATTTTCTCCTTCACTATGACTGTCCTGTTGGTTCCATCCATCCCTACCCTCCCTATTTGGGGGTCTGACCAGCTGCGGTCTGACCAGTACAAGTATCTGTCAGAGGAGACACTGTGTCAGGTCACTATTCACAACAAATCACACATACAGCACTGTCTGTACAGCAGTGTTTTAGTATCGACAGTAAATACTGTTTTCCTCAACGAATTACATCATTATGTAATAGGGCATTAACGGCTTGAGATTTTTACAAGTCGCCTGGTCAGACAGTGAAGTCGAACTTGTATCGAGTTACCAAAAATAGTGGATCGGCTATTTATATAGTTTATATTTATATAAAAAAAAAAAACAACTAATGTGGCATTCATTCAACCGCAAGACTTTGTTCCTCCGTTGGGTGGTCGACTAAAATATGACTCTGACGATTAATAACTTGCACTACATTAAGACTAAGAAAATACATAATACATAATAAAATACAAAAATAATACAAGACTACAAGATTTTTATGTTTAGTCGATTAAGACTAAACTTAGACTAAACCAGTTCATATTACTAAAATAGGCAGCACAAAATAGGACTAAAACTAAATGCTGTGTATGTTGTTCAAAAGACCAAGACTAAATCATAATTTGCTGTCAAAAAATAACATGATGCAATGTCAATTTACCTTTTAGAAGTAATTCAGTCCTCCTGTATGTGCAGTGCTTCACAGGACGGTTGATAAAGTCAGTGTAAGGTTCATAATCACACCACAGTACACTTACCCGTAGCGTACATCCACAGCCATGGAGTTTGGCAAGTCCAGGCCAGTGTTGATCAGGACTTTTGGGTACGCTCCGTTTAGTTTAGACACCTCTATGGTGCTCTGCTCAACATCACTCCAGTACAGGTTTCCTCCCACCCAATCAACAGCCAGACCTTCTGGTTCACTGAGTGACGTGTGGAGGACCTGTCAATGAGACATACATTCACTCTGGATATACTCACCATCAGGGGCGGATGTAGCATGTCCCATTTGGGGGGGGGGGGGGGGGGGGGGGGGGGGGGGGGGGGGGGGGGGGGGGGGGGGGGGGGGGCAAGAGAACATGTTGGAGGGGCAAGAGAAAATGGTATGGGGGCGGCTACGCACCCATACCTTTTTCGGTTACAGGACTTTTATTAGTCAAGTAAAGCATCAAAAATAACATCAGTTGTTGAAGTTGCAGCAGACATGCATAAAGCTAAAGGTCTGACTCAGAGAGTTTTCTGTTTTCAGCTGTGAAATGCTGTTGGTTTAGTGGTGACACAGCTGTAATAGTAGTTAGTAGCAGAAGTAGTGTTTCAAATCATTTTAAATATAAGCACTTTAATTTGAACTATCTTGGGTTGTTTTGCATGCCATCATGTTTGGTGGGGCAACCTGGGCGTTTAGGGGCGGCATTGCCCCCCTTGCCCATTCCTAGATCCGCCCCTGCTCACCATGTTGTATTGTTCTATTTATAAGTCACTTGTTCAACATTTTAATATCAGAGGATATTGTATAGAGAGCATATTGTCTGTACACTAACTGGCACAAATGTGAAATCTGCAGTAGCTGGATGGTCAACTTGTCCCCATTTATTGTCCCCTTTCTCTATTAAAGTCTAAGAAAAAGTGGACTAGTTGTCGTAACTCTGTCTATACTCTATGGCAGGGGTGGGCAATTATTTTTCACAAGGGGCCACATGAGATACATAAAATATTGTGGAGGGCCAAGGCTAAAGGCTGAACTAAAGTGTCCGTAGTATTAATTTAATTTCAAGGCGAAAGTAAGAGTAAGACCAACCTTTTTGACACCAGGGCCCTCTATTTATTCAGTATTTGAGCCACAGAGTACCATCATTTGATGACATTTTAGCCCCACAGACCCCAAAACTAAAGATTTCTTTTGTTTTTGTCCACAATACCAGGCTGGATTTGGGAAACAAAACAGGCAAACATAGATAAAAAATAACCATTCTTTTACATTATCTGATGTGTAGATTTTAGGTATTTCAAATGATGAATATTTTAAAGGAGAATTCCGGTGTAAGAGGCTTTCCTACCTGAATTTGTAGTTGTTACAACCCAATACAGATGGTCCAGGTGTCGGCTTGTATAAATACGCCGTTTTGCGGGGACCCCCTACCCCTCCCCAGGCTTATAGCGGGGCCGATGGGCGTTGCTCAAATTCGCCTATTTCCAGCGCAGAAAAGTGCTTTTTTTCGCTAGATCTCGACTCCTCATGCCTCATATATTATTGTGAGCAACTAACTTTGCAGCATAGCAGCTGCTTTGTACGTGTTTTGCCGTAAAGCGGAACTGCTGCCATAAAGCGGAACTGCTGAGACCCGCCCCCGGAAGTGCCACCAGCACTAGCTTGTTTACCATAGCCACGCTGCCAGAGCCTCGCTCATTCACCCTGCAGTCTCCGCTGTTGCTGTACGCTTCGCGCACATACATAGAAGATCACTTTATTTCGCAGTGCTATTGTTTTTAGCAGCGTTTGATCATGAAGCAGTGTGTTTTTTTCCCGGGTGTTTGAACAAGAGAAGCCCTGGAACTGCGTAAACTTTGGCTCGCCTGGGAACCCCAAGCTGTGGATTACACCACGACCATCGCAGGTAATTTTTTGTTGATTTATAAGCTATTCTTTACCAAGCCCTTCCCACGTTATCTACAGTAGGTATGTACTGTATGTATTTATCGACATTGTATAGATACTACTGGTAAAAGAAATGTTTTGTGTTATGGTCGCATAGTCATAAAAATATGGGCGAATAGTCATAAAAACAGACTTTGTTTGCTTTCAAAGAAGGGGGATGGGAGAAGGGTCTACTACAGAACACCACTTCTCCAATGGAGTGTTTACATTTCACAATAACCTACTTTTCCAGTAGAACTGTTAGAACATTCACATACATGTTTGATTACAAGTGGCATGTAGTAATCCAATAAATTCCCAAACATTTTCATTGTAAGTGCATCATGTAGTGCAATGTGGGACGAGAGCTGGCCACTACAAAGAAAAGTAACTATATAACTAAAGGTGACTTTTACATATATTTTTTATTCCCTTTAGTAAATCATCAGCCAATTGCTTCTTTGGTATTCATGGGTGAATAATGGGATGCAATTGTAATATTGTCATTGCAAAGATGTGTCCTTCTGTAAGCAAATAATTCAATTGTTGATTTATTGTCACATTCTAACTACGATTGGATAAAATTGTATTTGCATTACAATGCTAATAAAGGGGAGATGCCTCGTAGATCAGATTGCTGTGTACTTTGACTATATATATATACTGTATGTGTGTGTGTATATGTTTGTAATGTGGTAATGTGAAATGTTTTTATACAACAATATCATTGTCTAACAGTAGGCTAATGTGCTTCTTCTCTCCACAGTCAGTGCCGGCTGGCCTCCTACAGAATTCTTCTGGAGTGGTTGCTGAAAGGTGAAAAGCTTGGAGCTGGAAACCGTGTTATTCTGCCTTGCTGTGTCGTTGGTGCCGTAAGAAGAAAATACCCTTCCGATTCAGGACTGTACCATGGATTTGTAGAGGAAGCTGGAGATCTCAGAGCAAAATACACTTGGCCTCTACACTAAACAACATCCATTGAGTCATTGATGCATATCATTGGACCCTTGTTTAGATTCCTGCGATACACAATCACATATTGCACTACACACATCTACCTCTTTTTATACAGCCATTGCAATTATTTTGTATTGTGTCCCACCTATCTCTATTCATTTGATGATGGCCTTTGTCTAGCAGCTATTTCAAACCACCCCACCTTATTGACTCTATTGTTGTGGCTCATGTGAAATCGTCAACACCATGTGATAGTCCATCAAGAAAATAAAGTCAAATTATGTGCAGTTGAAGTGTTCATTTACTAATAACTTGCAAAAAATAATCTACTGTTTCACAATATTGGGTCTTTTGTTGGACTTCCACGGGGTTCCCAGCTAACGCTAAATTATTATTTGAGAACCATTTTCTTTTGGATAAGTAAAATCCTTATAGGGGTCCATGGTACTCTTATCGATGTTTGGGTAACACTGGTCTAACAAAAATCATTTCCCTGTAAACTATTACTGCATCGCCATATTTCATAATGAATACAGAAATCCATGATTTACCAAAATATAAACATTTATTTTCAACAATGTCTTATAAATGAAAGTTTTTTTTAAATGGTATAAGCTTTCAAATAATATTGGGAAAAGAAAAAGTCACTAAAACACTAAAACAAGATGACATGAAAAAACCCTGTTGGCCAGCATACAGGACAGTGTGTTTCCAATGTGAATATCCTATATTTGGGGACTATATTATTTGACATTCAATGATTCTGCACTGCATCGTACTTTGTATTGAGTAAGGAAGAAAAGAAAATTACTTTTACTTGCAAATGATTGCACATCTATTTCCTCTGATGGCTGAATCTACGTGAAACCTTGGACTTTAGTTCACTCACGTCCGGCCTGGGGACTTTTGCTATATTAGGCCGGGGGAACTTTTTTCCCTTTCTCTCTCAGAGGCTCCAGTGGCTTTGCTTTGCTCAACTCCTTCACACGATGCAGAAGTTGTAGACTGAACTCCAGTTGTACCGTGGCCTCAAACTGATACTTCAGAATGTAGCTCTTTGATGCCTCTGAAAATTGTATTTTCATCTTCTCCTTTCCTACAGGGAAAAGGAAAAAAACAGAACAAAACATTGTAATGAAAAGAATGTCAAAGTACACAGCAATCTGATCTACGAGGCATCTCCCCTTTATTTGCATTGTAATGCAAATACAATTTTATCCAATCGTAGTTAGAATGTGACAATAAATCAACAATTGAATTATTTGCTTACAGAAGGACACATCTTTGCAATGACAATATTACAATTGCATCCCATTATTCACCCATGAATACCACAGAAGCAATTGGCTGATGATTTACTAAAGGGAATAAAAAATATATGTAAAAGTCACCTTTAGTTCTATAGTTACTTTTCTTTGTAGTGGCCAGCTCTCGTCCCACATTGAAGTTGTGGTCCATGACTGCAAGCATGGTACGAGCCAACATGCTGTCGTAAAAGAAATGTATTCTTTTTGGTGTGTATTTCAGAATGGTGGAATGGAACACTTCCAAAGAACCTGAAATAAAAGGAAGGACATATGTCACTATACATTTCAGAAATTTTGAGGAACACTACTTTTGGTCAATGGCCCAGTGTTATTGAGAGGTGATTTTTTTTAACTGGCTGAAAACGACTATAGTAAACATAACTTGATTTGTAAACATTTGATGGTCATTTGCCTTTATTTACTACATACTCACTACATGGTGCACTTACAATGAAAATGAATTTATTGGATTATTGCTACATACCACTTGTAATCAAACATGTATGTGAATGTTCTAACAGTTCTACTGAAAAAGTAAGTTATTGTGAAATGTAAACACTCCATTAGAGAAGTGGTTTTCTGTAGTACGTGACAAGGGGGTGAATTGATGAATCCCATCCCCCCAGCATCCCTTCTCTGTATGCTAAAGTACTTTATGTGGTCTGCCCAGAAACGAATAGGTGAGAATGGGGACGTTGTGGACCCTTCTTCCACCCCCCTTCTTTGAAAGCAAACAAAGTCTGTTTTTATGACTATTCGCCCATATTTTTATGACTATGCGACCATAACACAAAACATTTCTTTTACCAGTAGTATCTATACAATGTCGATAAATACATACAGTACATACCTACTGTAGATAACGTGGGAAGGGCTTGGTAAAGAATAGCTTATAAATCAACAAAAAATTACCTGCGATGGTCGTGGTGTAATCCTGCTTGGAGTTCCCAGGCGAGTCAAAGTTTACGCAGTTCCAGGGCTTCTCTTGTTCAAACACCCGGGAAAAACACACTGCTTCATGATCAAACGCTGCTAAAAACAATAGCACTGCTAAATAAAGTGATCTTCTATGTATGTGCGCGAAGCGTACAGCAACAGCGGAGACTGCAGGGTGAATGAGCGAGGCTCTGGCAGCGTGGCTATGGTAAACAAGCTAG
>CM076980.1:42833426-42970926 GCA_039105355.1 Benthosema pterotum | reverse complement strand
GGCAGGTACAAGTAAGCCTGTAAATGACATAGGTAGTGTTACAGTTAATAAAGTCGTTAATTTTGTAAGTTTTATTTGTTTTAAAATCAATAAATGTCTTAGTTTGTAAAACATTAGAGCAGTGGGGACAGTTCATGCATTTAAACATTCCTGTGGGTTTGTTCAGCCAGGTCTGTTTATTAATGGGTGGAAGGTAACTGTGGACCAATTTATCTCTGAGGGTGGGGGCTCTCCTAAAAGAAAAAATGGGGGTAAAGGAAACAAAGCTCTAAGGGAGGGGTCGCTCTCAATAATCGGCCAGTTTTCCCTGATGATGCGCTGTATGCTGGATGTCATATTACTGTATTGTGTGACAAAGTAGGGACGGTTCCGGGAGCTAGGCTTCCGTTTGTTTTTGGTTAGTAGATCAGGTCTGTTTATGCTAAGAGCTCTGTTTCGTGCGCGCTCGATGTTTGCTGACTTGTAACCCCTCTCCTTAAACCTGGAGACCATATCCGTAGCTTTATCATTATAGTCAATATCACAAATGCGACGTAATCGCTGGAACTGTCCGAAAGGGATGTTTTTAATAAGATGAGGTGGGTGAAAAGAGTCAGCCCGTAGCAAACTATTCTTTGAAGTTTGCTTCCTGAATAGAGTGGTGTGAAGTTTGCCGTTCTCATCCTTGAATATGGTGAGATCTAGGAAGTTAATGCTTTGTTTAGAATACTCGATCGTCAATTTGATATTGTTATTAATAGAGTTTAAATAGCGGTGAAAATCGAGGAGGTGTTTTTCAGACGAATCAAATATTAAAAGCAAATCGTCGATGTAGCGGCCATAAAAAGTAATATACTTGAACCAGGGATTGATAGGAGTAAGAACAAAAAGCGCTTCCCAATGACCCAGATACAGGCAAGCATAGTTTGGTGAAAAACAAGAACCCATAGGGACACCAATAAGTTGTTTATAAATCTCAACATAAAAAACATAAATGCATTATTGTGGATGATCCAATCTGTAAGAGACATAATAAAATCCGTGGGGGGTAAAGCATCGGCAGGTCTGTCCTTCAAAAAGTAAGATAAAGCGTGTAAACCTTCTTTATGATCAATATTTGTGTATAAGGACTCAACATCCATAGTTACCAGGAATTGAGATTTACACTCTCCAAGAACAGATATTTTATTAAGGACGTCAGTGGTGTCTTCTATAAAGGACGGCAATTTTCTCACAAAAGGTTTAATAAAGAAATCAATAAACTTGGATGCAGGTTCAGTTAAAGTACCATTACCCGAAATAATGGGTCGACCAGGAGGATTATCAAAGGGCTGCTTGTGTATCTTGGGCAGTAAATAAAATGAGGCCAACATAGGGGATTCCACATGAAGAAATTTAAATTCATTTTCCGAAATCCAACCCGAGTCTTTAGCATAAGTTAAGATGCCATGAAACTCTTTTTTCATGGTAGTCAAGGGGTTGTTGAGGAGTTTTGCATAGTGTTTGGAATCAAGTTGTCGTTTAGCCTCTGTTATATACATGTCTCTCGACAACACAACGACAGCACCCCCTTTGTCAGCTGGTCTTACAATGATATCCTCATTTTTAGACAAATCATCCAGTGCCATACGTTCTTTATAAGTCAAGTTCGATTTTTTTCTCCATAGTGGATACATCATTAAACAGTTTCTCAATGTCATGATCAACCTTTTTAGTGAAAACGATCAAGGCAGGATTAGAAACCATAGGTGCAAAATGTGACTTAGGTCTAAACAACAAAGATGGATCAGGAGGTAAGTCAGAATCAACCGCGGCCATAGTGTCCGAATTGAGGCCCACAGACTGAGATTGATTCAGGCCATTATGTGAATGGCCATGATGGTGATACCAGGTTTTTAAATGTAAACTGCGATAAAAGCGGAATAAATCAATTCTGGTGTTGAAAAGGTTAGTTCTAAAAGTCGGTGCAAATGACCTACCTTTGGCTAGTACATTCAACTGTGCCTTACTGAGAACGCTCTTAGAGAGATTAACTACCGCCGAGGATAGTACTGTTTCTTCGGCTGGTCCCTCAGGGTTGTGCGCCGTGCCGTGGGTTGTGAAGCCGTGCCCCGCTGCTGCTGCTGCTGCTGCCGCTGCGGTCTCTGCTGTTGGCTCTGTGGCTGGCCGCCGTCGGCGCCTCCCACGGCGTGTCTTCGGCCGGTTGCACTGTTGCTTGCGGACTGGGGTAGGGGCCAGTCCTGATCTAAAAAAACATCACGTTCACTCGACGCGTAGGTAGTCATCTCATCGTCGGTGCTGGTGTTGGTCAAGTTGAATGAGACGTTCCTGGAGCTGGAGGCTGGGCGTCGCTGCTGGTGTCTGGATGTCGGTCTGGAGAGGCGTGGGGTGCGTGGAGGTCTGTCCCACTTGTATACACGGCCCAGGTGGTAGTCCTCAGTATCTCTCCGGAATTTGTCAGCCTTTCTCGCCTTCAGTTCCTCCTCAGCTCGGTGGATGTCCTCAGTGATTTTGTTGAAAAAATTAGCATTTTGCTCGGGGGATAAAGTCAGTGAGGATTCAATCTGTGCGATTTGAACTTGTAGTTCCTCCCTTTGTCGCTTGCCTTCCTCAATGATGAGTAGCATAAGGTCACTAGAGCACTTGTTGAGAATAGCTTCCCATTTTTCTTTAAAAGAAGCATCGCCTTTTGTAGCGGGGAACGTATTCAT
Source organism: Benthosema pterotum (assembly GCA_039105355.1). Taxonomy (NCBI): domain Eukaryota; kingdom Metazoa; phylum Chordata; class Actinopteri; order Myctophiformes; family Myctophidae; genus Benthosema; species Benthosema pterotum. The sequence goes on along the minus strand of CM076980.1, from coordinate 42,968,236 downwards.
ACGCAAACCCCTGGGGATGCGTCCCTCTCTCCAGTAGGTAGATAGTGAAATAATGTTCCACTTGTGCTCCATGTCCTTTTTCTTAAGTTTGCGTAATTCATATTGAGTCTTTTTCAGATCGAACAAATCCCCATCAGTTTCGGGGGCATAAGAGAGTCTGTGACAATGATGTTTTTTCCATCCTCATAAGAGTATGAATGATATTGCATGGTAGAAAAAAGGGGTAAAAAATCCAAACACTAAAAGAAGTGGAGCAGCAAAACTGGTTAAAGGACAGGTCCCAAAACTATCCAACGAGATGAGAATCAAAAAAGAAAAGCTAACCAGGTGCTCAAATGGAGGTGGTAAATAGTAAAAATCGTAAAAAGGTGCTCTCACGGATCATTGGGAAACAAACCATATGGAAGAAAAAAATCGACGATCCGGGCACACAAAAGTAAAATCAAAGCCTTTATTAAGGTTAAAAAGGCACCAACGCCAACATGTTTCGACCACAAGTGGTCTTCATCAGGGCATGGACTAAAGGAAGAAGCATCACAGAGACTCATTAAGTAGTGGTGGCCCAGCACAGCATGGAGTCATTCAGACAATCAACAGGTATTAGCGGTAATGGGTAATTAAATGGTAATAGAGAGAGTGTGACAAGGTGTTGATTGTTATATTATTGAAAGGCAGGCAAAGCATTTGCTGAATGTGGACAAAGAAACTGGGCATAGAAAAAAACAAATCAGGCAAACAGGAAGGACAATCAAGTGTAGACAATCAACAAAAATAGTAAGAAACCAAAACAAAACAAAGTAAACGCAACAACTAAAGAAAACACATAAAATCAATGTCTTCATTAAGACCTGGAGACGTTAGGGCATCTAAGCCATGGATCCAAAAGGTTTCCCTCTGGTTCAACCTTTTGAGTCGATCGCCACCTCTTGGCGACGGTCTGATATGTTCAATGCCGGTAATGCGTAACAGAGAATCATTGTTGTTATGGTGTTGGTGAAAGTGCCTCGCAATAGGGTAATTAGAATTATTAGTTCGAATAGCATATTTATGTTCGCTCAGTCTATCGCGGAGACGGCGCTTAGTTCTCCCAATATAGAATACATCCGGGCAGGTACAAGTAAGCCTGTAAATGACATAGGTAGTGTTACAGTTAATAAAGTCGTTAATTTTGTAAGTTTTATTTGTTTTAAAATCAATAAATGTCTTAGTTTGTAAAACATTAGAGCAGTGGGGACAGTTCATGCATTTAAACATTCCTGTGGGTTTGTTCAGCCAGGTCTGTTTATTAATGGGTGGAAGGTAACTGTGGACCAATTTATCTCTGAGGGTGGGGGCTCTCCTAAAAGAAAAAATGGGGGGTAAAGGAAACAAAGCTCTAAGGGAGGGGTCGCTCTCAATAATCGGCCAGTTTTCCCTGATGATGCGCTGTATGCTGGATGTCATATTACTGTATTGTGTGACAAAGTAGGGACGGTTCCGGGAGCTAGGCTTCCGTTTGTTTTTGGTTAGTAGATCAGGTCTGTTTATGCTAAGAGCTCTAGTAATCCTCACTGACTTTATCCCCCGAGCAAAATGCTAATTTTTTCAACAAAATCACTGAGGACATCCACCGAGCTGAGGAGGAACTGAAGGCGAGAAAGGCTGACAAATTCCGGAGAGATACTGAGGACTACCACCTGGGCCGTGTATACAAGTGGGACAGACCTCCACGCACCCCACGCCTCTCCAGACCGACATCCAGACACCAGCAGCGACGCCCAGCCTCCAGCTCCAGGAACGTCTCATTCAACTTGACCAACACCAGCACCGACGATGAGATGACTACCTACGCGTCGAGTGAACGTGATGTTTTTTTAGATCAGGACTGGCCCCTACCCCAGTCCGCAAGCAACAGTGTAACCGGCCGAAGACACGCCGTGGGAGGCGCCGACGGCGGCCAGCCACAGAGCCAACAGCAGAGACCGCAGCGGCAGCAGCAGCAGCAGCAGCGGGGCACGGCTTCACAACCCACGGCACGGCGCACAACCCTGAGGGACCAGCCGAAGAAACAGTACTATCCTCGGCGGTAGTTAATCTCTCTAAGAGCGTTCTCAGTAAGGCACAGTTGAATGTACTAGCCAAAGGTAGGTCATTTGCACCGACTTTTAGAACTAACCTTTTCAACACCAGAATTGATTTATTCCGCTTTTATCGCAGTTTACATTTAAAAACCTGGTATCACCATCACGGCCATTCACATAATGGCCTGAATCAATCTCAGTCTGTGGGCCTCAATTCGGACACTATGGCCGCGGTTGATTCTGACTTACCTCCTGATCCATCTTTGTTGTTTAGACCTAAGTCACATTTTGCACCTATGGTTTCTAATCCTGCCTTGATCGTTTTCACTAAAAAGGTTGATCATGACATTGAGAAACTGTTTAATGGTGTTTCCACTATGGAGAAAAAAACGAACTTGACTTTTAAAGAACGTATGGCACTGGATGATTTGTCTAAAAATGAGGATATCATTGTAAGACCAGCTGACAAAGGGGGTGCTGTCGTTGTGTTGTCGAGAGACATGTATATAACAGAGGCTAAACGACAACTTGATTCCAAACACTATGCAAAACTCCTCAACAACCCCTTGACTACCATGAAAAAAGAGTTTCATGGCATCTTAACTTATGCTAAAGACTCGGGTTGGATTTCGGAAAATGAATTTAAATTTCTTCATGTGGAATCCCCTATGTTGGCCTCATTTTATTTACTGCCCAAGATACACAAGCAGCCCTTTGATAATCCTCCTGGTCGACCCATTATTTCGGGTAATGGTACTTTAACTGAACCTGCATCCAAGTTTATTGATTTCTTTATTAAACCTTTTGTGAGAAAATTGCCGTCCTTTATAGAAGACACCACTGACGTCCTTAATAAAATATCTGTTCTTGGAGAGTGTAAATCTCAATTCCTGGTAACTATGGATGTTGAGTCCTTATACACAAATATTGATCATAAAGAAGGTTTACACGCTTTATCTTACTTTTTGAAGGACAGACCTGCCGATGCTTTACCCCCCACGGATTTTATTATGTCTCTTACAGATTGGATCATCCACAATAATGCATTTATGTTTACAGATGAGATTTATAAACAACTTATTGGTGTCCCTATGGGTTCTTGTTTTTCACCAAACTATGCTTGCCTGTATCTGGGTCATTGGGAAGCGCTTTTTGTTCTTACTCCTATCAATCCCTGGTTCAAGTATATTACTTTTTATGGCCGCTACATCGACGATTTGCTTTTAATATTTGATTCGTCTGAAAAACACCTCCTCGATTTTCACCGCTATTTAAACTCTATTAATAACAATATCAAATTGACGATCGAGTATTCTAAACAAAGCATTAACTTCCTAGATCTCACCATATTCAAGGATGAGAACGGCAAACTTCACACCACTCTATTCAGGAAGCAAACTTCAAAGAATAGTTTGCTACGGGCTGACTCTTTTCACCCACCTCATCTTATTAAAAACATCCCTTTCGGACAGTTCCAGCGATTACGTCGCATTTGTGATATTGACTATAATGATAAAGCTACGGATATGGTCTCCAGGTTTAAGGAGAGGGGTTATAAGTCAGCAAACATCGAGCGCGCACGAAACAGAGCTCTTAGCATAAACAGACCTGATCTGCTAACCAAAAACAAACGGAAGCCTAGCTCCCGGAACCGTCCCTACTTTGTCACACAATACAGTAATATGACATCCAGCATACAGCGCATCATCAGGGAAAACTGGCCGATTATTGAGAGCGACCCCTCCCTTAGAGCTTTGTTTCCTTTACCCCCCATTTTTTCTTTTAGGAGAGCCCCCACCCTCAGAGATAAATTGGTCCACAGTTACCTTCCACCCATTAATAAACAGACCTGGCTGAACAAACCCACAGGAATGTTTAAATGCATGAACTGTCCCCACTGCTCTAATGTTTTACAAACTAAGACATTTATTGATTTTAAAACAAATAAAACTTACAAAATTAACGACTTTATTAACTGTAACACTACCTATGTCATTTACAGGCTTACTTGTACCTGCCCGGATGTATTCTATATTGGGAGAACTAAGCGCCGTCTCCGCGATAGACTGAGCGAACATAAATATGCTATTCGAACTAATAATTCTAATTACCCTATTGCGAGGCACTTTCACCAACACCATAATAACAATGATTCTCTGTTACGCATTACCGGCATTGAACATATCAGACCGTCGCCAAGAGGTGGCGATCGACTCAAAAGGTTGAACCAGAGGGAAACCTTTTGGATCCATGGCTTAGATGCCCTAACGTCTCCAGGTCTTAATGAAGACATTGATTTTATGTGTTTTCTTTAGTTGTTGCGTTTACTTTGTTTTGTTTTGGTTTCTTACTATTTTTGTTGATTGTCTACACTTGATTGTCCTTCCTGTTTGCCTGATTTGTTTTTTTCTATGCCCAGTTTCTTTGTCCACATTCAGCAAATGCTTTGCCTGCCTTTCAATAATATAACAATCAACACCTTGTCACACTCTCTCTATTACCATTTAATTACCCATTACCGCTAATACCTGTTGATTGTCTGAATGACTCCATGCTGTGTTGGGCCACCACTACTTAATGAGTCTCTGTGATGCTTCTTCCTTTAGTCCATGCCCTGATGAAGACCACTTGTGGTCGAAACATGTTGGCGTTGGTGCCTTTTTAACCTTAATAAAGGCTTTGATTTTACTTTTGTGTGCCCGGATCGTCGATTTTTTTCTTCCATATGGTTTGTTTCCCAATGATCCGTGAGAGCACCTTTTTACTATTTTTACTATTTACCACCTCCATTTGAGCACCTGGTTAGCTTTTCTTCTGTTATTATTTAAATTATTGTTTGCTACCTGATGTGGAACTGCAGATGGTTTGGTCTTCAGGGCTGAGCTGGTAACCCTCAGCACAGAGACAGTGGAAGCTGCCCTGTGTATTATTACAGTGCTGAGTACAGGGAAAGGTGAGACATTCATCTATGTCCACACACGTCTTCCCATCGTCCTTCAGACCGAAGCCCCTGGGACATGTGCACTGTAAGGAGACAGGGACGCGACTTTTCAGATGCCACCCGAAATAAAGCAGCGGGGTTGGGAAGGAGCGCTTGTTTTATCTGCCGGCTACTACTAGTAGGGCGGGGCGAAGCATAGTTTTACTGAGGTTATGTTTAGGGTTAGTTACCGCACAAAGCACCGTCTAACTCTAACCCTGACCTAACTCTAACCCTAAACATAACCCCAGTAAAACTAGGCTATGCCTAAACCTAATCCTAACCCTAAACTTAACCTCAGTAAACCTATGCCTAAACCTAACCTAACCCTAACCATAACCTCAGTAAAACTTCCTTCGCCCCGCCCTACTAGTAGTAGCCGGCAGATAAAACAAGCGCTCCTTCCCAACCCCGCTGCTTTATTTCGGGTGGCATCTGAAAAGTCGCGACAGGGACAGAGCGCCATGCTGACTAGGTGTTTCATCAGTGTCTTTGTGGACTCTGTGTCAAATGGCGCTGTTTTTTCCATACCTTGAAGCCTATCTGGAGGTCTTTACAGCCAGAAGAGCAGCCACTCAGCTGGCTGTCCAGACACTCGTTAACAGAACAGCTGCTGAGCTCGTCAGAGGAGTCACCACAGTCGTCTTTGCCGTCACACAGCAATGTCTGCTGAACACAGTTGCCGTTGTGACAGACATAGCACTTCTTCTCTGCCGGAGTGGAAACTTAGAGACAGAAGGAGAAAGGGAAGAGCAATTGAAGCAGAGGAGGTTTAGAGTAATGTTTACCGATCCGATGCGTGCGTGCGTGTGCGTCTGTCCCTTACCTGGGATATTGCAGTGATCCTCATCTGAGTTGTCGCCACAGTCGTTGTATTCATCACACTCGGAATTCTTGGGGATGCATTTATGGCGTTTATTTGGACACATGAACTGGTCGCTTTGACACGGGTTTGCTGAGACACAGGAAGTAGTTGTTTAGGTCACTCCGTTACAATGAGAGCAAAAAGCGAGACCTAGAGTTATGCCTATGTAGCAGGTGGCTACAGCCTCTGCCGTGATGGCCTGGAAAAACCAATATCTGCCCCCGGACCAAGGGGATGTCCTCTTGGTCTAGTGGTTAAGATGTTGGACTTTCACGCGGGAGACCTGGGTTCGAATCCAGGGCGTTACATTGGTGCCGTGACCCGGATCGGGTTTCCCCGTGGAAGCAGGTCAAAAGGGAGGTGAGTGTAGCAGGTGGCTACAGCCTCTGCCGTGATGGCCTGGAAAAAACAATATCTGCCCCCGGACCAAGGGGATGTCCTCTTGGTCTAGTGGTTAAGATGTTGGACTTTCACGCGGGAGACCCGGGTTCGAATCCCGGGCGTTACACCTATGGATGATGTTTGACGTTTTCTTGAAGGGATAGTCCGGATTTTTGGAACTTATTCCACTTTCAAAAAAACCTTTTGGTCATTTTATGGTCTACTCAGTCTCATTTAAACGCACCAGGCAGTTTATTTTATATAAACATATATTTATAAATTACTCCTTTCAGTATTTAGATATTTGATGTTAAATTTAGTGTATCCTCCTCCTTCCTATACAAACCCCTTATAACTTAAAACTCCATTTTAACCATGATTACTTGAAAACAACCAATCTTTTTTTCTGGTGACTGATATTGTCCTTCTAATACGTGAGAGGGCTGTGGAATTTCATTTACAGTTTTCATTTATTTTTAAAATTTGGGTTGGTATGCCAACAAATGGAGCTGCTACATTTTCCAAAACAATATTTTAAAAATAAATGAAAACTGAAAATGAAATTCTACGGCCCTCCTACATATTACGAGAACAATATTAGTCACCAGAAAAAAGACGGGTTGTTTTTGTATAATCTGTCATGGTTAAAATGGAGTTTTAAGTTATAAGAGGTTTGTATAGGAAGGAGGCGGAGGCGCTAAAATGAACATCAACTATCTAAATACTGATTGGAGTAACTTATAAACTGTCTGGTGTGTTCACATGAGACTGAGTAGACCATAAAATGAACAAAACTTTTTTTGAAAGTGGAATATCCCTTTAAGTTGTATGAAATGCTGTCTATTAATATAGTGGTGTTAACGGTATTAATTGATTGCCATTAATTGAGTGGGAGTTCTGCTCTGATTTTGGTCCATATTAAGTCGTTCCGGTCATTTTGTGGGGGTCCCTGGGGCCACGCAGTAAAGGTAAATTAATCCACAAAACGAACATAATTTGTATTGTTGAATTTTTTCTAAAATATTAGGACCTCCTTTGTTCATTTTTGACCACCCTATCATAAGCCATGGATATCCAGATCAGTACGTCCTCTTCAGATCCTGATTTTGCTCTGTCATGCATTCATATGTGTTTCTTACTTGGGTCTTTGCAGCGAGTATTCTTGGGCGCTTCATCTGAGTGGTCGAGACAGTCGAACTCTCCGTCACACTCCCACGCTCTCTGGATGAGACAGCGTCCGTTGGCACAGCGGAACTGGTTGGGTCCACATGTTGGATACACTGGAACATAGTAGAGCTTGAAGAGTCACACATGGAGGCTAGTAGTCCAGTAATAATGTCATTTGACCTAGAACTAATTGCAAAAAAAAATCAAACTCAGCTGATTTTGTATCTTCAATATATCCTGAATAACAGATAAAAAGTTGCCTGGAATTGTCTGAGGGGAAAGGTTTGAAAATGGCCTTTACAGTAAGTCCACCATTGACATTCTATTGAAGGCAAATATTTTCTAAATTTCATCATACTTTGAGTAGCAAGTGACATATCAAACTAGAGAGTTTCCATGGTGCTGAATACATTCTTAGCATTAGTTTTGCACGAAATCACTCATTGGGTGAAATATCGCCATAACAACTTGCCCAAATGTGCTGACCTCATCATATTTGTCAACACGGTTATGGCTGTTTCCAACCCAAGGAAGATTTTTTTGGGGCAAAACTAATGCTCGGAATGGATTCAGCATCATGAAAACTCCATAGTTTTATATGTCACAAGAGAGGTTGAAGTTGTGAAAGTGTTTGAACTGTTTCAACAGGATGTTGCATTAGGGTCCCTGCGCAACATATTTTCCTGTGGAGGTCTGCAAGCAAGTGAATTCATATCCGTAACCATTCAGTAAGAGAAGCAGGGGGTTAAAGACTGGTCCACTCACCACAGTCTTTGGACTCATCTGAGGCGTCGCCACAGTCAATGTCGCGGTCGCACACAAAGCTCTTTGGGACACACTGTTTATTTTGACACATGAACTCTTCGCTGCCACACATGCTGTTGACCACTGAGACACAGGAAGTAGTTGTGTCAGAACATTATGTATATATATGTGTGTGTGTGTGTGTGTGCTAACCATTGTGGCACTGGCTGTGGACTTGTATGAACAATACAGTTGGACCGTCTGTCCAGGGTAGGACTGCACCACTGGATTCACTTCCACTCTCTGAGCTCTGACCCCTAAAGAACAAATATTGATGTGACCCGAGAAGCATTTTTTGGTCACTTAAAAGTAAACAGGTTGGTATATAGTGTGTGAGTGAGTTTTTCCAAATCAAAACTGTGTCCACACTGCAGCGTGTTATGTGATATGTGTTGATTATTATGATTATTATTATTTTAATTGCATTATTACTTCCGTAATTAATTAATCTCAATTAATCAGTTAAAGTCCCAAGTGGATGGTGTGAAATTTAGATTTGGATAAACTCACTCTTTGGTACACAATATAGCAATCTGTTATTTAAAAAAAAATGCTATAAAAAATAAAAATGCTTCACAGGAGAAAAATGCGTGTATTATTTTGTATTAATCCCGGTTTCCCCAGTCAGATTTCCAGAAAAGGATTCCAAACAAGCCAGCTGGCTTCTTCTTTTTCCCTACCAAAAATGGGTACTCCTTGATGTGTATTGTCTATCTCTGTGTAAATAAATAAATTAAATGACTAGAATCAACTCTGACAGTGTTCACATGGAACCCAAGGAGCCTTGGGTTGCTTGCAAATAAAACATTTGAGAAGCACCAGAGTAGGACTCCTAACGCGCCACAGTGTCATAGTACATAAAAAAATAAAAAAAAAAAACTGGAGGCTGACATTCATTACTTGGGACTAAAAAAAATGATGATACATAAACAATGAATACGATTTGTCACGTGTAGACCTGCACAGCAACGCCACCGCCCCTGGTCCAGAAATGGATTCCCCATTCATTTTTCTCATAGACTTTTCGAAAATAATTTATATCAAGACGATTACGCCGCGGACAAAGCCAACTCGGGTCGTGACGAATCATGATGACACACACAAACTTTTGGGACAATCAAATAATTTCTAAGATGAAAAATGAAACAAAAAGTCTTGTATCATGCCGTTTTCAACTTCCAAATTACATATTATATGACGATTTTGTGTTTGTTGTCATAATTTGTCACGACCCGAGTTGGCTTTGGCCGCGGCGCAATCGTGTTTTTATTAACCATTTTCGAAAAGTCTATGAGGAAAATGAATGAGGAATCCACTAGTGGAACAGAGCTGGTGACGTCACTGCGCAGGTCTATGGAGTAATAAAATATAGAGAACGAACTGTAGCGATAGCCCCGCCCCCTTGCCGTTCATTTCAATACAAGTACAACACCCGGAAGACTGCCGGAAGTTCCCATTGGAATAGCATTGTAGGCTACTTCCACCCACAAAATTTTGGTGGTCACCAGTGTGCCGTCATGACACCTGTGACGTCATGAAGCCCGTTCACTTTCATTATAGCACTGCACTTCCACTTTTCGCCACTAGGGCCCGCAGCTTAACACATTATTCTACATTGTACGTACCGTACTGGTTTCTTTTACATATTAGATCAAACACTGGTGCTTTGATTAGGTCTGCAACTTCAGCATATTATTTTGTAAAATACTGCTTAATGATAGAATGCACAACCCTAACGTGTATTCTTCATTGTACATTATTATTATTATTTATATTAATAGTAGAAGATAAAAAATGGCGTTTGAAGAATGGAACTTATATAGGCTGACCCTGTCTTACTGCTGCTTGCAGCTATATTATTATTATAATTAATATTATTATTAAGTGATTTAAAGAATGATACATGTAGTAATCAATCAACATGTCAAAACGATCCACACGCTAACGCAGCGTCCTACCTGAGATCCAGCAAAAGGTGAGCAGGATCAGTGTTGTAATCATGTCTAGCTGTCAGAAGAGACACAGTATAGAAAACCACACTCCAGTCTTCAAAAGGACGTCCAGTCAACACGACGCAGTGCAGCCGTCTGCTGTCCTGCCGTCCTGTTCTATCACAATCTCTTCGTCATCAGAGCACACTCTGATGCCCCTGACCGCACACACCAAGATAATCATGCTTATATTTTAACCCTTTTCTGTACTGAACGCGTTTTGGTGTTTTAGCTGTTGAAAAATAGCAGATCTACAAGCTCATATCGCGCCACCGAGTGGCGCGATATGAGCTTGTAGTTCTGCTATTTTTGAAACATTGTGAAAATGTGGTGCAAATCTTTGAATACATTATTTCGGAAGCAAACGTTTTTAACTCAAATCTTTGCTTCTGGGGATCCCTAGAACAACATGTTTTTAGATGAGTTTCTGCAGCTAAATAATAGATATTTCTGGGGGTCCTTCCTATGAAATATGTTTAGCATCACTGACACAGAAAAACTAGAAACTTCCAGAAAAACTAGAAAATTGCGCTAGGGACTAGAATTTAGTGTCACAAACTAGAATTTAGTGTCATGGACTAGAATCTAGTGTCGGGAACTAGAATCTAGTGTCAGAAACTACAACTACAATCTACTGAAAGGAACTCGAATCTACCGTGGGGACTAGAATCTAGCATGAGGAACTAGAATCTACCGTGGGGACTAGAATCTAGCATGAGGAACTAGAATCTAGCGTCGGAAAATAGAATCTAGCACTGTGAACTAGAATCTAGCATCAGAAACTAGAATACTCCTAAGGGCATTGGCGATTTTAGGAAGGTGCCACGGGAGGCACTTGCCCACACTTGTTGGCCAAAATTAAGTTGAGGGGAAAAGTTAGAAAATAGAAAATAAAGTTATTTTGCCAGTTGTAAGAGTAATTTCATTCAATTGTAACTTCATACTCATTTACAAATGTATGTTTTCATTCCATTCATGCTTTGTAAATGAATACTGGCAACATTACCTGACATGCAGGACTACTGATTGGCTACAGTACTGCATGTTCCAAAATGAGTAAATACATCACATAGTGTCCACACAAACAAGTAGCCTACGAGCATATTTAGTTGTTTATATTCTATAGCAGTGCTTTTCAACTATTTCCGTACCAGGGCCCACAGACCACCATCTGAGTTTGAGTTTAATCTCTCGGACCAAAACTAAACATTTTCAAGTTTTTGTCCTCAATTTAAAGATAAACTGATCAGCTGTCAGCATTAACTAGTTAATTGTGAGGCATGAGTTAACTTGATTAATTTATTTAGTGCGCAATTAGCTCGCAGTAAAAACAAAAGCCAAGTGGATCCATTTGGTTCAATTTTGACAAATGCAGGTGAATAATTGTTAAACATCTGCATTACTTAAGTTAATTTAAAATAAGTCTACACACTTGAATGTAGAAAACATTCTCTAATACTACAAAATTTGCATGTTCGCTCCTAATGGTGCCACCATCATTACAGCTTGGAATGCATGCAGAATAAATAATGGACCTCGATATCTTCAGAAAAAAAATATCAGGTACATTTAGAACCGATACAAAATATGTGATTAATCTAAGATTAACTATGGGCAATCATGTGATTAATCACATGATTGATTAAATATAACTTAAATATCGGGGTGTTTGGCACCACAAAAAAAATAAAATAAAAATAACTAAAAAAAGTACCCCCCCTCCCCCTACTGGGAGAGCCTGAAATCGCCTACGACTATGGTAGACGGGAGGGGATGTGATCTAGGGGCTTGAAGTGAACCTTAGCCCTTTACATCCTGGACAGAAATCATGGGGAACTCATGGTTGAACTCATGTTTGACATGGACAAACAAAACTATCAAAACACAATGTAAGTTCCAACTAGTTAATAAGTAGGCCATACGCGGCCCAATATTACTGTCCCTCTCCAAGCAACCTGTAGCCTCGTCTAATGTCCCTATTATAGGCAAGACATGTATATTATATTCATGTAGAACAATTTATATGTGGATATATAATAAATTTTATACTGTATGTATGGCATCCTGATTGAAAAGTAAAACATGTCAAGTTAATGCATGCTTTCTGCTCTGCTCAGGGTCACTGGACTCATTTGAGTCCAGTAAAGGGAAGTTAAGAATTTAGCATTTAAATGTCGTCTGAAAAAAAAAAAAAAAAACATTTTGACAGAGGTGTGTGTGTGTGTGTGTGTGTGTTGGGGGGGGGGGGGGGGGGGGGGGGGGGTTCCACTGGGGATCACCACGCATCACTAGTGGACATGATAAAAAGAAAATCGTAATAATACTTGCCCTGTCACTGTGCAATACTTTAAAGCAGGGGTTTTCAACAGAGAGGGTCCTTGAGAGGGTTCCAGGTGGTCCCCAGGCTAAATGATGGAAAGTTGGTTAACCAGATGTAACTCTTTGAGAGTGTAAAATGAAACCAAATGGACCCGCAAGGGTCTCAAGAGTTAAAATATTCACCATCTGAATGAAAAATGTTGAAAACCACTTTAACCACTTTACAGCATTGGGCACTGTGAGCTTGTAGATTTTCAGCTATTTTCAGCTACAATGACAGAAAGATTTGGCAAATTCTTATTGAAATATCAAATGTACACTTTTTTTAATTGAACTTCTGTTTAACCAGATCCCAGTGGAAATGATGTAGTGTTGGTATCTTGTAGGCTATAATGACATGTTTTAATGGTAAGATAGTTTTGATTGAGTTATGAAACTTGGTATACCTTTTGGTTTCTTCTAGGGATGATGATTGGTGTCACCCTAGAGCATTGTGGTGAACCTGGAATGCCCAGAAACAGCAACTATTTTCTCCCTGATGTGGACCTCCTTACCGGATTGGTAAGCTTGTATTTGCTTTGTCATTTATAAAAATCTACTTTTCATGTGTGATATTTGCATCCAATGATGCATATGACTGAACAGTCTAAACCACACTCTCTAGCACATAACTTGGGTCCCTTCCATACTGCCTGCTACTGTACACACAGCACATGGTGGAGAGCACAGTCTTCGTTTTTAGGATTTGTATCTTTATTTCAGCACAAAGAGACACTACATCGTCAATTCAGCTGTTTAACACTATGAGTAATTAAGTCACAACTTTACTGTAATGTAGGCACACTAAAAGGCTCATTCAGAGTTCAGAATTTCGATGGCCACCGTGAGCACCGCTCAGAGCACCGCGACCACCGCTAGTTCCATAGTCCACTACCAGCACCCCCCCCCCCCCCCGTTCTCCTCGCGTCCATTGTTGTTTATTCCCCCCTCTGTTTCTCTCTCTACTTCCTACCTGCCTCAATTATAATAATTTCTGCTGCCTTTCATGTTTAATTCCATGTTTATTTATGTCATCTCCATCATTGAATCCCCCCTTCCTTCCTTCTCCTCCTGCCCGTCGCGCTGTGGTGTGTTGTGTGTTTTCTTTTTCTTTTTTTTTACCAGTCGTTAAAAACAAGCAGCCGGTGCTCCTCCAAACTTCTGGACCAAACAACAATACCCGGCGGCTCGCGGCCAATGGGATTGGTTTAGTTCTGTTTAGTGGGCATTCCCAGTGAGCACCGCTGCAGTGCGGTGTGGTGGTTAGTAAAATCCGAGAGGAGGGCTGGAAAGAGCGGTGGTTGCGGTGGTATGATGTCATATTGTAGGCAGCGGTGGTTCAGTTGAAAAATAGTTAATGTTTTTATCCCATGGGGGCCGCCATTTGCCTGTCACATGACCTGTCACAGTGATGACGTCACAGAAGAGCTGTAGTATATAACATAGTATGGAACGTTCCATGATTATCCAGGATTAAAACGTAAAACATCAAAGTATATACACTGTTCTGTTTGTACTGACAATGGTGACCCCTGCTGGTGAAATAAAGAACTGTAAAGCAGACGTAATGGACCATATACTGTATGTATAGTTGTTTGATGCATTCCATTCACTTCTACTGCGGAGCAGTGTTCTGCCATCACTGTGACAGGTCATGCGGCAGGCACAGTCAAATGGCGTCCTCCATGGGATAAAAACATTAACTATTTTTAAACTGAAGAGCTTATTCTATGTGTTTTAAATGTTCAATTCTAGTTATAGAGGGCAAGTATAATGTATTATCGATATTTGTCTCATTAGGCAGAGTTCCTAATAATAGGCCTTAAAAGTTCTGAAGGCTTTATATCCCCATCCCTGTCCCGCTTCTCTACATGGAACATGAACCAAATGTGTTTGTGTAGATGCTGAGACATGTGCATTGTGATGGATTCAAGACAGTAGATATGTAGTATTCCCCACTCCTGCATCATGTCTTCTGGTAACCTGGAGAAGCACAGAAACACACAATGTTAAGTCACGGAATAACATCCGGTTTGCTAAAATATAATCATGAGATTCTTGGCAAATGTAACCTTAGTTACGAATTCAAATTCCGGGGGCATGATATTCAGTCAGCCTGAACGTACAGAAAATGATACCCAGGAAGCAACAGCTACACAAGTCCAAACAACAGTGATCTGATAAAAACGAACCACCAGTGGTAATGTGCATCCAATAACAATCTTACAATTTAGGCATTTACAGTAGCAGACGCTCTTAATCCAGAGCCTTACATTAAATAAAAACATTGTGATACATCAGGAGTGGGCAATTATTTTTCCCAAGGGGCCAAATGAGACTAAAGGCTGAACTAAAGTCTGCATAATATTAACTTTATTTCAAGATAAAAGTGTAAGATCAACCAGTAGGAGAAGGAGGCACTGGAGCAGCACAGACAGTTTAAGCCTTTAATTAATATGCAGGGTGCAAGCACTAAAATGACAACGTTTCGATGTATCAATCACATCTTCATCAAGTCATGACCTGATGAAGATGTGATTGATGTTTTCAGACTGGAGAGCTGAAGAGAAAAAACAACAAAATAAATTAGCTTCACAAACAGAGAACATGGGATTGTCTCTGTTATTCTAATACAGGGGTTTACAACAGGTGGTCCGGGGACCACCAGTGGTCCTTGAGAAGGTTCCAGGTGGCTAAATGATGGAAAGTTGGTTAACCAGATGTACACTCTCAAGAGTTAAAATATTCATCATGTGAATTAGCACCACTTAATTAGGAAGTTTACACTGTTTTGTTGGCAAAATCCAGCCTGGAATTGTGGACAAAAGAATTCTTTAATTTTAGGTCTTTGGTGTGAAAATGTAATCAAATGGTGGTCTGTGGCTCAAATGATGAATCGAAGGTGGTCCCTATAGACAAAAAGGTTGAAAACCCCTGTTCTAATACATTGTCTCACCAGGCCAGGCTTTACATTTTGGCCCATAACTCTTTGACTTTAGGCCGTACAATCGATTTGTAGTTATAATGCAGGTATCAGAAACTGTTAAAGGACCGTGTCTACTCACAGCAGTCTACAGGTTCGTCTGAGCCGTCCCCACAGTCATCTTCCGCACTGCTTGTTGTCAGCTGCCAAGGTGAAGTTGGTGGGACAGGCACATGTATAACCTCCACCAGGTGACAGCAGACACAGGTTACTGCAGCCCCCATTGTTGGTCTGACACGGATGAGCAGACACTGCAGGAAACACTTGGAATTAATACGAGAGCCCTGAATACTACTACTATACTATAATGCTACTACTATACTACAATACTACTACTACACTGACACTACAGGAAACACTTGGAATGAATGAGAGCCCTGAATGCTACTACTATACTATAATGCTACTACTATACTACTATTTTTTTCCACTAAGGAATGGTTGTAGTGAAAAACAAATGTTATAAATTAACTTAGAATAACGAAAAACCCCTAGTTTGACTCCTCAATTTTAGAAAATCGGCTATTGGTACCCCAACTTTGTGCTGTTTTTATGATGTTTCCCATAGGAGTTGAATTTCAACTTTTTAGGAGATGTTATTAGACACCTTTAGAAACCCATTGGTGAAGAGTTTGCTTGGTAAGGATTTACTTCCCAGATATTCAGATATTTCCCTAATGAGCTGACGCCTTACCAGATAGACTTGTGGAAAAGAACAGAACTGTGATGGCATGAGGACAGCTGCTTATCACTGTTGTGTTTTTTACACTCTCAGAGTTAAATTAACCTAGACTTTAAAATATAAATTGGGGTTTCAGAGATAGGAATGTCATTAAATAGGGGAGCGCAGCATAACTCAGGTCAAATCAACCATATGGTTGATATGGCTAGAGCCGCAAAATATCGTATGCTTAGTATATATTTTCAAATGGGCGTTTGCTGCTTTTACTTTATTATTTTGTATTTTATTTTTTACCAATACGTATGTACAGTATAGGAGGTGGTACAGACCCTCAGGTTGTTGATAAGGGTGGTAGATCTTTATGCCCCGTGGACCGTTCAGGTTGTAGTTGAGTCTGGTGATGTCGGTTCCCTGAGTCTTGTGAGCTCTGGAGATGGAGCCGTCCCGGTCTGTCCAATAAATGTACTCCTCAAACAGATCAATACTGTTGATACCGCGCTGACGCAGAACTACAGACACACAAAGAGAATATTATGAAATATTAATGAGACAATAATTATGAGAGACATAAGGTGTGTCTGCGTGCATGCATTTGTCTGTATGTGTAAATAAAGCTCCATCGGCCTTTGGTCGAGTTTTTTAAGAACCACAACCTGAAGGTGAGCACCAAGGTCGCTGCCTATAATGCTGTATGTGTGTCCACTTTACTCTACGGAGCAGAAACATGGACGCCTTACAGACTCCATATCTCAAACCTGGAGGCCTTTCATATTCTTTCATATCCTATTTGGCGCACTGGAAAATGACATGCTGAGAGATCAAATCGTGGAAAAGTGTGCTATGAAGAGGCTGAGACAAATTACTACAGGAGGAAGACTTGAGACCAGAGTCTTCGCGGAGGATAGTGGAAACAACAGAGCTCGCGACAGTGTCAACTTCACCAGGAACACGCACCCCACTGCATCCACCCGCACAGGCGCAGATGAAGAACAGAGCAACAACGACACCGTGTGTTTCAGGTGCGGTTTAACAACCCATGCATCAGATGATTGTGGAGCAAGAACGGCAAAATGTATGTACTGCAAGAAAATTGGCCATTACGCCCGTGTCTGTAGAAAGAAAATGAATTAATGCACAAAAAGAAGAAAATCGTGACAGGAAATATAGACCTGTAAGAGCAGTGGAGGATCCCTCAGACTCTAATTAACTCATGGGGGAATGCCTGTATAATACAGTGTTTTCGTCTAAAGTGGAGCTGAAACAGACCAAGAAGACGTTCTACCCATATGGCCAGAACACCCCATTAAATTGTTTGGGCTACTTTAAAGCACAACTGGTACAAGGAGTACAAGTCACTCTTTTAAAGGCCTGGGACAGATTACTGGCTACAGTCACAGAGTAACGGTTGATGAGACAGTCCCACCTGTGGCACAAGGTTTGAGGAGGGTTCCCTACCCAATGATAGAAGCTGTAAACCAGGAACTAGACAAAATGCTGGAGGACGGTATTATCGAAGAAGTTGTGGCGTCTCGCTCAGGGGCCGCGCGCCGCCTCGGGGAGAGAGGGAGAGAGACAGAGAGGACGCGTTGCCAGCGGCAACGGGGACTGATCCTGGAGGGGGCGGTAGGCTACATCCCGCCGCGCCTACTCGTCCACGCTAACAAGCCACCGGCTGCGCGGCTGACAGAGCTCTCCCGAGGGACAGGCTGGCGTGTGGCTCCTGGTAAGACCGTTTCGTTGCACATTCCCATACCCCATACATCAGTGCTGGTTGAACACCATAGTGATTGTGATCTCTCGCCCGTAGGCTCAAGTGTGTGTGTGTGTGTGTGTGTGTGTGTGTGTGTGTGTGTGTGTGTGTGCGTGCGTGCGTGCGTGCGTGCGTGCGTGCATGCATGCTATAGGCTACCTGTGTGTCTGTTGGTTCCATCCAGGTTGGCAAACTCAATGGTTTCCTTCTCCACGTCGCTCCAGTATATGCGATCATCGGTGTAGTCTAACGTCAGGCCATAGATCCTGGAGTTCCACTGCTTCACTATGACTTTCCTGTTGGTTCCATCCATCCCTACCCTCCCTATGTGGGGGTTGTTGCCGCTGTCGGGGCCGTGGATGCTGTCTGACCAGTACAAGTATCTGTCAGAGGAGACACTGTGTCAGGTCACTGTTCACAACAAATCACCCACACAGTACTGTCTGCAGGGGTGTCAAACCCAAATACAGAGTGGGCCGAAATAGAAAAATTGGTACAAGTCGAGGGCCGGAGATACCGGTCTGTGTTGCAATACTGGTTGCAAAAAAACAGCAAAAAAAGTAATTTCCGTTCAAAAAACAATGGGTCTTAATGGCAATTCCAGATCGCTTGGTGTAGCCAGGTATGGTGTAAGTCCTCTCATTGGCTGCATGGCAGCAAATCAGGTTTGGGGCCGTGCTCATTGGTTGCATGGCAGCAAATCAGGTCTGGGCCTTTGAGGTAGGCCCGAAAGCCTATACCACCAGGCCTGGGCCTGGGCCTACCAAATAGTTATCCAGAATAATTAAAACCAGTCATCAAGAGCTTCAAATCATGATGAACAAAGCAGGGGAGTGCAGTAACATTTTTAATTGGGGGGGTCAGGTGATTTCTGAACCTTTTGACTTGCAGGTTTTAATTATTCTGGGTAATTATTTGGTAAGCTCAGGCCCAGGGCTGGTGGTATAGGCTTTCGGCCTACCCAAGGCCCCAGACCTGATTTGCTGCCATGCAACCAATGAGCACGGCCCCAAACCTGATTTGCTGCCATGCAGCCAATGAGAGGACTTACACCATACCTGGCTACACCAAGCGATCTGGAATTGCACCCATTGTCTCTTAATGGCAAGATAATTGTAAAGATGAAACTGCTTGCATTAAAAACTGTTTTAAGTTTGAATGAAAAATAGCAGGTGTTCACGTGTCTCAGCGCGCCACAGAGTGGCGCCCTATGAGATGTGAACACCTATTTTTCGGGGGAAACACCTGCTATTTTTCGGGGAAATCCTCACCAACATGACTAAATCTAAATGGTGTACTTTATTCAGAAGACGAAATCAGAAAAAAATATATATGATGCAATGTCAATTGTTTATCTTTGAGAAGTAATTCAGTCTTCCTGTATGTGTGGTGTTTTACAGGACGGTAGATACAGTCAGTGTAAGGTTCATGATCACACCACAGTACACTTACCCATAGCGTACATCCACAGCCATGGAGGATACCTGCTCCAGCCCAGTGTCGATCAGGACTTTTCGATACGCTCCGTTTAGTTTAGACACCTCTATGATGTCAAAGTCACTCCAGTACAGGTTTCCTCCCACCCAATCAACAGCCAGACCGTATGGTTCACTGAGTGACGTGTGGAGGACCTGTCAATGAGACATACAGTACATTTACTCTGGATATACGTTGTACTCACCATGTTGTATTGTTCTATGTGTAAGTCATTTGTTCAACATTTTATTATCAGAGGATATTGTAAAGAGAGCGTATTTTCTGTACAATAACTGGCACTAATCAACCTATCTGCTTGTTTGCACAAATGTGTCTTCTTGAAAATAGCAGATCTACAGTACACACTGGAGGCAGACATCAAGACCATGAAAATGACCTGGAACCAGCTCGAGAGAACAGCAGCAGAACAGAGAACAACAACAGAACAACAGCACAAAGAACAGTGTGCAGACATTATGTGCCACGATGGGAAGAAAAATGCTCCGGTAGGGGGGGGGGGGGCTTTGGCTGGAGGTGGCCCAGGGGCCCATCATTTCTAGATCTGCCTATGGTCACTGATGCTAATAATATTCCATGCCAAGGACCCTTGGAATTATCTGTGTCTGGCTGTGGAGTGTAGACCCTTATCTGAAAATATGGAGTCCCAGCAGGGACCTCCCAGAAGCAAAGATTTGAGTTAATAAGTTAATAAGATTTGAGTTAACAAGATTTGAGTTAACATAGCCTCAACGTTAACTCAAGATTTGACTTAACATAGCCTCATGTGTCTCACTGACCTGGATGTCATTCAGCCTCATGTGTCTCACTGACCTGGATGTCATTCAGCCTCATGTGTCTCACTGACCTGGATGTCATTCAGCCTCATGTGTCTCACTGACCTGGACGTCATTCAGCCTCATGTGTCTCACTGACCTGGATGTCATTCAGCCTCATGTGTCTCACTGACCTGGATGTCATTCAGCCTCATGTGTCTCACTGACCTGGATGTCATTCAGCCTCATGTGTCTCACTGACCTGGATGTCATTCAGCCTCATGTGTCTCACTGACCTGGATGTCATTCAGCATCATGTGTCTCACTGACCTGGATGTCATTCATCCTCACGTGTCTCACTGACCTGGACGTCATTCAGCCTCATGTGTCTCACTGACCTGGATGTCATTCAGCCTCATGTGTCTCACTGACCTGGACGTCACTGCCATTGATGTTCATACGACTGATGGTCTTGTTGTAGGCCCCGTCTGACCAGTATATCATCTGCTGCTGGTAGTCAAAGTCCAGACCTATCACCCAACCCAAGTCCTGTCACAGCACAGCAGTCTTGTTAGTCTCTGACAGGTCCAATACATTCCAACACGTCAATAGTGTGTATAATATTGTATCAACCCAAATCATCCTTTATTCATGTAGCACATTTTAACACTAGCAGGCCTGAATTCTTTTTGGTTGTGAGGATGTGCAAAAACGGTTCCTGGGACTTCTTGGATTCGCATCCTTTCTCCCCCACTCAACAGTTCACACCTGCATGCTGAGGAGCTCCATTGTTCCAGCTAATGGCTCATTTACATTTTCAGTAGAGAAACTTCTTGGCAAAACAAGAAAGTGGCCGCACACACCGGTAGCCAAAGTGCCAACATTTTATTTAGGATAGCAGGTTTAAGAATTTTAAGGATTCTTAAGCCTATATCCTAAATAAAAGTTTTAAGTTTCTGTACAGTTTTCTCCCATGCGCCTGCACCACCAAACAGGATTTTGGTGTGCATGAGCATTTCTGTGCACAGTCATTTACATTTTCAACCACAGTCTACTATAATAGGACTTTAAGACACTGGTTTGTGGAAATTAAACACATGCATGCCGTCTGCATAGCTCAGTCAGTAGAGCGCCAGACTTGGTACCAAAAGGTTGTGGTTTCACGTCCCGCTACTGACAATAAAAAGTGTGAGTCTTCAAGAACCCTGCTCTGCTCCTACAATTGCATGATATATTTCTCAAGTTGAGTCTTCCATGTTTCTATGACTTATTTGTGCATATTGTTCTTATTGCTTCAGCTGCTTGCTTGGCCCCGTCTTGTCACTGCTTGCAGCTATATTTGTCATTGAGATGGAAGACGTTTTCATCATCTAGGTTTTAATATCGTCTATAGGTGATTAGCGTTTCAAATGTGTTATTGTTGGTGGTTCTAAGCGTGTATCGGATGTGTTGTTACAGCATGTTTGATGGTTTTCACCTGTTTTAGCACAGTGTGGTTGGAGCCGTCCAAGTTCATCTTATTCAGTTTGTCGCGGGCGTTAAAGATGAGGAAGGGCTCCACATCTAGGGAAAATTAGAAATCACATTTAGCGTGAAACATTCAATGCTTTATTTGTTTTTTTGTGAAAGAGAGAACATATTCTTGAACACAGCATAATGTGTAAGACTACATAGAGTAGAGATGAGAAAGCGGTGTACTTATTAGCAAGAATGATCCTGCCATGTGACCTTTTACAAACAAACAATAAGACAATAAAAATGTGCAGAAAACCAAGCCAAACCCTGCATCTAAACCCTGCATCTAACCGATGTACGACTAAGACTAGATTCTAAAGATATCTTCTAAATCATCTTTTCTGAAAATATGGTTTTCAGAATATTTAATGTCAGGACCCCAAAAATGATATAATTGGCCACCAACCGACATCTGAAATTATGTTGTTCCAGGGACCCCCTAGCTCTGGTCCATAGCTCCACTGCTTCTATGATTGATTCTGCCTTAAAGCTATGTGAAAATCTCTGGGATGGAACTCTAATCAGCCTCTCCTCTTTAGTGGAAATATGAAGAATGTTTTACCTACTCACCAAAACTAACACAGCTTGTTTTATTAGAAATCCTATTTACATTAGCACTCTGAGCAGTATAAAATGCGCTATTTAGCCAGCAAGGATGTGCTTCATCTACCAATATTGCCAAGCGAAAACCCCTTTCTGGCCAAAAAGTGTATTTTATTTATTCGATGCGGGGCTCAGAGTGCATCCACTAAGGAAAGTGGCCTTTTTAATTTCACCGTGTTTGTTTAGGTGACTAGGTAAAACATTATTTATATTTCCACTGGTCAGAGAGACTGGTCAGAGTTACTTTTTTTTTTTTTTCTCACTGCAAGGCAGAATCACAGAAGCAGTGGAGCTATGGGAGCTAGGGACTCCCAGAAGCAAACATACAGCATCAAAATGTTCATTCTTAAATCATTTATGTTCAAATATTTGTGTCACAATTCCAAAATAATGCTTCAAACGCCAAAAGGCGTTGCCGTTCTGACTGAGTTAAAGCGACAAAATGAACAGTTTAAAAGAGAACTATATGTTCATAAACGAATTAAAATAACCAAGTCCATATCAAAAGGGACCCTGGTCGCCTCGTGAAGCAAAGATTTCTCAAACATGGTAGAGCAACATACTCATAGCATGGCACATGGCATATCTGCTATCTTTTGAGTGGTGCAAGCACTCCAAGGCCCACCTTTGTCCCTAAGTACAAGTGTACACCCATCCCTGTGTGTCTCTATGTTTAGCGTACCGACAGCGTACCGTATCGTCGGGCGAGTTTCTTTGCCGACATAAAGAAAATCGCGCCGTCGATAAACGCCGGCGTTTTATGCCAGGAGGGGAAGGGGGGGGGGGCGCAGGAAATGCGTGGCTCAGCAGCCAACAGGCTACCAACTTCCCAGTAGCTTAAATCCTTGCAAACAGTCAAGCAGGCTGCCTGATCATGATCACGCTGAATTTACAATTCATTTACAATGAATTAATGACTCACCGATAATGATGGCTAGAGGTTGATATTTGAACGTAGACTATAATTATTCCAAGGTGTGTAGGCTAAAATAAGATGGGCAGCATCCAGCACGGTTTAAATAAACATAAACTCTGCAGGCTAAAAGCATGTAACCAACATGCTTCACTTTGTCATAGGCCTATAGCGTGACCGTGGCAAACTCACAACACGTTGCGCAAAAATGCGTTGTAAACATTAGAACGTTAGAGCAGACAATTGCCACAACTCACGTCATGGCTCGGCTTAGGACCGGATCGAGAGGGGGCAGGGGTGGGCAGGGGTTTAGCTTTGGGGTCTGTGGGGCTAAAATAGCCTCAAATGGTGTTCCATGGCTCAAAAGCCGAATAAATAGTGGGCCCTGGTATCAAAAATGTTCAAAAGCACTGCTTCTTATGAAAAACTTTAGAGTTGCCCACCCTGCCATTCTTCCAGCCCACCCTAGTAGGGCTGGATAGATCCGGCCCTGGCTCGGCTGTGCCAGAGCCTTAAATGAATAGGGAATCCACTCCTGGAACAGAAACGGTGAAGTCACTGTGCAGGTCTACTGGTAGAGTGGGTCCTCACCGTACTCATTATGTTGTTTGTTTGCTATAAATCGCCAAGCGTTTTACAAAAAGCTCACTGGGATTGAGCTTTTTAAAACGAAACGAGCACGCGTGCAACAAAAAATCAGTGACACCGGGCGATAAACGGCCCGCGTTAAACGCTCTCTTGAACGCCGGTCGATTTTTGAGCTTTTTAGCTCAAAAAACTCCAGTCCCATTGAGAATGAATCAGAATGGGCGATTTATTCCTCGCCGCCCTAAGCTCCTTTATATATACATATATATTCTTTCCGCTGGCATAGTGTCCTACCAGATGTGGACCTGCATACTGTGGGGTCTTCAGGGCTGAGCTGGTAACCCTCCAAACAGAGACAGTGGAAGCTGCCCTGTGTGTTGTTACAGCGGTAAGAACATGGATCGTTCCTACACTCATCTATGTCCACGCACGTCTTCCCATCGTCCTTCAGTCGGAAGCCGCTGGGACATGTGCACTGTGAGGAGACAGGGACAGAGCGCCATGCTGACCAGGTGTTTCATCAATGTCTTTGTGAATCCAAAATGCACTAGTGGCACTTCCATAATTCACCACAATGCGCTAGATCAGGGGTGTCAAACCCAAATGCAGAGTGGGCCAAAATAAAAAAATTGGTAGTCGAGGGCCAGAGATACCGGTCTGTGTTGCAATACCGGCTGCAAAAAAACAGCAAAAAAGTAATTTCCGTTCAAAAAACAATGTCTCTTAATGGCAAGATAATTGTAAAGATGAAACTGCTCGCATTAAAAACTGTTTTAAGTTTGAATGAAAAATAGCAGGTGTTCACGTCTCATAGCGCGCCACTCTGTGGCACGTCTCATAGCGCGCCACTCTGTGGCGCGCTATGAGACGTGAACACCTGCTATTTTTCGGGGAAATCCTCACCAAGTGCTGCTTTCATATTTAATTGAGAAAGTAAATGAGACTGAGTGGAGGAAGTGAAACAAGAGACAACAGAATCATAGTTCTAATACTAATTCAATATCATCCCGTGGGCCGAAGATAATTCATTCACGGGCCTGATTTGGCACCCGGGCCTTGAGTTTGACATATGTGCGCTAGATGCTTGCCTGGAAGGGAATATACAAACATACAGATCAAAATGAACATTAATGTTGTATATTCTCGAGTTGTGTAGACCTGGGCTAACACACATGATGCATATTTTAACTCTTGAGAGCGTAAAAATGAAACCAAATGGACCCAAGGGTCCATTTGGTTTCATTTGGTTTTCATTTTCATTTTTACGCTCTCAAAGAGTTACATATGATTAACCAAACTGTCCATCATTTAGCCTGGGGGACTACTAGTTGAAAACCACTGAGGAAAAATGGTGAAAAATGAGGGTTTTATCTCTGGCGCCTGTCAACAAATTTCGCCCCAACTCACCGGCCAAAAAGCACTAGATTTTCCAGAAGGAGTTTTTTTTACTAATTTTGGCACTAGGGGGGATCTGGAAAAGTGCTAAATATAGCGACAAATGCGCCAAGTTGGCAACAGTGACTGTGTCAAATGGCGCTGTTGTTTCCATACCTTGAAGCCTATCTGGAGGTCTTTACAGCCAGAAGAGCAGCCACTCAGCTGGCTGTCCAGACACTCGTTAACAGAACAGCTGCTGAGCTCGTCAGAGGAGTCACCACAGTCGTCTTTGCCGTCACACAGCAATGTCTCATTAACACACTTGCCGTTGTGACAGACATAGCACTTCTTCCCCGCCGGAGTGGAAACTTAGAGACAGGAGGAGAAAGGGAAGAACAAAGGAAGCAGAGGGGGTTCAGATGAATGTGATTCTGATCGTGTAAAAGTTCATGACACACAGTCTGCATTGCTCATGAGTTACTGGTTAGAGGTGCTGTGTGTGTGTGCGCGTGTGTGTGTCTTATACCAGTGCAGTCTCACAGATAGTACTACACTATACACGGAATGCCACCTACGAATTGCGTGCGTACACTGCGAGTTAAAGCAAAAATCTGTGAATATGCACTTGGGCGTGTTTTTCCACAAACCGGAAGTGGCTGGTTGGGGGTGGGGCAGTTTGGGTTTTGTAATATTTACTATTCTGTCCCTAACATATCGCAACTCGGACGCGGCTGAGTCGGCTCTGCCGACCATCGCAATGCTCAGCGCGGCAATTCGCTCGGCTAGCTCCTCGCTCAGTGGCGCTTCACAATGCTCATGGTCGGCAGAGACGCCGCCGCTCCGTCATTTTCAGTGGAAAGACGAATATGCACGGATTTATTGTAAGCAAATATGCACAGATTTTTGCCTATTGTCGAGCTCAATCTGAGATCGGCGATTGTTATATGAAAATTAATAATCCAATAATAGAAATTGCATGCTGTAGTATTGAACTAATAATCTGCCTTTCTCTAACATTGAGGTACAGCCCTGATATTAGGATGCGATACTGTTGTGTCTTCAGCACACATTCCTTTAAGGGCAATAAACAACTCCCTACTCTTGCCAGAGATTTGGGAATCAGATAAGAGACTAACCAGCATAGTTGGGGCCACATGGCTCTCTACCCACTTCCTGGGGTCCACCCATTTCCTGGGTGAAATAGCAAATCAATGCAGAGAAACCAGCAAACCACACCTCTAAGGAGTTTCCAAGTTACTCTAGAAGTTTGGGGTGTAATAGCTCTGGGTCAGTCAAGATCCACACACCAAGCTGGCAAGATGTAACCCAACGCCAGAATGAGAATGCAACAACTAACTATAAGAAAAGCAACGTAAAGACATCGGCCAGATGCCACTGGTAAATATAAACCATCCAACACTTATATTATCATATAAATATAATATCTGTTGTGTATTATGGTAATAATAGATATTATTCTGTTTTTCCCTTTTTTCTCCTAAACTAACAAAAGTATTAAAACCTAAGCAGTTGGCATTAAAGACAACCTAACTAACCAGTTGGCAAACCTAACCTAATGATTGGCATTATAACCTAAACCTAACTAATTGTTGGCATAAGAAACCTAACTAACTGATCATTTGGCATTATAAGAAACTAATTACTAACTAGCTGGCAGCATATAATCCTAGCTAATAACCTACTTACTGCTAGTGTAGAATAACTAGTGGTGTAACTAAAAGTAGTGTAATCAAACCAAAGTAATCAAGAGTAATAGAGTACTTTTACCCAAAATAGGACAGAGTCAGAGTAGGGAAACCTTAATCCTACCCGCCTATTATTGTGTAAGAGTTCAAGTGATCTGTTTGAATGTGTTTGTTTGTTTGTTATTGTTTGTATTTTATATGAATTAATAAACCTACTAAAAGACACGCTCTTGTATTTACTGAATAGAACTAAACATAACCAAGCCAAAGAGTTTTAATTGGGGAAATCTGGTCCTTTGTCTGGTCGGTCGGAAACCGAGTGCCATAACATCGCCTAATTCCGAACAGATTTTTGCCTATTCTAGGCGAGTATGCACGTAATGGGCCCCGTGCATAACGTGCATATTCGCCTAAACCTCATGAGACTGGGTTGCTTATACAGGGTTGGGTAGTAACGGATTACAAGGAACGGCGTTACGTAATCAGAAAAAAAACAGCAACGGTAACGCCTAGTACATTCCAAAACGTGTACTCTCGATTACAGTAACGACAAGATTGTAACGGGGGTTACATGCTGATTACATTTCTGGAGTCAGGTCCCGACCCCGTTCTAACTTTTTTTTATGAACGGATCCCTTAACAAGAATGGCATGGGGTATTTTTTGCCTTTTGTTTAGAAGGCGCAATGTTGACTGTTTTGACTTGTTTGAATGTTGACTCTGCTTACCCATTGACCCCCAAATAAGAGCATGCTGTGTTTGACACAAACTGTAGCAAGAGTTAATACTAGTAGGCCTACACTAGTTATTACGGTAATTATTATTGTTTGAGGATAATGTGTCTGTGAGACAAACAAGAGGGGAAAATACACCAATGCCTAGTGCCTGCATGCCTACCTCATAACTACAAAGTACAATGTATGTATTTTATTTCTTCAAATCAAGTGGCTTTTTGCTTATTTATTTTTTTGTTTGTGCCTATATAATAGAAGTATAAAGTATGTGAGAAAAAAATGGAATACATATATCCCATGGAATACATATATCCCATAAAAAAAAAAAAAAATAATATATATATATATATATATATATATATATATATATATATATATATATATATATATATATATATATATATATATATATATATATATATATATATATATATATATATATATATTAAGGCCGGGACTTTAGCGCGTTAATTGAGACTAATTAATTACAGAAAATATAGCGCGTTATAAAAAATAACGCATTTATTCGCACCTTTTCTTTATCCACCATTGGAACGGAACGTTTGTCACTGATGGCCCATTCACACCATTGAAGTGGAACGTTTCTCACTGTATCACCGTTTCACACCTACCCAATATGCTAACGCACACGGAAGCGGCAGTCCACCCGGAGTCACGACATTGAGGAGTCAGAAACTGAGCGCTTGAGCGCTGTTCAAATGGCCTGAATAGGGACAAACTGCAGTTGAAGTCAATGTAGAAGAATCGCCATTGGTCTACTAGCTCTATGGAGTAAACGTAACTCAGTCTATACTCTAAAGCTCCGTCCGCCTCCTCGCCCTCTTCCCCCGCAGCAAAAACAAAACAAAACAACTCACAACATGAACGACAAACCAGATGAGCAAGCATTACTCGGCCCCGTTGATGGCAAATTTAGATTTAAGCAAAGAACGGATGGAAGTGTGGACAAAAAGGCAGTTTATGCAACAAAGAATGTGCATACCATCGCAGCAGTTCGAGCCTCAAATCACATCCAACATGTTGGAGCTAGTGTATTTACTGTCCCCGTTTCGTAGAAATCTATGTAGAAGAGCCACCATTGGACTAACCCCGTGAAGAGAAGGGAGCTTGGGTAAGTCTTTCTGCATTCTGGCTAGTACCAGAGCGACGTTGAGGTGTCCGACATTCAATGGCTTGAATAGGGACAAACTGGAGTTGGCGACCGGCGCTCATCAGTGCAGCTGGAGTCGAGTTCATATTGGCTGTAGCCGTGTGTGTGTGTGTGTGTGTGTGTGTGTGTGTGTGTGTGTGTGTGTGTGTGTGTGTGTGTGTGTGTGTGTGTGTGTGTGTGTGTGTGTGTGTTCAGATGATCAACTGACGTGGGCTTTGGGCAAACAAATCCTCCGTGAGCGGTTTGATCATAGTAGCCTAGTTCAGAGTAGTTCACTTCACTGTGTTTATCTGACGCTAAATTGCATGATAATAATGACTGCTAAATGTACGCAAATGTATGCTCCAGAACAATCAGCGCTGTGTGTGTGGCACTGCCTTTCTTACCAGCTAGTCTTCCAAGTACCAGTATTTTATTTATTTTGCCCCAGAGTCAATTATTGTACTGGACTGACTGAGAAATGCTAACGTTTGTACTTGAATTTGGTAAATAAGAAGAAGAAAAAAGAAAAGAGGAAAGCTTTGGAATTGGGGAATCTTTTTGAATCGAGAATTTTAAAAAAAATCTAGAAATCTAGTTTTTGGATCGAATCGTGACCCAGAAAATTGATACTGAATTGTATCGTGGGACACCCACAGATTCACAGGCCTAGTATTCAGTTCATTGCTTCACTCATTCAGTTCATTGCTTCACTCATAATATAATAATAATAATAATAATAATAATAATAATAATAAATTCAGTTCAAAAATGTGCTTTCTCACTTTTCTCAGGTAAATAATAATATGCGATTAAAATGAGATTAATTGAGATTAATTAATTATTGAGCCTCTAATTAATTAGATCAAAATTTTTAATCGAGTCCCACCCCTAATATATATATATATATATATATATATATATATATATATATATTTTTTTTTTTTTTTTTTTTTTTTTTTTATGGGACCCGTTAAGGGACAGTAGTAAAACTACTGTATATGTATCTACTGTAATTACTGATTAATAGAGTTGCTTAAAGTGATCCAAAAGTAACTGAAAGTAATCAGTTACTTTACTTTTGAAATTTGGTAACCCGGATTACGTTACTGATTACAATTTTTTAGAAAGTAACTTGTAACTGTAGGGGACTCCTTTAAAAAAGTTACTTACCCAACCCTGGTCTTATACTTGGTTTATTGCAGTGATCCTCATCTGAGTTGTCGCCACAGTCGTTGTCTCCATCACACTCGTAACTCTTGCGGATGCATCGTTTATTTTGACACATGAACTGGTCGCTGTTACACGGGTTTGCTGAGAAACAGGAAGTAGTTGTCAGCCCATTATTACAGAATAAGAGCAAAAAGCCAGTTCTATAGTTGTGTCAATGGATGATGCTTGGCGTTCTCTCATTAATGTATCTGTTCATAAACATGTGACTGTTATCTTTATCATCTTACCTTGTAATATAAATCATTGGTTCTCAACCTTTTCATGTGGGGAACCCCAAAATAACTGCATTTGAACTGAGGAGCACTAAGGAGTTCAGTTATAATAATGTAACATTATATTACATGTAGGGCTCCATTTTTGTTACATGCTAAACCCCTTATCCCAAACCCCTTATCCTTTTTTTTTTCTTTTTTTTTTTCTATTTTTAAAAACTTTTGGGAATAGTTCAATGTGCCAATCTATTGACACGCTGTGAGCATGTTTGGCCATTTGAACTTTTGAAAAACAAAGCCTCGCAGTGTGAGCTTGTAGATGGTCAAAAACACATTTACAGCGTAGCTTCGCATACCTTCACATACTTTTACACTTTGACCAATAGTTCATACAGTATGTTCAAAGTCCTTAATAAGAACCTGTGATATAGAATAATGTTCTCTATTGTATACAGTACATAAGACCTTGTTGGAAACAATTAAGTCAACACGAAGTTTTATACTGTATGTTATCCTTTTAGACCAAGTGTCTGTTTGTACTCATGCTGATTGTATTTCTGTGTGTGTGTGTTTGTGTGTGTGTGTGTGTGTGTGTGTGTGTGTGTGTGTGTGTGTGTGTGTGTGTGTGTGTGTGTGTGTGTGTGTGTGTGTGTGTGCGTGCGTGCGTGCGTGCGTGCGTGTGTGTGTGTGTGTTTGTGTCAGTGATGGGCAAGTTACTGGGAAAATGTAGTAACCTACACTACTTGTTACTCTTGAAAAAATGTAGCTAAGCTACACTACAAGCTATCCCCAGAAAATTGTAGCAAGCTAGACTACAAGCTGCACGACAAAAGTAGCTTGCTACATCAACACTACATATATATAAATATATATCTCAACTTATATCTACAACTTATTATATAATAATCATAATCATAATAACAATAATTAAATGGTATAAATAAAAAGCATAATAATAATAATCTAGGGGGGTGCTTAAGACATGGTGGCATGTCTAAGTTTTGGGATGTATATTAGAGGTTTTTTACCATTAAATATGGGCAAAATTTGAAAATGTGTGTCGGAAAATGTAGTAAGCTACACTCCTGTTACTCGAAACAAGTAGTGTAGCTTCACTATAAGCTACTCAAACAAGTAGTGTAGCTTCACGACAAGCTATTCCCTGAACAAATGTAGTAAACTACACTACAAGCTACGGGAAAATGTAGTTAAGCTATGTAGTTTAGCTACTTGTAACAAGTTACTGCCTTGCACTGGTGTGTGTGTGTGTGTGTGTGTGTGTGTGTGTGTGTGTGTGTGTGTGTGTGTGCGCGCAAGCGCGCACGCGCGCTTCTTACTTTTGTCTCTGCAGCGTGTATTCTTGGGCGCTTCATCTGAGTGGTCGAGACAGTCGAACTCTCCGTCACACTCCCACGCTCTCTGGCTGAGACAGCGTCCGTTGGCACAGCGGAACTGGTTGGGTCCACATCTTCGATACACTGGAACATAGTAGAGCTTGAAGAGTCACACATGGAGGCTCGAGGCTTCCATTAGAGGTTGAATACAAATCAGTGTTTGCCAAATTGCTGCATTTGTCACTATATTTAGCCCCCCCTAGCGCCAAAATTAGTGGAAATACTACTGGCGGAAGATCTAGTGCTTTTTTGCTGGTGGGTTGGGGCGAAATTGGTTGACAGGCGCCAGAGATATCATAAAACCCTCGTTTTTCACCATTTTTCCTCCTATGATACAGTCTGTGACTCTTGAGATCGTGAAATGAAACCAAACGGACCCGTAAGGGTTCACGCTCTCAAGAGTTAAATTATATTCCAAACTTCTGAGTTACCGCATTTTCAAGAATCTACACATTTAGAAAGTGGTAGAAGAATAGCTATTTTGACCAACATTTTGCAAGTTATTTCTCCTAAATTAGTCTGAGAGACTAAACTCGTGTGGCCGCTGGTATGAAAATGGTTGAAAACCACTGCACTAGCGCATTCTAGTGCATTTTGGAAGTGCCACAAGTGCATTTTGGATTTGGGTAGTTGGCAACACTAATACAAATAGAGGTCGAAGTTGTGAACAAGATGTTGCATTAGGGTCCCCTGCAACATATTCTTTTCTTATAGGGGGTCTAAAAGCAAGTTATTCATATTGTGGGTTAAAGACTGGTCCACTCACCACAGTCCTTGGACTCATCTGAGGCGTCAGCACAGTCAATGTCGCGGTCGCACACAAAGCTCTTTGGGACACACTGTTTATTTCGACACATGAACTCTTCACTGCCACATAGGCTGTTGACCACTGAGACACAGGAAGTAGTAACATTACTACACAATAAGAGGGAAAAAGCAACAGTTCTATCAATATGTGTGGGTGTGCGTGTGTGTGTTAAGCACATAGCCCAGGGGTCAGCAACCTGCGGCTCAGGAGCCACATGCGGCTCTAGAACACAGCCCCAGTGGCTCCCTGGCTGTAGCATTATTACATACACACTGGGGAGATCCGCCAACATAATGTAAACATTTCAGTCACTGACAGCACCCAACACACAGTTACATCGCCAGTTAACGTAGCGCTTGGATGTGGTGTGGACATGATAAAACTGATGTGTTTCCGAGAAAAGGAGGTCTGAAAAAAGGTGAAACACAGCTTGATGACATCATCAGGTTGTGTTTCACCATGCTAATGATTTTCCTTTTAGGACCTTTTTTCTGAGAGTGTACAAATGGAACCAAATGGACCCGCCAGGGTCCATTTGGTTCACATTTGTACAATCTCAGAAAAAAAAAAACAATGAAAATGCATGGAATTCCTCTTTAAGGGCTTATTAGGCTTCCATTTTTTTTTGCGGCTCCAGACAGATTTTGAATTTAATTTTTGGTCGAAAATGGCTCTTACAACATCTTGGTTTGCTGACCTCTGACATAGCCCTTTACCAGTACCCAACATACCAAGGGTCGTGATGCCTTGCTCACTTCCGAATGGGTAGGTGGCAAACTCGCAGACGTACTTGCCCCCCTCGGACATCTTGACATCAGTGATCTGGATGGAGGGGCTCGTCAGGCTCGGGGGGCTTGTGGTGAAGCTTACCCGACCCTCGTGGGGCGAAATGGGGTAGTCGACACCAAAGGTGGGATGAAACACGGCAATATGGCTCTCCAAGTCCTTCTCCATGAACCTCCATGACACCTGTACAGGTTGGACAAAGGCTTAAAAGACAACTATAGTGTTTTTCATCAATTTTCAACATTTTACTATGTCATTGATGTGTCTTTGAGGTGTTGGGTGGACATGATAAATCAAAGTTCCCCCATTCTGTGTTCCCAAGAAATGGAGGTCTGAAGAAAGCCACGAACATGGTGAAACATCTTGATGACATCATCCAGATATTTCACCATGTTAATGATTTTTCTTTCAGACCCCTTTTTCCTGAGAGGGTACAAATGGAACCAAAGGGACCCGCTAGGGTTCATTTGGTTCACATTCGTATCCTCTCAGGAAAACTATGGAAATTGGTGGAATTCGACACACATAAAACAAAAAGTTGTTTCATGTGTTGCTTTTTTAGTTTTAGTGATTTTAGCTTTTTTTTATTCTTTTGCAAAAATTGTATAGTCCTACTAGACCCCCCTTGAAATCACGTCTGGCCACAAAAGATTACAGAATCATTCGGTAGATCCTATTTTGATGCTACTTATAACTCCTATATGTAATTTTATGGTCAGTATTTACATTGTTTTTTGTAGTTTTTATATGTTTCATGAAGTCAAAATTCTAAATTAGATCACCTCCAAAGAAATGTAGTCTTTTTGACGCCTTTAGGGGCTGCAGGAGGCCTCCAAAGAAATCCTTATAAGCTTTGTCATTGGCTAACAAATAGTCCCTGCGGGCCGCGGGGGTATTTCTTAGCCAATCAGGAAGAGCCTAAATGAGCTGCCTCTGTTGAAGGAAAAAGGGGGGACCCGGTGGAGTCGAATGTGGAGGTGGTGGAGGACTATGATATTAAAAGGGCCACTGTGGCTCCTATGGTTGTCATAGATAATAGATATTTTCAGCGATCGAATAACGGAACGGTATAAGGTAAAGAAGAAGAGGAAAAGTGCCAATACAATTTGGGATTTATTGCTCACATATATTTTAAACGATAGGGAAAGTTTAGTTTCACAAGAGACCCGTATATGGATTCATTAGTGTACTGTATAGACCTGTGCAGTGACGTCACCGCCTCTGTTACAGAAATGGATTCCCCATTCATTTTTCTCATAGACTTTTTGAAAATAATTTATATAAAGACGATTACGCCGTGGACAGAGCCAACTCGAGTCGTGACGAATCATGATGACACACACAAACTTTTGGGACAATCAAACCATTTCTAAGATGAAAAACGAAACAAAAAGTCTTGTATCATGCCGTTTTCTACTTCTTCCTAATTATATATTATATGACGATATTGTGTTTGTTGTCATGATTTGTCACGACCCGAGTTGGATTTGGCCGCGGCGCAATCGTGTTTTTCAATCGTGACCAGAACAGTGGCCTTCTGGTTAGAGTGTCCGCCCTGGAACTGGGAGGCCGGGGTTCGATTCCCGGTCGGGTCATACCAAAGACTCTAAAAAATGGGACCCAATGCCTCCCTGCTTGGCACTCAGCATCAAAGGGATGGATTGGGGGTCAAAATCAGCTAATAATTCCCGAGCGCGGCAAGCCGCAGCTCACCACTCCTTGGAGCTCACCACTCCAAGTGATAGGTTAAAAGCGGAGGTCCAATTTCGCTGCGGTAACGTAGTGACAAATCATGCGACTTTGACTTTTATTAACCATTTTCGAAAAGTCTATGAGGAAAATGAATGAGGAATCCACTAGCGGAACAGGGCTGGTGACGTCACTGCGCAGAGATATAGACAATATTTTAGACCAATAAGTGCCATAAAGCAAATTGCCACTTTAAACAAAATGCTGCTTAGCTAAGAGGCTGGTGTTGCAGAGGACTGCTGTCTGCATTACCTACTCATCACGACGAATGTCCTCAAGCTTAGGGCCCTGATACACCTAGCAATGTTTTGATCAACATCAACAAGCAACGTCAACTATCAACGTTAACTCTCCACCTTTCTATACAAAATGACCAACTCCTGGTTGTTCAGAAAAGTCAGATCGTTAGCGCCCTCAACTGGTCAACATTCTGGAATCCTCCAATCACAGCCCTCCTTGGCATCATGTGATCCTTTCTCCCAGACTCCCACAGATAAACTTTTCTGAAAACAACATGGCTGCTGCTGCTTCACTGCTGTGGACAAAAACAAGGATTTTGTAACTTTTATTCCGCTAAATGAACATTTTGAGTTGGGTGGCTGTTGGGTGAAAATGATTCAATGCAAACTAAGGCTTCTTTTTTTTTCTGAGAGTGTACAAATGGAACCAAATGGACCCGCCAGGGTCCATTTGGTTCACATTTGTACACTCTCAGGAAAAAATGAAAATGGGTGGAATTCCACTTTCTTGCGTCTCATCATCATGTTGCCCGTGTCTCATGTGTCTCATCATGTTGCCCGTTGATGTTGACATTGCTAGTTGATACTGATCAAAATATTGCAAGTGTCTTAGTCTCTTCCAGCCATAATAAACGTGTGTGCGTGAGTGCGTGCGTGAGTGCGTGCGTGTGTGCGTGTGTGTGTGTGTGTGTGTGTGTGTGTGTGTGTGCTAACCATTGTGACACTGGCTGTGGTGTTGTAGGAACAGTCCAGTTGGACCGTCTGTCCATAGTAGGACTGCACTACTGGATTCACTTGCACTGGGCTGACCACTAGAAAACAAGCGTTAGTTGTACGTTGTAGTACCCAAGTAAAACCTTAACACGCACGCACGCACACACAAACACACACACACACACACACCCCACACAAGGTATATATATATATATATATATATATATATATATATATATATATATATATATATATATATATATATATATATATATATATATATATATATATATACGTATATATATATATATATATATATATATATATATATATATTTATATATATATATATATATACGTATATATATATATACATATATATACGTATATATATATATACATATATATATATATATATATACATATATATATATATACATACATATATATATATATATATATATACATACATATATATATATATATATACATATATATATGTTATATATATATATATATATATATATATATATATATATATACATATATATATATATATATATATATATATATATATATATTAGGGGTGGGACTCGATTAAAAATTTTGATCTAATTAATTAGAGGCTCAATAATTAATTAATCTCAATTAATCTCATTTTAATCGCATATTATTATTTACCTGAGAAAAGTGAGAAAGAAAGCACATTTTTGAACTGAATTTATTATTATTATTATTATTATATTATGAGTGAAGCAATGAACTGAATGAGTGAAGCAATGAACTGAATACTAGGCCTGTGAATCTGTGGGTGTCCCACGATACAATTCAGTATCAATTTTCTGGGTCACGATTCGATCCAAAAACTAGATTTCTAGATTTTTTTTTTAATTCTCGATTCAAAAAGATTCCCCAATTCCAAAGCTTTCCTCTTTTCTTTTTTTCTTCTTCTTATTTACCAAATTCAAGTACAAACGTTAGCATTTCTCAGTCAGTCCAGTACAATAATTGACTCTGGGGCAAAATAAATAAAATACTGGTACTTGGAAGACTAGCTGGTAAGAAAGGCAGTGCCACACACACAGCGCTGATTGTTCTGGAGCATACATTTGCGTACATTTAGCAGTCATTATTATCATGCAATTTAGCGTCAGATAAACACAGTGAAGTGAACTACTCTGAACTAGGCTACTATGATCAAACCGCTCACGATTTGTTTGCCCAAAGCCCACGTCAGTTGATCATCTGAGCACACACACACACACACACCACACACACACACACACACACACACACACACACACACACACACACACACACACACACACACACACACAGCCAATATGAACTCGACTCCAGCTGCACTGATGAGCGCCGGTCGCCAACTCCAGTTTGTCCCTATTCAAGCCATTGAATGTCGGACACCTCAACGTCGCTCTGGTACTAGCCAGAATGCAGAAAGACTTACCCAAGCTCCCTTCTCTTCACGGGGTTAGTCCAATGGTGGCTCTTCTACATAGATTTCTACGAAACGGGGACAGTAAATACACTAGCTCCAACATGTTGGATGTGATTTGAGGCTCGAACTGCTGCGATGGTATGCACATTCTTTGTTGCATAAACTGCCTTTTTGTCCACGCTTCCATCCGTTCTTTGCTTAAATCTAAATTTGCCATCAACGGGGCCGAGTAATGCTTGCTCATCTGGTTTGTCGTTCATGTTGTGAGTTGTTTTGTTTTGTTTTTGCTGCGGGGGAAGAGGACGAGGAGGCGGACGGAGCTTTAGAGTATAGACTGAGTTACGTTTACTCCATAGAGCTAGTAGACCAATGGCGATTCTTCTACATTGACTTCAACTGCAGTTTGTCCCTATTCAGGCCATTTGAACAGCGCTCAAGCGCTCAGTTTCTGACTCCTCAATGTCGTGACTCCGGGTGGACTGCCGCTTCCGTGTGCGTTAGCATATTGGGTAGGTGTGAAACGGTGATACAGTGAGAACCGTTCCACTTCAATGGTGTGAATGGGCCATCAGTGACAAACGTTCCGTTCCAATGGTGGATAAAGAAAAGGTGCGAATAAATGCGTTATTTTTTATAACGCGCTATATTTTCTGTAATTAATTAGTCTCAATTAACGCGCTAAAGTCCGGCCTTAATATATATATATATATATATATATATTATATATATATATATATATATATATATATATATATATATATTATATATATATATATATATATATATATATATATACAGTATATATGTAACACATACGACTTGCAGCATTACTATGATAATTTGGATATTGGCTAATTCAGAAGTTCAGGTTGGGCTCAGGGAGTGAATGAAGCAACGGAATATGGTTCTACGTTTTTAACGGCGAAAGTTTATTCCTAGCTAGGCAAAATTAGGAATTACAAATACACACATAAACAAGAAAACAAACCCCCCAAAATAAAAGTGGTCAGTCAGTCAGAAATGTTCAATTGTTCAGTCAGTCGGTAGTTTGAGCTCAGTTTTTAGTTTTTGAATCAGTTTGTAGTCAAATGGCTTGACTCAGTTTAGTTTTTCAATCTACCCGGGTAGTATGTTTTTAAAGGCCTTGGTTCACTGACTGCAGGCAGTGCAGTGAGATCTTATCTGTGGTCCTGCACGATGATGCTCCTTCACTGGCGATGAAGATGAGGACTCCTCAGTGGCTCCTCACCACTAAGGATGGATGCAGACCCCTCAATGGCTCCTCATTGAGGAGGGATACAGACCCCTCAATGGCTCCTCACCACTGAGAGATGACCGGCTTGGAATCTTGATTGGAATCTGTTGTCCGTCGATTTATCATGCACAGAATCCGCTGTACATAAAAACCAATCTGCATAAAGCAGAATAAATCTGTTACTGTTCAGTACAAGTTACTGTTTACTATGTACACTGACCATTAGTAACACTAGCAGGTAAATACCAGTCAGTGCGAACATACCAAAGTATTCCTTTAAGCATAACAGGTACAGATTATTTCAGAATAATGGAAACCATTAATCATACCGAGCAGGTATTATTATCACCACAAATCGTACTAAAAGTACATAGAATACATTTAGAGTATGTATTTTCTTAGCTTAGCCTTCAGCATGACTGGCTGAAAACATGAGGCCTAGCAGACAGCAGTATAGCAGCACACAACTCCTCCCCACACACAACGCACACACACAACCAACTATACACACACAGTGTGTGTAAAATAAAATAAAAGTCCATAAGTAGCCCATAATCATTACTCAACTGAAACTCTTTCATTATATTCATCTCTGATTGGTTTAAAGTATGCAAAACACTGTTAGATTACTTCTCATACTCGAATACTTTCTTTACTCAGAAGCACACTTCACCTCAATTAGCAGCATGAAACCACCTGTGCACTCTGCAGCAGTGTAGTATTAAACTAGAAAATAAAACTCACCAGAGATCACAAAAGTGTAAACACAAAACGGTCTGGGCATCCAAAAGGTGTTGTCATCATCAGGAACTAGACTTAAACTCAGAAACTTAGGAGCACTTTTTATAACTTAAATCAACTGATTTCGTTTTCATGTGGTGTTTGTCTGTGTAGAACCACTGTATGTCTTCTGCTCTGCTCATCTGCTATTCTCTCTCTCTCCTGATCTCTTGCTCTCTGGCTGGAATAGAGATACTAGTGCTCACTAGTGTCCCTACAGGAACATAGTATATCACATGCAATTGCTTGTATAACTCATGTGGGTTACATCCTCCCCCCCTGAATCTGCATGCGTCCCTGCATGTACTTAGTAAGGCGACAATTGACTTATATCTGGGGAAGGTGTAAAGTCAACAGACTTTGAAAAGTCAAGGGCCTGTGTAAATGCTTGGTCAAGACTCGCTAGTATTGAGTGCATGACTAGGGTTAAGGGATTTCCAAGAGACTTGTAAGACAACCTGTCAGGCTCAGACCTGTCTCTTGTTGACCTTCTGACCCCTGGTACTTCCTCTCCCTGAATAGGATTGACCTCAGTTACTCCAGACTCCTCTTCAACTGTTGCTTCTTCCGTTATTGTCTCCTCCTTTCTTTCCTCATCCAATTCCTCCAAAGGTTGTCCTCTCACAGGTTCCTCTTCAGCTGTGTCGTCGTCGTTGACTACTGGATTTACATCAACAGGTAAGTCAGGTTTGTCTTGGTTTGTACCATCCTCTTCGACTCCTGGACTCCCGTCGACAGGTAAGTCTCCGATAGGTAGGTTTCCAACAGGTAAGTTGTCTTCAGGTAAGTTGGGTTTATTTACAGGTAGGTTGTCATTTTCTTGTTCTCCACTGGCACTTGGAACTTCCACCTCGGTATTCTCCTCATCTCTTTCTCCCATAGGTTGGAATTCCTCCGCATCAGGATTAAGAGTTGACGTAGAAGGAGTAATATCCACTTCCGAGGTAGGTATGTCTCCAGTTGTGGGAACGTCATGTACAACAGTGATTATCGGGTAAGTGACTTCCTCTTGAGTTGTTAGTGGATAGTAGTACTCTACCTCCTCTTGACTTTCAGGTGAACTTTGCTCTACCTCCACAGTAGGCACAGGACTTTGTGACGGTTTGACTGTTGTCGGCTCTTTTGGCTTTTCTTGATCAACTTCATCTTGCACTGAGGGTGCTAAGAATCCACAAGGTAGGAGAAGATCACGGTGTAGTGTCCTCTCTGGACCATCAGAGGTAAGTGGAACCACAACGTAGACTGGAGAATTGTCAATGTGCTTCAACACCTTGTACACCGTTTGGCTCCAGCGGTCAGCTATTTTGTGCTTCCCTCTTATCCCCACATTCTTGACAAGAACATGGTCTCCGACTTCCAGGATTGACTCTCTGACCTTTAAGTCCCATCTCTGCTTGTTGCGCTGAGCGGTTTTCTTGCTGTGTTCCACTGCAAGTGTGTAGCTCTCCTGCAGACTTTCTCTGAGTTTTTTCACATACTCAGTGTGTGAGACTTTCTTCTTCCCTTCAGGAGCAAGGCCGAATGCAACATCAATAGGAAGACTTGGCTGTCTCCCAAACATTAGCTGATAGGGGGAAAACCCTGTTGTGTCGTTTT
The DNA here is from genome assembly GCA_039105355.1 of Benthosema pterotum. Lineage (NCBI taxonomy): Eukaryota > Metazoa > Chordata > Actinopteri > Myctophiformes > Myctophidae > Benthosema > Benthosema pterotum. Next base: position 42,927,157 of record CM076980.1, on the reverse strand, counting down.
TGGTACAGTTGTACGCATGGACTAATGGCTGTACGTAGTCACGCCATTTTGTCTTGTCTTCCTCCTGAAGAGTTCCCAGCATCTGTAAAAGAGTACGGTTGAACCGTTCGACAGGATTTCCACGTGGGTGATATGGAGTAGTCCTTGTCTTCTTTATTCCTAGAAGCTGGCATAAATCCTTGATAACAGCAGACTCAAAATCACGACCTTGGTCGCTGTGTAGACGTTCAGGAAAACCATAGTGAATAAAGAAACTGTTCCACAGCGTCTTGGCTACAGTCTTGGCCTTTTGATCTTGCGTAGGCACCGCAACAGCATACTTAGTGAAATGGTCGGTTATAACCAATATGTTCTTCGTTCCTCGGCCATCAGGCTCGAGTGAGAGGTAGTCCATGCACACTAACTCTAGTGGTCGGCTGGTCTCTATGTTCACAAGGTTAGCGGCCTTCTCTGCTTTGGCCTTACGACGTATGCATCTCTCACATGTCCGGAGTTTCTCCTCCACATCAAGACTCATCCTTGGCCAATAGAACCGGGTGCGTACCAGATCCATGGTCCTATCGAATCCCATGTGACCAAGGGAATCGTGGAGACCTTGAAGTGCTGTTTCTCTGTACTTCTTGGGAAGAACGAGTTGAAATGAAGTATCACCTTGGTTGGTACGTTTCCTGTACAGGACTTCGTCAATTAGCACCAGCTGATCTTGGACTCGGAGGAATTGCTGAACTTCTCTCTCTTCATTCTGCCTAACACGGTAAGACAGACGTTTTCCAGTCTTGACAATGTTGATGATTCTGTTGATTGGTGAATCGTTTCTCTGCTCAACAGCCCATTCTTGCGGTGACATTCGGGGAATAGTGCTGGAACCAAGGAACTCCTCATCCTGAACGAACTCTGCTGGGATTGCGCTTGCATCCATGGCAAGAGACTCGACCGTAACAGGTAAGAGGTTGTTGTCCCTCTCAGACTCTTGGGGTTTGTTCAGCTGGTGTCTCTGACATATGGCTTGGACAGCTTCCTTGGGGAATGTTGTCTCACCTTCATCCACAAATTTGGAAATGAACTGCTGTACCCTGTTATCTTCAGCCGTGGCACTTTCATCCAGCTTGACTGGTTCATGTGGACGTCTGGATAAACCATCGGCATCTTGGTTTCTTTTGCCAGCTCGGTACTTGATACTGAAGTTGAAATTGGACAGGGCAGCAATCCACCGGTGTCCTGCGGCATCAAGCTTTGCAGACGTCAGTGCATAAGTCAGTGGATTGTTGTCAGTCATCACTGTGAATTCAGCTCCATAGAGGTAATCGAAGAACTTGTCGGTGACTGCCCATTTTAAAGCAAGGAATTCGAGCTTGTGGGTAGGATACCTTCTTTCACAGTTTGACAATCCTCTGCTGGCATAAGCAATGACTTTCATTTGACCGTCTTGTTCTTGATACAGAGCTGCACCGAGCCCGTGCAGACTGGCATCCGTATGCAGAATGTATGGTTGCCTGGGATTGGCGAAACCAAGCACAGGTGCAGTTGTAAGCTTCTCGATGAGAGTTTGGAATGCCTCGTCACATGATGGCGTCCACTTGTCACAGAATGGCTTTTTCAGGTCACTGGTAGTGAAAGACTTGTTCTGTTTTGACTTTCTCTTTGCAGGAACGTAACCAGCAGTGAGGTCGTTGAGAGGCTTTGCGATTTTGGAATAGTCCTTTACGAACCTCCTGTAGTATCCTGTGAACCCTAAGAATGACTTCAGCTCACTGATGTTGGTTGGTTTCGGCCAAGTTGTGAGTGCAGCGATCTTTTCAGGGTTGGTTGTCACTCCATCCTCTGAGACTACGTGTCCGAGGTATTTGACTGACTTCTGGAAGAATTGGCATTTCTCAGGTGACAGTTTCAGACCAAATTCCTTAAGCCTGTTCAGAACTCGCATGAGCCTCTCTTCGTGTTGTTCCAGGGAGTCAGAGAACACAATGAGGTCGTCCAGAAATACAATGACTTCTGTGAGATTTAATGAGCCCATACATTTCTCCATAACTCTCTGGAATGTACTTGGAGCGTTGGTAACTCCTGGGGCATTCTATTGAATTCCCAGAATCCCATGGGTGTTACGAAAGCCGTTTTATGCTTATCTTCCTCCTCCATTTCCACCTGATAGTAACCGGACTTCAAGTCCATGACGGAAAACCACTTAGATCCTGTCAGGGCGGAAAAGGTTTCCTCAATGTTGGGTAAAGCATAAGCATCTTTAATCGTTTGTGTGTTTAGCTTTCGGTAGTCCACACATAGACGAATGCTGCCGTTTTTCTTCTTCACAACCACTATTGGTGAAGCGAATGGACTTTCGGACTCTCTGATGATGTTTGCGTCGCACAGCTCTTTGAGATGGAGACGAACAGCTTCATAGTCAGATGGGTGAATGGGCCTAGCCCTTTGCTTGAAAGGGGTAGGATCTGACAGGCGAATCTTATGCTTGACAGCAGTTGTGTGGCCATAATCAAGGTCTGACGTGGCAAAGACTTCAGGGATGGAATTCAACCTTTTGGTAATCCTGTCTTTCCACTGTTCTGACAGAGGGGAATCACCAAAATCATACTCAATGGGGCTCTCGGGACTCACTTGACATGCACCATAACATTCAGCTCTGGAACTGGGTGGTTCTGAAGCGCTGTACTCCAGTTGAGATTCACGTGTTGTGGTGACAGACAGTGGGACTGAGAGTTCTGCCAAGGTGCAGTGGGCTGGCACCGTGATGCTATGCTTGGTCTCATTCTGCAGGAGTATGGGGACTTCGAACGAAGACTGTCGTGGACTTGACATGATGTAGCTGCAGAAAGCTAAGCCACTGGGTGAGTGTGAATTGGCGGGTGGCTCCACCACAAGAAGACCTCCCGGGACCATTGGAACGTCTCTTGTGTACCCAGTCAGTGAAATTTTCTGGCCAGCTGGTATGATCACGCTGGTCTTGGACTGCAATTTGACGTTGGCTATTCTGCCATTGTCATGGGACTTGTCTGTGTATATGCTGTGGAGATGTTTGATGACTGAAGCATAAGCACAGTTCTGAGGTATAGTCGACCCTCCTTTGAAACCTTTGTACAGGATGTCAAGGACATTGGTGCCAATGAGAACTGAAACTTCGGTGTTGGCTCTGTGGTCAGGAACAATGAGAGCTAATGTGCTGACTGTTTCAGGCTCTCCTGTAAAACTTTGGGGAAACAGTATGTCAACCTCAACATAGCCGAGGTAGGGTACAATTTGGCCAGCACCTTCTACTTCCAGTAGATTTCCCAGGGGTAAGATGGGATGAGAAGGTAAGTAGTTGTCATGGAATGACGTGGAGAGGGTGCTGACCTGGGAGCCAGTGTCAATGAGGCAACAGCACTGCACTCCCTCGATGCTGACTTCAGCGGTTGATCTTGAACCAACTAACCCACTGGGTAGCTGAACCTCAGCAGTGTCAGTCTGTTGGCAGCATATGTTCATCTGGTTCACGTTGGGACGGTCATCTGGTATCAAGGTCTCAGTATGTCCCTCTACTGGGACCCGGTCCAGTTTAACGGTAGACCATGCCTGACCTTCCATTCGTCTTGCTTGGCTTTCAGTTCTCTTTGTTTTTGTTCAACAGCAGCTTTGTTGATGGGGTTTTCACAAGTTTTGGCTATGTGGCCATCTTCACCACACCTAAAGCAAAACCAGGCCCTGGGCTGTTTAGCGACAACCTGAGGTGGGACCTGATGAACTTGAGCTTCAGCTCTGGCTGCAGGTGGGTCATTGTCTCGGCTGGTTTTAGCTGCCTTGTTCTCAGCCCTTCTTTCCTTCCTGGTTTTCTTGGTCTTGGAGTTAAGCTGCATCTGTAGATCGGCAACCTGCTTTCTCAGGCTCTCTGTTTCTGCAATGTAAGCCTGCAATATGTCTGGATCAGTAGCGCTGTATGGAGAGACTTCAGACATAGAGTGCACATTTGCAGTGGCCTTCGGTTTGGTAGTTCCAAAATGACGGTGCATTCTGTCCATTTTGGCAGCTTTCCTGTCCTCTTCTGTTCGCAACTGCAACAGCAGTTCAGCAAAACCAGGTGGCTTGTCAGTGTTGATGTCTAGCTGTAAGAGAAGTTGGTTGTCCCAGCAGCCACGCTTGAATTGCTTTACCAGGTGGCGATTTACATCGGCCTGTTTCACCCCACCTCTCTTCACAGCAGTGCTCAATAGAACTTGCAGCCTCTGTAAATACCCAGATGGCTTCTCTGCTAGGTCCTGGTCGGTGTTGAGAAACTTGGCGAATATTTCCTCTCCATCCTCCACCAGACCGTAAGCTGAATCGAGCAGTTTCACATACTCTTGGGGAAGAGCATAAGGACCAAGGGGCTTTACAATGTCTGAGGCTGGAGGAAGAAGGCTCTCTAGTATTTTCCTCCGCTGTACATCAACTGAACTGCCATCTTGAAACATTAAGTCTACATGGAGGCACCATGTGTCATAATCAGCTTCACCTGGAGGTTTGGGTACTCTGCCTGAGAATGAGCGTAACCATCTGGATTGGCTCTGAGTTGCAGCGGTCTCATTTTTGATTACGTGCTCTACAACAATGCGTTGCACTTCAGGTGGGTTGGTCAAAGCGTCATCGACAGCCATCTTGACTGAAGATGTTTTTCTTTTCACTGGAGCAGGTGCTTTTAGGATGGAGACAGGTCTCTTTTGAACCGTGACAGGTGTCTTTTGGACTGGGACAGCTGTCTTTTGAACGGGGACAGGTGTCTGTTGGGCACTAGACTGCTCACCTACTGGATAGGGGACTGGCTTACTGTCAACTTTCTTTTTGTATTGTTTTATCAGGGGTGTAGTGCTATGGTCAGAATCACCCTCAGACTCACTGCTATCACTTGAACTGTCATCAACATTTGGGTTCTGGCTAGAAGTTTGTGGGAGTACTTCTACACTGTCCATTTTTGGGGACGTGTTCTCTGTATCTGGATCCTGGCTAGGAGGCTGTGTAAGTGCTTCTACACGGTCTACCTGCCACTTCACGGTAGTGTCGCTCAGGCTTTGTAGGTCAAAGGGGAAATGTAGTTCAAGTGTAGCCCTAGTAGCTTCTGACTCAAATTCAACAATGACAGTGTCAACTTCTCCTTTAGTGTTGTGCAACCTCACTAGTTTTGCCACAACCCCATAAGTACCAATAGAACCAATAATGTCATCATCTGTGTCAGTATCAGTAATACCAGACACGCAGACAGCCCTTTTTGCATCAATTCCGTACATTTGTTCAACATCCATTGTCTCGTTTTTTTTTTTTTTTTTTTTTCTCTAGGTCAATAAGTTGTGTTAAAGGATGCTTTGTGTTATCAAAACTTCAACAAGTGACATAAACCGTGCCCAAATCACTCCTGGCTAGCTCGCCACAAAAGAGAGATAGATATCATGTAACACATACGACTTGCAGCATTACTATGATAATTTGGATATTGGCTAATTCAGAAGTTCAGGTTGGGCTCAGGGAGTGAATGAAGCAACGGAATATGGTTCTAAGTTTTTAACGGCGAAAGTTTATTCCTAGCTAAGCAAAATAGGAATTAACAAATACACACATAACAAAAAAACAAACCCCCCAAAATAAAAATGGTCAGTCAGTCAGAAATGTTCAATTGTTCAGTCAGTCGGTTGTTTGAGCTCAGTTTTTAGTTTTTGAATCAGTTTGTAGTCAAATGGCTTGACTCAGTTTAGTTTTTCAATCTACCCGGGTAGTATGTTTTTAAAGGCCTTGGTTCACTGACTGCAGGCAGTGCAGTGAGATCTTATCTGTGGTCCTGCACGATGATGCTCCTTCACTGGCGATGAAGATGAGGACTCCTCAGTGGCTCCTCACCACTAAGGATGGATGCAGACCCCTCAATGGCTCCTCATTGAGGAGGGATACAGACCCCTCAATGGCTCCTCACCACTGAGAGATGACCGGCTTGGAATCTTGATTGGAATCTGTTGTCCGTCGATTTATCATGCACAGAATCCGCTGTACATAAAAACCAATCTGCATAAAGCAGAATAAATCTGTTACTGTTCAGTACAAGTTACTGTTTACTGTGTACACTGACCATTAGTAACACTAGCAGGTAAATACCAGTCAGTGCGAACATGCCAAAGTATTCCTTTAAGCATAACAGGTACAGATTATTTCAGAATACTGGAAACCATTAATCATACCGAACAGGTATTATTATCACCACAAATCGTACTAAAAGTACATAGAATACATTTAGAGTATGTATTTTCTTAGCTTAGCCTTCAGCATGACTGGCTGAAAACATGAGGCCTAGCAGACAGCAGTATAGCAGCACACAACTCCTCCCCACACACAACGCACACACACAACCAACTATACACACACAGTGTGTGTAAAATAAAATAAAAGTCCATAAGTAGCCCATAATCATTACTCAACTGAAACTCTTTCATTATATTCATCTCTGATTGGTTTAAAGTATGCAAAACACTGTTAGATTACTTCTCATACTCGAATACTTTCTTTACTCAGAAGCACACTTCACCTCAATTAGCAGCATGAAACCACCTGTGCACTCTGCAGCAGTGTAGTATTAAACTAGAAAATAAAACTCACCAGAGATCACAAAAGTGTAAACACAAAACGGTCTGGGCATCCAAAAGGTGTTGTCATCATCAGGAACTAGACTTAAACTCAGAAACTTAGGAGCACTTTTTATAACTTAAATCAACTGATTTCGTTTTCATGTGGTGTTTGTCTGTGTAGAACCACTGTATGTCTTCTGCTCTGCTCATCTGCTATTCTCTCTCTCTCCTGATCTCTTGCTCTCTGGCTGGAATAGAGATACTAGTGCTCACTAGTGTCCCTACAGGAACATAGTATATCACATGCAATTGCTTGTATAACTCATGTGGGTTACATATATATATATATATATATATATATATATATATATATATATATATATATATACGTACAGTATATGTTAAGCACATGGCCCTGCACAACCTACCTAGGGTCGTGATGCCTCGCTCACTTCCGAATGGGTAGGTGGCAAACTCGCAGACGTACTTGCCCCCGTCGGACATCTTGACATCAGTGATCTGGATGGAGGGGCTCGTCAGGCTCGGGGGGCTTGTGGTGAAGCTTACCCGACCCTTCTGGGGCGAATCGGGGTAGTTGACACCGAAGGTGGGATGAAACACAGCAATATGGCTCTCCGAGTCCTTCTCCATGAACCTCCATGACACCTGCACAGGTTGGAGCTAGGGGTGTAGTGGAGGGGGTCACAGGGGGACGACGTCCCCCCCCCCCCCCCCCACACACTTCTCACATCTAAAATATTTTTGGGGCAAAAGTAGGCCTATGTTTTTTGTCTTGTCATTTACTTTTTATGGATACAATTAGGCATGGTAAACAATCTTTCTCAATATGCTATAGCCTACTTGTTTTAATAGCGTGTCTGTGTGTGTTGCACGGGTGCACGCAAATGCACATGCAAATGCAAGTGTGCATGCACGTGACTTTTATTGGTTGCTGTCTTTAGTTTTAGTGATTTTAGCTATGCTTTTACAGGGGTGGGGCATGCATGTGCGTGTGTGTGTGTGTGTGTGTGTGTGTGTGTGTGTGTGTGTGTGTGTGTGTGTGTGTGTGTGTGTGTGTGTGTGTGTCAGGGTGACCAGATGTCCCTCTTTGCGTGGGACAGTCCCTCATTTCCAAGACTTTTCAAGCGTCCCACAAATTGAGACTCTGTCCCACATTGAGACTAGCCTCGAGACCCAGGCTTTCATTTTCGTCCGCCTTGCGCGAAAACGGAAAGCCTGGACTAACGCGCGTTGGAAAGTGGCCTTGAGGGGCGTGTCAACCTTCCGGGGTGGGCGTCGCTCTAAATGATGTGACGTAGAACAGCAGTGGACGGGCGTGGGAGGGCCAGAGATGACGACACGTTAGTGAGATCAAATCAGAGCGCAGCACTTCCGCCGTGGGTATCCCACGACACCCCCGCCCCCCAAGGCCAAAATCATTGAGGGCTAGACCAGGCTACATTGAGACTGACCTCAGGGGGGTTCATGCTCCATTCCGACACCTCGCTACTCCGACATTGACTCTCAATTGTCGGAGTAGCAATACTTATATTTTTTGGCACATGGCGCTACTCCGACAGAAGGGGTAGCACCATTCCGACAAGCATTATGTGTCGGAATGCCGACCATTATATTTTTGTCAAAAATAACACTATTCCGACAAGTGATGAGGAAAAAAATAATATCGTAGTGAACCGTTCGCGGATGATCAGCTCCGCCGGCGGCAAAGATAGTTAGGGGGATGATCAGCTCCACCGGCGGCAAAGATAGTTAGGGGGTTAGTTAGGGCCAGGTTTCGGTTATAGGCAGGATAAGAGAAGAATAGCGGAATAGCGTTGGACGGCAGTATGGTTGGGACTCGGACGTGGGTCCATTTCAGTCCATCATCTTTTTATGAACGGGTCTCTTAACGAGTCCCATCAATCAAAATTTCGCTCCGCTGTGTAATGAAGCATGCATGCACGTTGTTGCAATGGATCACTTGCCAACGCGACAAGGACAAGACGTGTGTGTGTGTGTGTGTGTGTGTGTGTGTGTGTGTGTGTGTGTGTGTGTGTGTGTGTGTGTGTGTGTGTGTGTGTGTGTGTGTGTGTGTGTGGGGGGACCACCCAGACAGGGGGGGTCCACTGACTGTCATTGCACAAACGTTGTTATTCACCGGCGAATAAAACATTGTTTTGCAAGGCTATGGTTCATTCTACTTATTCAAGCTGTTTTACCATTGCCTTCATATTAATGTTGGGGGTTTGACATTTTAACATTTGGAAACTTTTTTTTTCCTTTTTTCCCATTTTTCCTTCTTCAACCACAAACGGGATTCTATGCTGCACTTTTTTTTCTTCTTCAACCACACACGGGACTCTATGCTTGTTGCACTGATTTTTCTTTAACCATCCATGGGACTTTTAGCAACACGTCCCGCACTCATTTCACTGTCATTTCATACATTCTCAACCGGTGATCCGTCCTTCAGAACTGAACTATAGTAAGGATTAGGAACCAAATGGACTTATGTATCTGTATCACCATGTGCCAGAACGTACAAACGTAACCAAATGGACCCCGAACGTGAGAGGTTGTGCAACGGGGCTTGTAGTCTCGCAGCCCCGGTAAGCGGCGAGCATGAACGCCAGCTAATGTTTTCATAATGTTGGGGAACGCAAGCAGTGGTCCTTGACAGGGTGGTCCCGATCCATGTAAATGACAGTAAAAGAACCAAATAGACTATAACCGAAAAGGACTATAATATAGGCCTATTACACAGCAGCTGTTGATCCTCGCACCATAGCAGGGACATGCAAAGAGTGTTAGGGGGGCAGGGTTTAATGAAGAAGGCAAGTTTGGACAAAAATAGCAGATCTACAAGTGCTCAATGCATCGCATTGAGAAGAAGGGATATTTTGCATTTCTTTCACAGTAAATGCTGCATTTGTGGTCCAGAAAGAGTAGCTATTTAACGGCGGGTGAAGTACTGGGGGCTGAAACCCCTAGATGTATAATCTGCGCAATAATAAACTCCGAGAGTGTACCAACTAACAATGCAACAAAACGCACCAGTTGGGGTTCATTTGGTTACAACTCCGAGCGTGTTTCAATGCAACAAAATGGACCAGTTGGGGTCCATTTGGTTACGTTCTGGCACATGCTGATACAGATACATAAGCGTCCATTTGGTTCCTAATCCTTACTATAGTTCAGTTCTGAAGGACGGATCACCGGTTGAGAATGTATGAAATGACAGTGAAATGAGTGCGGGACGTGTTGCTAAAAGTCCCATGGATTGTTGAAGAAAAAACAGTGCAACCGCATAGGGTCCTGTTTGTGGTTGAAGAAGAAAAAAAAGTGCAGCATAGAATCCCGTTTGTGGTTGAAGAAGGAAAAAAAGTTTCCAAATGTTAAAATGTCAAAACCCCAACATTAATATGAAGAATGGCAATGGTAAAACAGCTTGAATAAGTAGAATGAACCATAGCATTGCAAAACAAAGTTTTATTCGCCGGTGAATAACAACGTTTGTGCAATGACAGTCAGTGGACCCCCCCAGTCTAGGTGGTCCCCCCATTATCCCCACTAAAGGCAAAAAGCAATCGTCGCGTGCGGCTGTGAAATAGGCTCACTCCGCGGTGCGTTAAATAAGTAAAATAAGGCATTTAAACGCACACCTGCTAAATGGGAAGAGAGCAGGGGCGCAGTGACCCCCCCCCCCCCCCCATTCCCGTGAATTGGACTGCAGTTCGTTCGAGTGACATTTACTTAATATTATTATTTATTTTATTGTATAGCCTACTGTTTAATACTGTTCATACAGTAGGCCTATTACTGTTTATACTGGGAGGGGGTGGGGGTACATGACGGTATGTCTATAGTTTCGAGGGTAAAGAGGGGGGGGGGGGGGTCAATTATGCTAATCTTTTAAATGTAGCCTACTTAAAATAAACTATAAATAAACATACAACCCCAATTCCGTTGAAGTTGGGACGTTGTGTAAAATGTAAATAAAAACAGAATGCATTGATTTGCAAATCGTTTTCAACCTCTATTCAGTTGAATACACCACAAAGACAATATATTTAATGTTCAAACTGATAAACTTTATTGTTTTTGAAATTATACAATCTTTTGTAATTTGATCCCTGCAACACGTACCAAAAAAGTTGGGACGGGGGCAACAAAAGACTAAGAAAGGTCATGAATGCACAAATAACGCCTGTTTGGAACATTCCACAGGTAAACAGGTTAATCTTAAACAGTTTAATATCATGATTGGGTATAACAGGACCATCCCAGTCGTTCACAATCAAAGATGGGGCGAGGTTCACCACTTTGTGAACAATTCTGTGAGAAAATCATCCAACGGTTTAAAGACAATGTTTCTCAACATTCAATTGCAAGCAATTTGGTGATTTCATCATCTACAGTCCATAATATAATCAAAACATTCAAAGAATCTGAAGAACTTGCTATACTAAAGCGACAAGGCCGAAAACCAACACCGAACACTTGTGACCTTTGATCCCTCAGGTGGCTCTGCATTAAAAACTGACATCATTGTGTGAAGGATATTACTGTGAGGACTCAGGAACACTCAGAAAACCATTGTCAGTTTACATAATTTGTCGCTACACCTGCGATAAAACTGCGTTAAAAATGTACCATGCAAAGCAAAGCCATACATCAGAAAGGTTGGTTTGAAAAAACAACCAGAAAAACAACCAGAAATGCCTTCTCTGGGTACAATATCATTTGAAATGGTTAGACACAAAGTGGAAAAGTGTGCTGTGGTCTGATGAGTCCACATTTCTAATGATAGTGGACCCAGAGAAGGTATTTCTGGTTGTTTTTCTGGTTGTTTTTCAAACCAACCTTTCTGGTGTATGGCTTTGCTTTGCATGGTAGAGTTTTAACTTGCACTCGCAGGTGTAGCGACAAATTATGTAAACTGACAATGGTTTTCTGAGTGTTCCTGAGTCCTCACAGTAATATCCTTTACACAATGACGTCAGTTTTTAATGCAGAGCCACCTGAGGGATCAAAGGTCACAAGTATTCTGTGTTGGTTTTCAGCCTTGTCGCTTTAGTATAGCAAGTTCTTCAGATTCTTTGAATGTTTTGATTATATTATGGACTGTAGATGATGAAATCACCAAATTGCTTGCAATTGAATGTTGAGAAACATTGTTTTTAAACCGTTGGATGATTTTCTCACAGAATTGTTCACAAAGTGGTGAACCTCGCCCCATCTTTGATTGTGAACGACTGGGATGGTCCTGTTATACCCAATCACGATATTAAACTGTTTAAGATTAACCTGTTTACCTGTGGAATGTTCCAAACAGGCGTTATTTGTGCATTCATGACCTTTCCCAGTCTTTTGTTGCCCCCGTCCCAACTTTTTTGGTACGTGTTGCAGGGATCAAATTACAAAAGATTGTATAATTTCAAAAAACAATAAAGTTTATCAGTTTGAACATTAAATATATTGTCTTTGTGGTGTATTCAACTGAATAGAGGTTGAAAACGATTTGCAAATCAATGCATTCTGTTTTTATTTACATTTTACACAACGTCCCAATTTCAACGGAGTTGGGGTTGTAATAAAAGATTCACTTGCCCTGGACGACAGTGGACGCTGTGCGCTCTCTGTCTCTGCCCCTCTCCTTGAGTCTTTTCTTTGGGTTTCTCATATTGCCATATCTCATATATTTCATTCATTTCTCGGTCAATTCTGGACCATTTTTTACATTTCAAAGTACAGCGTGATGGGAAAAACCTTCTCTCTCAGATGCTGTATAGAATATGTGGGTAGGTGTTCTCTACGATGCGGGATGCGGGATCGAGCAAAATTTAAGTGTCGGGATTTCGGTGGAAACGTCCACCGAATCCCCACACGAAGATGCATATCTCTCTCTCTCTCTCTCTCTCTCTCTCTCTCTCTCTCTCTCTCTCTCTCTCTCTCTCTCTCTCTCTCTCTCTCTCTCCACAGCCTTTTAGCCGGCTCTGCAAATACGCAAAAAAGAAAAAAGAAAAGCAAGAAAGAAGGCGATCCCGACACTTAAATTTTGCTCGATCCCGCATCGTGGAGAACACCTACCCACATATTCTATACAGCATCTGAGAGAGAATGTTTTTCCCATCACGCTGTATTTTGAAATGTAAAAAATGGTCCAGAATTGACCGAGAAATGAATGATCAAAAAACATCTTTTTTGCCACAAATTCCCGACTTTTTTGCCATTTACTTTATAACATTTCGCAGACTTGGGATAAATGCACGCCACATACAGCAAAAAAACAAGGAACATTTTTTTCAACATAACATGTTGAATGGTAAGAAATGATTGAGAATTGACCGAGCTATAATCGTTTGAAAATAAGATCTATAATCGTTTGAGAATAGGCTATACTCATGCATGTGTCTGTCCTAAGCCCTCAGCCAGGCTGCGTGCTTATAGGCCGCGTTGCCGCATAGCAGCTGCACATGATAAACTAAAATGACTAAATGGACGAAAACCCTTTGGCGGGTCTGTGTGCACTAAATAACAGATGAAATAAAAAATAAAACTTAGTTACTTACTAAAAGTAAAAAAGTAAAAGTCAAAAGACAATGACAAGTCTTGGGCTCTTCAATTGGAATGTAAATGAGCCATTAGCTGGAACAATAGAGCTCTTCTTGGCATGGAGGTGTGAACTTTCAAGGAGGGAGAAAGGGTGAGGATTCCAGAGATCAAAAAGACCTCTGAGCTTCAGTCGTTCTAGGTATAACTAACCCTATTATGCTTAATATGCAATAGGCCTATAGTGGTATATCAGACCGTGCACTCACATGGTGCGAGAGAGAGATGCGCTTTGAAGTAGGCTATGTCTATGGACTCAGTGATCGGTGTTTTTTTTTCTCGAGGAAAAAACAGCCCTTAACGCAGCATTGCCCTACGAGTTCAGCCCAGCCCGAGGCCCGTTGGTTAGGAGCCTGGCCTGCACTCTGATAAACCCACACACATAAGAACAAGGAGTCAAGATAATAATAAAAAGTAGCCTACTTAGTTTTTTTTTTTTTTTCGTTAGAACTGTGCGTGCATATATTGCGCTTCATATAATTAGAGAGAGAGAGAGAGAGAGAGAGAGAGAGAGAGAGAGAGAGAGAGAGAGAGAGAGAGAGAGAGAGAGCGAGAGAGACTAATGCACAGACGGTCCAATTTGGGTGAAATTCATGTTGGAAAATTTTATATAATACAATAATATAACGGCACGTGAGCGCGCGCGCGCACACACACACACACACACACGCACCAGGGTTATTATATTGATTTTTCATTTCATTTCAGTTTAGTTTTAGTTAGTTTTTACTCTCTTTTTAAAGGTAGTTAGTTTTAATTAGTTTTAGGGCGCAATTGCTAGTCAGTATTTTCATACTGTACTGGTGCTGAATATATAAATGACTGAAAGCCATATACATATTGATAAAACCAAAAAAGAAGAATATTTTAAGTATGAATTCAGTTAATTTTATGAACCCAATATGCAGTTATAGTTTAGTTATAGGCTAGTTTTTTATTTATTTGTAGTTTTTTTTAGTTCAACAGTTTTAGTTAACCATTACCCTATAAACCCTGCCACACACACACACACACACACACACACACACACACACACACACACACACACACACACACACACACACACACACACACACACACACACACACACACACCCCAGAAGGCCGCAGATAGTCGTTGAGTCTACTCTACACGTTCTCACGGCTCTCACTTCGACCCCGCCCCCCACGTGTGTCAGATACGGGTTACCATAGTAACTCGTCATCAACAGAGAGAGAGAGAGAGAGAGAGAGAGAGAGAGAGAGAGAGAGAGAGAGAGAGAGAGAGAAGGGAGGGGCAGAGAACTAGTGCGCGCACAAGCTTTCTGTCTGTCCAACACTGCAGACCCCCCTCCCCCACGCGCACCCGACTAAAATCTGTCGGAATAGAGGTATGTCTGAATGGGGAAATGTCGGAATGGAGCCATGTCGGAATGGAGTCATGTCGGAATGGAACCATGTCGGAATGGAACCATGTCGGAATGGAGAGGTGTCGGAATGGAGCCATGTACCCGACATCAGGCACCAGTGTTTCAAAATGCCATAATAATTTGTAGTGCCCTAATAGTTGGATTTCTGTTGTATCATTTCTTGCTATGTTTTTTAAAATAATCCCCACATGGTACCAGTATATTTCCACACTCACTCTTAGAGAGGCCACATCGCATATTGTCGTATCAAAAATAGCTGATCTACAACCTCAAAACGCGTCGCATGTGCGACGCGTTTTGAGGTTGTAGATCAGCTATCTTTGATTTTAGATCAGCTGTTCTTGCTGTATGTGTGAAGTGGAATCCTGAATATTTTTGGAATATTGTCAAGATGTTAATAATTTGCTAACCACATTTTGTCCCGTTTCCCCCACTTGTCTTGTCCCACACATGCAACTCTTCTGTCCCTCAAATGAACAGTTTGGATCTGGTCACCCTAGTGTGTGTGTGTGTGTGTGTGTGTGTGTGTGTGTGTGTGTGTGTGTGTGTGTGCTAACCATTGTGTGTGTGTGTGTGTGTGTGTGTGTGTGTGTGTGTGTGTGTGTGTGTGTGTGCTAACCATTGTGACCCTGCCTGTGGTGTTGTAGGAACAGTCCAGTTGGACCGTCTGTCCAGGGCAGTACTGCACCACGGGATTCACTTCCACTGCTCTGACCCCTAAAGAACAAATGTTATACTGTATTAGCGGTGGGGCACGATAAAAAAAAAAAAAAATCATTTGAAGCTTTATAATGAATTAATCTCAATTAATCGCATATCATTATTTGACCCAAGAAGTATTTTTTGGTCACTTAAAACAGGTTGCTATTTAGTGTGTGAGTGAGTTTTTCCTAATCAAAACTGTGTCCACACTGCAACGTGTTATGTGACATAACGTATATGTTATATGATTATTATTATTTTTTTAATTGCGTTATTACTTCTGTAATTAATTAATCTCAATGAATCAGTTAAAGTCCCGAGTGGGAAATTAAAGTCCCAAGTGGGAAATTTAAATTTGTAAAAACTCGCTCTTTGGTACACAATATAGCAATCTGTTAGTTGATAAAAAAAGAAAAACACTTCTCAGGAGAAAAATGTCTATATTGTTTTTAAAATATTCCTAAAAAAAAAAAAGGAACTTGGGGACTACTCCTACTCAAAACATTGCTAAGACATGTGAGATTGGTCCAGTGAAAAAAAATAAATGAAAATAATAATAAAGTCCATTGTGAGTGAATGGGATTTTTTTCTAATACCCTACCTAGGCAAAAATGTATCTTCTTTAGAAATATCTTCTTTCAGGGTGTATGATTATTATTAATGCTTATTACTATTATTGCCACAGTTTGCCCAATCAGATTTCAATGAATGTGAGTTTGAATGGATGTAGAATCGTGTGCAATATGTCATTTACCTACACAACAATGTGTAGTCTGTAGTGTTGTCTTTAATGAACTTTTAATCTGTTTAATCATTGCATCCACAGAGAAAGCAAACAAGTCAGCTGGCTTCTCCTTTTTTCCTGCCCGGAAGTGGTGCTCCTTCGTGTAAATAAATAAACTAAATGACTAAAATCAACTCTGACCGTGTTCAAATGGAACCGATAGGAACCTTACAGGGCTTCTTGCAAGTAAAACATTTGAGAAGCACCAGTAGGACTCCTAACATGCCACAGTGTCATAGCACATACAGTACTGTAAGTGTCATACATACAGTACATATTGTGAAAAAAAGGACTGACATTCAGTACTTGGGCCTTATGATAAAAAAATAAGAACATTCTAATCAGATTTGTCACGTGTGCACGGACATGCAGATGACTCCTGATGTCTATTATTCTACGTTGTATGCCCTGTACCATACTGGTTTCTTTTACATTAGATCAAACGCTCCTGCTTTGATTGGGTCTGCAACCTCTCCATATTTTTTTTTTCTATAATTTTTATCCCACGATTTTGCAACCCATTTTTTTCACCCAGTGCCAATTCCTAATGTGATCCTGGGCTCTACACACCCTCCGCCAACCTGGGGAGGCAGCAGACTGGGCTCATGCTTCCTTCAAGGCATGAGGAGTCGCGCCACCTTCTTTTCACCTGACAGCGGGGGAGTTTCCCTGGTTGGACGTAGCACAGTGGAAGGAACACGTTATTCCAACCAGTTCCAGTCCCCTCCATCAGGCGCCCCGGCTGGCCAGGGGGAGGCAGTTTAGAGTCCAGGATAACAGCATGTTTTTGTGAGGGTATCTACCCTAGGAGACACGGGGAGAACATGCAAACTCCACACAGAAAGGCCCTTTCGTCAACCCCGCCTCGGGTATGGGTACTGATGACGCGGAGGAGCAGACACGCCGCCAGCACCCACAGCAGCGCCCCTAGCGGGAGTCGAACCCAGGACCTTCTACCCTAATGTGTATTCTTCATTGTACATTATTATTGTTATTATTTATATTAATAGTAGAAGCTAAAAAATAACGTTTGATGGAACTTATATAGGTTGACCCTGTCTTAGTGCTGCTTGCAGCTATATTATTATTATTATTAATATTAATATTATCATTAAGTGATTTGAAGAATGATGAATGTAGTAATCAATCAACATGTCAAAACGATCCACAAGCTAACGCAGGGTCCTACCTGAGATCCAGCAGACGGTGAGCAGGATCAGTGTTTTAATCATGTCTAGCTGTCAGAAGAGACACAGTATAGAAAATCACACTCTAGTCTTCAAAAGGACGTCCAGTCAACACGACGCAGTGCAGCCGTCTGCTGTCCTGCCGTCCTGTTCTATCACAATCTCTTCGTCATCAGAGGACATTGGGTCAGGGGCAAATCTAGGTATGGGCATGGGGGGGGGCGGGGGGGGGGGGGGGGGGGGGGGGGGGGGGGCAGGCAAAAATGGTATGGGTGTGACTGGCATTACATGGTATTGCGACTGGGTGCGACTGGAGTTATATGGCATAATTATACATTTTTTTCCATTCCATCCAAAGAAAATGGTATGGGTGCATCACGACACGGGCGATGAAGTCGCACCCATACCATTTTCGCCTTGCTGGCCAAAATGAAGTTGGGGGAAAGTGATATATGTAGGGTGACCAGATCCCAACTCACCAGATGTGGGACAAACCGTGTGTTTGTGTGGGACAATGTGGGACACATGCGGGTCGTGTCGGACTGTCGCACAAATGAATAAATAGTACCCAATTTAGGTGTTTCTACTCTTCCCTTCACATACCACCACTATAGTTTGCCATCTGTTTCATCCACTAATAAGAGGCACTTAACAGAAATGTTTTTAAATTAACCATTTAGTGGACAATTACAAACTATACACCTGGACAATATAACTGAACCAGGGCCAAAGCAACTAATACAAACTAATAAAGAAATGTTATCAATGTATCTTCCTCCTAACAAAGACCACTGCAAGTCTGAAATTGTAGAGGCACACAATGAATGAAATAAATCACCAGAAACATAAATAAAAGTTTGGTTAGCATTGGAGCCATCAAATTGTAAATGTGTCTGTCATAGCAGCATGAACAGGCTATGCACTTTTAGGTTTTGTCCATCACAAAACAAATGGACCCTTACGGGTACATTCTGGTTTCATTTTACGCTCTCAAAGAGTTACAGATATACAAGGGTCCATTTGGTTGCCAATGGTCTTTTCTAGGAAGGAAGGAGGACTCTTATCATAGGAGGAAAAATGGTGAAAAACAAGGGTTTTATCTCTGGCGCCTGTCAACCAATTTCACCCCAAATCACCAGCACTAATTTTGGCGCTAGGGGGGTCTGGAAAAAAAGCTAAATATAGCGACAAATGCGTCAAGTTGGCAACACTGGTAAACAGAAGATAGTTTAGCTGCCGTTACCTTGTCTGTGTTCGAATCTTGTTTTGGTCGAGCAAGACGTTGCTTGTGAGTCTCACATTGTATTCACCCCCCTGTGTCACTGCAGACATCACAGTAAACTCTGTCAGAATCGCATTTCACTGGTTTCACCCAGGAATAGGCCTACATGGTCTCCCAGTCCTTATTACTATTTCCTTTTTTAGTTTCGTTCGGCTCCTCCTTGTTTCTTTTCTTTCATGTATTCATTCATTGCAACGCACGCAGCTAACACGTTGTGAGACAACGCATTGATTTCCCAACACGGAGCTGCTGGTTGCAGTGCATTAGATTGACTCAGGCAAACTTCCATTATCTTCTTAATCATTTTGTTTAGTTATTACTTTACAATACTTTAAATAGTTTTTTAAATACTTGTCGGAAATATATGGCGTATTTGACAGTGGACAGCAAATAAAACCGTGTCTCTCACACAAACACACATGGCCCGCCCCTTTCCCATTTGGACAGGCTTCGCTGCTCACAGGCAGGCTGCCGCGGATCAGTGTTGACACAATATTTTTGCGAATTTGCGCACATTATGAAAACTACAGCTTGTCAATCAAAATGCGGGACAAAGTCTCAATCGGCGGGACGCCTTAAAAGACAGTGAAATGCGGGACAATCCCGCACAAATCGGGACATCTGGTCACTCTAGATATATGTAGAAAAGAAAGGTATTAGTAGCCTACGAGCATATTTAGTTGCTTACAGCTCTATAGCAGGGATTTTCAACCATTTTCATACCAGGGCCCACAGACCACCATTTCATTTTGAGTTTAGGATTTTCAAGTTTTTGTCCACAATTTAGAGATAAACTGAGATGTTTAAATATACTTTAAAGATCTGTGTGTTTGGCAACACAAAAAAAAAAAAAAAAAAAAAAAAGGCCTAAAAAAAAGTCCCCCCTCCCCTACTAGGAGAGCCTAAAATCACCTATGACTATATAGGGGAGGGGATGCGGGCTTGAAATACATGTGAAGCTTAGCCCTTTGCATCCTGGCCAGAACTCATGTTTGAACTCATGTTTGACAGGGACAAACAAAACTTATAACAGACTGCAAGTGCCTATTAGTTAATAAGTAGGCCATACGCGGCCTAATATTACTGTCCCTTTCCAAGGAACTTGTGGCCTCGTAATGTCTCTATTATAGGCAAGACATGTGTAATATATTTATAATAAATTATATATGATATATACCGGTAATCATGTATATACGTATGGCATCATGCTTGCAAAGTAAAACATGTCTGCATACTATTTCTGAGTCAAAGGTTCATGCATGATCTCTGCTCTAATCAGAGTCACGAGACCTATTTGAGTACAGTATAAAGATGAGAGAGACAGACAGACAGACAGACAGACAGACAGACAGACAGACAGACAGACAGACAGACAGACAGACAGACAGACAGACAGACAGACAGACAGACAGACAGACAGACAGACAGACAGAGATAGATAGTCCTTCAGCCCTTCATTTCTCCAAGCTGTTATCCGTTTTGTTGCAGTGTGCACTTGACTTGTACTGGAACTCTCATATTCTAATAAAAGGGGAATTCCACCTTCTTCCTAGCCTGATTGTCAGACTCTGAGCCATGGCTCAAGAGTCTGACATTGGCCCCATTGTAACCGATTTACGAGGAGGCGGGGCCTTGATTTTCCCTCGACCAATCACTGGAGACGTTTGCAGTCGACAACAGCAGTTAACTAGCAGTTAACTGACTAGCAGTGCAGTTGGCGTCGGACATTTGCCCTATTTATAACTAAATGCAGTATTAAAGAATGAAACTCTAGTTACAATGAAACTTTAGTTACAATGAAACTGAATGGATGTGTGCTGTTTTTATGGGAAACTGTTCCGTTGTGGCAGTTAGATGATCCTCGGTGTTGATTGGCTATTTTTTTTAGAACCGCCTCCAACTCCTTCGCTCATTGGCCGAGCCGTTTTTCCGGACGAGATAAATGGAAACTCTTCATCACAACACCAGACCACAGAACCCAGCAGAGTGGGCGGGGCCCAACGGAGTAGATGGGGTCTGTGGGCTGAACCCAGGCTACCTTCTTCCCATCTTCAACATTTTACTATGTCATTAATACCTTAGCTATGTCTTGTGGACATTGATGCACGGGCCGGCTTTTTTCCCCCATGACCCGCCCCACTCTATCTCGCAAAGGGTGTCCGCAGCAACCCGTCACCCGCAACATTTTACTCAACGGCCCGCCCCAGCCCGCCCCAGCCCGCACCCCACCAAAAGCAAAATGTATAGCCTACAGTGTAACGACGGGAACGCAGGAATATCTTATTTTCAACACAAGGAAACGACCCAACCTGGAGTCTCCCCTGCAGCCCAAATTATCTGGTTGTCAGGGTAAAATGAGCATTTGGAATGATTGTATAATCGCGAGAGCAGGCGAGAAAGAGAGCCACAACGACGTCGTAGCCCAGTGTTTCCCCCAGAAAATTGGTTAGTCAAGGTGGTGAGGCTTCGAGTCTGTGCTCGTGCGCGTGCATGTGCGCGTGCATGTGATGTAATTACAATACAGTAGGCTACGCTTTGGGGTGAAAAGCAGCAACACAGCCCCTCACTCATGTGTTTACACCACTCACCTCTATAACAGCTACTTTTCACCACTATCATCATCTGACTCCAGCCCTGACCTTTTATTCTATAAGGAGCCAGATAGGCCATTACGTTTTATAATTAATTTCTTTCCTTTTCAGGTACAGGGTGTCATGACATGTCTTTCATGACATGTCCTATTTTAACAGGCTTAAAAGCACATCCAGCATGAAAAGAGGCATTGAGAGAACTTTACAACAGAATGCCAACTGTGTGGGACTATTAGGACAATTGGCAACTGTAGTCTCAGTCACAATGTGGGACAGGGTCTCAATTTGTGGGATGACTGAAAAGTTTTTGAAATGACTGTCCCATGCAAAGAGGGACACCTGGTCACCCTGGGACTGTCCCAGATCTGGTCACCCTTCTAACAACACCCGACACACACACACACACACACACACACACACATACACTCAAGCGCGGTTTGTCGGTAGTCTCTGGTTAGTTAGCCTGTCCGCAGCACTAACAGAAAAGACACAAGTTACCAGCGCGAGCGGAGCAGTGATCGGAGCGCGTGGATTTTCAAGTGAGCGCTGAGCGTGTTTTCAAATGGGTCGGAGTGCGCTCTCGAGCGAGAATTATCGTCCGCTCCAGCCCGCTCCAAGCCGTTCAGTCCAGACAACGGCACAGGTGTTCTGTTCAGTGCAGAGCACAGCATAAACGTGTGGTTGTGGTTCAGATGGCGACTATAGGCCTACAGTGCCAGCAACACGATCAAGACATTTAAAATCCTCTCCGATGCTGCGGGGGGAAGGAGGAGATGATGATCATGATGGACACCTCGCTATTTATTTTGAAGCACTGCACATCATAACGGCAACGTATTTGAGCGCAGCGACCCCCCGCCCAATTATGTCCAATTCCCCCACAGCGTAACATCATCAATAACCTATTATCCCGTATAGCATTTTGGAAACAAAATAGCGTGGCATAAGATTAATTAGTTATTCGCCGCACCTGTCTGGGTTAATATAGACAGCAGTGTAACTGCACATATAACTCCTGTCTTAAATGTTTATGCTGTGAGGGGGGCAATAACCACGATGTGTTTCGACAAAGAAAAAGCAGCAGCCTTTTTTCCAGCCGTCAAATTTTGCTCCTGAGCGGGCGGGGCTGAGCGGAACGGGGAGCGCCGCGCTGCCCAGATGAAAATGAGCTGGGAGCGGAGCGGGCCTGGGAGGGGGTCCACGTGAGCAGATACTCTGCTCACATACTCTGCTCGGGAGTAGTGTTAGCGAGCCGAGGCAGCGTCGCATGCGAAATATAACTGATCTACAGGTTCATCATGCGGCATGTGTTGTATGAACGACGCATTTTAACTTTAAGTCTGGTTTCTTGTTTTTTGGGGGGGGGACGTAGCCAAGGCGGGGGAGGGATTTGGTGAAGGCGGCCGCCTTGACGATAAAGCGCTGGGGGAAACCACAACGACGTCGTAGCCTATATATAGATTTTAAGATTTTATTATTGACTTTTAAAGCCCTCAATGGCCTGGCTCCTCCCTACCTGTCAGACCTTCTGGCACCACATGTTCTGGCCCGCTCACTAAGGTCCTCAAACCGAGCCCTGTTAGTCGTACCCAAAATGGTGACCAGGGGTGACAGGGCCTTTGCGGCCAGGGCCCCTAGGCTCTGGAACAAACTCCCACTGGACATCAGGCTGGCTAATTCCCTCCTAAGTTTTAAATCAAAACTCAAAATACATTTTTACAGAGAGGCCTTTTTAACCTGACTCCTTGCTTGTTTTATTGTTTTACTGTTTTACTATTCGTTTCTATTTTGTAATTATGATGTGTATGTTGTTGGATTGTTTTAATTATGTTGTTAAGGACTTTGGAACATTGTTCAAAAAGGTGCTATATAAATAAAGTTTATTATTATTATTATTATATGACGTTCTGTTCACTTCACTCACTTGGGAGTGTGTAGCCTGCTGCAGACACGCAGCTCCCCACTCCAGACGAATGAATAAGCCACTCTACAAGCTCACAATGCTGACGCAATGCATCGTGAGCTTGTAGATCTGCTTTAATTCTGTTCGCACTGTGCACGCCTTTCAATTAACCCTAGAACACTAAACATTGTATTATTTTCATACTGTTGCTGATGTCTGAGGTGGGTGGGTCTTTCAGTCGCTTCATGATGCTCATTGACAAAGCATGTGGGTTTGTTTCCCTGCACACACCCTATAGTTTTTTTCTCAAGGAAGCTTTTACGACGCATGTATAGTGACAGGGTAAAAATTCCCATTCACTCACAATGGACTATTTTTTTTTTTATAATTATTTTTTTCTTCACTGGACCAATTAATCTCACAGGTTTTAGGAATGTCTGGGATACTTGGATACTTGGGTCAAAAGCCAGGAGCTAAACGCCCTTTCATAAGCAACACACATTGATGAACAATTGAACAGGATTACAAAAACCTTAACCCGTCCGCCTGACCCGCGGGACAACTTGCTGGACCTGCCACCATCCAGCCGGCACACGCATCACTAGTGGACATGATTTAAAAAAAAATGTTCAAAAAATAATAAAAATAATAATAATAATAAAAAAAATACTGTACATAAAAAATAAACATGGTGAAACGCAGCTTGATGACATCATCAAGTTGTGTTTTCCATAGGACTTGTTTTTTCTGAGAGTGGGCAAATGGAACACAATGAAGCTACTAGTAGGCCTACCTAGTGACTAGAACTCGCTAGGGTCCATTTGCTTCACATTTGTGCCCTCTCAGGAATATTTTGAAAATGGGAATTCCCCTTTAGAAAAACACTAATTAATTCATTAATTCATTCACAATGTGAGACAGACAACAGACAACAATTTGTGGGATAATAATACTCGGCCCTGACACTGTGCAATACAGGTGTTGCACACATAAATATACCTCCTATTTGCGGCGCCCTCGTTGAAAACAATGCATTTGTCCCTCTTTCAGGCTGTAACAGCCGTCCCGACTGCGCTTGCAGTTTTCTGACCCGGCAATGTCGCAACATTTCGGCTGGGCCCAGTATTATTTGGGCCGGGTTCGTCCTCGCCCTGTGTGAGAGCCAGCCAGGCGCTCTCTCAAAACCTCGGAGTTTTGGCGCCGCCCGGCGACACGCCTGCGCAAACGCACCGCAACGCACTGCGTGTGAGCTGCATTCAAGATCCTCTCCGAGCTGCAGCAGCGTTCCGTAGGCAAATATTACACTTCAGGTCTGCGAGCTAGCAAATATAAAGAGTTCCGGTCAATTTCAAGATAAAGGTTGCGAAGTATATGTTTAAAAGACATTGGCAGATACAGTAAGATAAAAAGGGATCTATTTGCATATTTAAACTATAGATTTGGCATTTAGCATTTAAGCAATAGTCCAACTCACACATTATGTTTATGGCCCCAGATACAAAAGTACCATAAAAACGTTATATAAATACATGAATGATATCTCAATGGATAAATACTATTACAAACTGGACTCTGGATTAAAATCCCTCCTATGTTTCGACTAGTGTGACATACCCATGCGTTCGGGGAGATGCCCTCTATAACACCATACCCTCAGCTAAGCTGCACAAAATAAAAATTGGTGTGGCATAGGCCTATATAGTGCGCGTTGAGGTCGAAAATCACGCCATTTTTGGACATTTGTCCGACTAAAGTGGAGGCTGGAAAAAAAAATCCCTTCTATGTTTCGACTAGTGTGACATAGCCTACCCATGTGTTCGGGGAGATGCCCTCTATAACACAATACCATAAAAACAACATACCCATACACTGTGGCGTTTCTAAGCAATTTGGAGCCCTGGGCAAGATTTTCCCTGGAGCCCCCCCTTACCAAATGGATAAGGGTCCATTTGGGAAGGGGGGGCTCAAGGGAAAATCTCCTCATGGTCGCCCCCCCTCCCCTCGTGGCGCCCTAGACAACTGCCTAGTCTGCCTAATGCAGTGGCGACATTAGGGTTCATCAGCCATGGGTGCCGATATCAAAAGGGCCCTCTCAGCGTGCGCTCACACAGGTGTTTGTCAGATAATTTGGATCGTTTGGGAAGGCTCTCTTTTACGGCCTATATTCTCGTCCTATCCCACCTTGACTAATAAAAATCAACAAGCAACATTACATTATAAGGTTGAATACTAATAGCCAGAAAATTATAACAAGAGTCTACCAATCAGCCAACCATGCTATGGATAAGCAGGTGAAGATGAATGGATGTATTTAGATAAATGTATTTTGATAGATGAATACAGACATCCCACCCTAGAAAAAACTAAAATATATTAACATTTAGGGCTATGCCACACATGATAAGTGATTAACATATCCTACCATAGATTATATGGTTGCAGTGGCTGTTTTTTTAATCAGTAGAGTCAGTAGGATTGTTATTTGGTTTACAGTTCCTGTCACCTATGTTTTAAAGCTAAATTAAAATATATGATAAACACATAAGATAAGCATATTAAGCTCTTTGTGATTTTATATTGAGGACTTATAAATAGCTCTTGATTATATTAAGATTATATTTTATAAATATAATTGATTATATATAGGCCTAGAGTAAAATAGATTATACTGTGCAAACAGACTGAGATCATGTAATTAGCTCCATATACACAGCTGTGTCGTATTCCATATTATAAGAACGGGGAATCCCCGATACGCACGGCACGGGGCACAGAGACAGTGCATGGAGAAAATGCGAAAATTTCCCCTCTCCTTTTGTGTGATAAATGCATACTATAAACGCATTACCTATATAGCAACTGAAAATATACTTGGATATACTTGGACCACACTTGGAATTATTGAAATCGGGCCTGAGAGTTTTTAGTTTGGAATCTCAAAAAAATCTCGGGGGACTTTCAAAAGGTAAGCACAGAGTCGAGCAGCAGCGACAACTCCGTTCTCTTTAAGTGGCCAGTCCAAGGGCGACCATTCTACATGGACTTCTATTGAGGATCGGGACAATAAATAGGGACCAACATGCTGCACAAACAGCTCTCGAGCGCTTAGTTTCTGACGCCTCAATGTCGCAGCTTTGACACTAGCCATCTTTGTATGTCTGACTGACTGTAATAAGGTTGCTGTTTTTTAGATGAAAGTAAAGTGACATTAGCTCATCTCCCGTATGCTGCTCACGTGGGCCCCGCGTGGGCCACGCGACAAGATATATTTTAATAAAAGGAGAAGGAAAAAAGTCTGTTTGGGCCTCGGGGCCCCCCTAGAGTGGCGATGGGGCCCATGGGTGCCACGCACCCACGCACCCATTATAAATGACGCTAGTGGCCTAATGGCAAAAACGCCCCTGCCCATACACACCATAACCACATCATAAAAATAGTACTCTTATTTTGAAGAGATTTGCACCACGAGCCTTATTATATTTGCTGACGGAACGCTGGTCCTAGCAGCTGCACCCGGTCCGGGGGCGGGACCAACAAAGGGCTTTTCTTCTTCTTCTTGTTCTTTTCAAGACAACTCCGTTCACTTCAATGCACGCGAAAGAGTTACTATGACGCAGAGAGAGAGTGCACGGAGCAACAGTCAATGAAACGACGATCTCTGATCTCTCACTGAAACTGTGTGGACTCGTTGTCTTGCTGCTCCACAAGAACACAACAAAGGAGCAAACTAAACTTAAAGCAACCCGGCGGATCGCGTATACGTGGATTCCAGACAGACTGGCTGGCGGTGATGATGGTGGTGGTGATGATTAGGGACACTTTAGGGGGGTCTTTTATCATGATCGCTACAATGTAGCCGTGCGTCGAGCCACAACAACGCAGAAGACAATCAGTGTTTTGTAACGGAGTGGAGGAGAAGGAGGAGGAGGGGACAAAGTATATACTATACGACCACCGATCACTTCCTGAATTCAACACGACAACGTACGGCGAATGGGTCGAGATCATCCTAGCTAATTCTCAATAGCTTCGGGTACGTGTGTTTGTGTGTGGGGGCAAGGAAGGAACGACCCCCTACCTTACACCCCCAGGTCGCTTTGTTTTGCTGTCGCGATGCTGGAGAGCCCACCTGGATACCCGTTCGAGGACATCCAGTATGAGGACATCGAAGTTGAAGAGGTGAGTGAGTGAGTGGGGGGCTCTATTAAGCAGGGGCGGATCTAGGCATGGGCATGGTGGGGTGGGGGGCAATGCCCCCCTAAATGCCCAGTCTGCCCCTACACCAAACATGATGGCATGCAAAACAAGATATTTCAAATCAAAGTGATTCTATTTAAAGTTGAAGAGGTGAGTGAGTGGGCGTGCTCTAAGCAGGGGCGGATCTAGGCATGGGCATGGCGGGGTGGGTGGGGATGGGGGGCAATGCCCCCCTAAATGCCCAGTCTGCCCCTACACCAAACATGATGGCATGCAAAACGAGATATTTCAAATCAAAGTGATTCTATTTAAAACGATATGAAACACTACTACTACTGCTGCTAACAACAACTGATGTTATTATTGATGCTTTACTTGACTATTAAAAGTCCTGTAACTGAAAATGGTATGGGTGCGGCTTCAGTTTCTCCTGCCCCCCCCCCCCCCCCCCCCCCCCCGCCCCCCACCACCCATTGGGAAATGTTATATCCGCCCCTGGCTCTAAGACCTTCTATAGCTAAGTCAAAACTTCTGCAAGTCAAGAATCTACCCCGATACCCTCCCCTATTTCTAGCTCAACACCCGACAATTTACACCCAGAGTTACAGACCCCCCCCCCCCCCCCCATAGGTCCATTTGGCTCAGAACATATCCCACTCCACTGACCACATGCCTCCTCTTTTTGAGGGACCACCATAACAAGCACAAATACTGGCAAATACTGTGGCATGGTCATGCTGGACCCACAGAAGACTTTTTCACCAGAGGGTTGCAATACCCTCCATTGACTCTCCCACAATAAAGCAAGTCATCTTCTAAATGTACTTGGGTTAACTTCCGCCACTAGACACAGGGCTTGACACTAAGACTTGCCCGCTTGCCCAGGGCAAGTAAAAAAAAAATGGTGGGGCAAGTGAAGACTGCTACCTGGTTGCCCGATCGGGCAAGTGTGCAACTTAGTGCACTATAACACAACACAAGATAAATTTGTCTTGAAGGTGGTCATTGCGACCTGGGCTAATTACGATGATGAATTTTAACTCTTGAGAGTGTAAAAATGAAACCAAATGGACCCGCAAGGGTCCATTTGGTTTCATTTTTACGTTCTCAAGAGTTACATCTGGTTAACCAACTTAGCTGGGGACCACCTGGAACCCTCTCAGGGGCCACCTGTTGAAAACCCCTGGTTTAAAGCACCCAAGTAGGAAGTAAACTTAAATGCAAAATTTACAATATATTTTTGGGGGCAAGTGACCATGACCTGAGGGCAAGTAGAACCTCGAGACCTTAGTGTCAACCCCTGTAGACACATAGGTAAACGACATTGGGTGCGATTGTCTCTTGCGACTTTCAAACCGCTGTGCCCACATTACCTCAACAAGAGTGGGTGGGTGGGGATAGATCTCTCAAGAAGAGTTCCAAACAAACCTCACATTGTCTATTTTCATTTTCTCCCCCCACCCAGGTGGTTGGCCGAGGGACGTTCGGCGTTGTCTTCAAGGCCAAGTGGAAAGGCAAAGACGTGGCCATCAAGACCATCGAGAGCGAGAACGAGAGGAAGGCTTTCCTTGTCGAGGTGAGTGATCTGTTTGTTGTACCGCAGAACACATAACAACTGTTGAACAGTGGAACCAAATTAGGCACTGCAGCTTTCCGTGATTCCAAACGAAATCGAATGCATCCACTGAAGTCAAAGTATCCCAATGTAAAAAAAATTAGTGGGGACATACAATTTTCACACATTTCCCCTGGCTGTGGTGCAGTCCAACACGGCTACAGGAAAAGACATCGGTCCGCCCTTTTAAGAGTCCTCCTGAAACAGAATCTATGTAAAGGGTTCCTGATGAAACTGATGACTAATTGACGATGCTATTAAAAGCAAAAAAATAATAAATATTGAATCCACATTACGTTTAGACTGCAGTTAATGTGTTCAGGGAATGAGAAAGCCCTGTAGCAGTGCCATTTAGGTTGTCCTGCAAGCTACTAGGCATTTTATCAAGTATGTGAGCCATTTGGGAATTGTATTTTCACCAATGAAATGTCTAAAAGATTGAAATTCAACTAAAGGGATACGGGAAACCTCATAAACAGGGTACTAGTCACAACCTATAGAAGGCAAAACATGCAAATGGCATCATACTTTATGTAGCATTTGATATGTTTCATGCAGCCGAATCCATTCTAAATATTAGATTTGCAAAACAAACAAAATCATTGGGCTGAAAATGGCCATAGCCTTTGCCCGAATGTGCTTATCACATTTGTGATGACGGGTATGGCTGTTTTTACCCCATGGAATGTTTTCTGTGCAAAATTAATGCTTGGAATGGATTCAGCATCATGAAAAACCCCTAGACATATCACATGCTGCTACATAAAGCATGATGACGTTTTGCCTTCTATAGGCTGTGACTAGTAGCCTACCCTGACTTTCACTTGCCTTTCATGAGTTTTCCCACGGGAGTTGAATGCTAATCTTTTAGTACATGTTAGTAGACAACACCATCAGAAACACATTGTTGAAGACATCTCTTGGTAACAATTAGGTTCCCAGATTTTCATAACTTCCCCTTGCTATACGCCTTACTATACAGACTTGTGTAGGTGTATATATTATGCACTATTTATGAATATCACCGCCTTCCTTTACTTAGGAAGCTAAACAGCTTCCGTGTTAGTCAGCAGGTCTTAGAACTTGTGTATAAGACCACAATTGAGAGCAGGGGTTGACACTAAGGTCTCCAAGGCATTTGCCCCTCGGGCAAGTGCAAGTCAGATTCTACTTGCCCTCAGGTCATGGTCACTTGCCCCCCAAAATATATTGTAAAATTTGCATTACGTTTACTTTCTACTTGGTGTTTTAAACATTTCCTCTCGCATTCGAAGACTGCTTTGTCACACAAAGTCACAATCAGCTAAACATTCAAGTTGTAAATCAGTGTAAATCAATGGTTCCCACAGTGGTCACAAACTCAGGGGTCTGTGATGGCAGCAAAATGATAGTTTGGAACCAAATGGATGTGGGAGAGGGATAGGAGAGATAGCTAGAGATACAGTGAAAGATGCAGAGGCAGAGCGCAATGACCACCTTCAAGACAAATATATCTCATGGCGCACTAAGTTGCAGACTTGCCCGAACGGGCAACCAGGTAGCAGTCTTCACTTGCCCGACCATTTTTAATTGCCCCGGGCAAGTGTTAGTGTCAAGCCCTGGAGAGTGTCTTGAGCTTTCGCCTTATTGCCTGGTTTGGACACCTAAACTGTAAATCCTTGAACAAACTGTCTAGGATTGTGTCAATGGCTAGCAAAATCATTGGTAAGCCCCAAAAGGCTCTGAGCCTACTGTACAAGGAGAGGGTGAGGAGGAAAGCTCTGAACATTGTAGCCCAGGGGTGGCCAACCAGTCAGAGACTAAGAGCCACTTTTTTACCGTGTTGCTGCAAAGAGCCACATCATACAGATGGGCACCACATCCCTTCGTCTCTCTCTCACACACGGACCTCTGCTCAGCCAGATTTATTGTAAACGCCACGCACCAACATGATAATGACTCTTAGCCCACACAACCTGACTTCGGATAACCGGTTTAAACATTGTGTGCACTGTCTCACACACAAACTCTCAGTTGAACCAGTTCCACAAACACAAACATTGTGAGCTCACAACACACAAAATCGATTTTATAATCATAATATAGGGAATGAAGGGCTGTGCCAAGCCCAGCAATTTTGACACTTGTCATGTGAAAGGCCCTTTAAGAGCCACATGAAACCAGCCAAAGAGCCGCATGCGGCTCAAGAGCCACAGGTTGGCCAGGCCTGTTGTAGCCGATGGCTCCCATCCTCTCTCTCCAGGGAGTTTGTGCTTCTGAACTCTCTGGAAGGCGTTTCCCCTGGCGACCAAAAATATTTATAAGAAGTCTTTTATTCCAAGAGCAGTCAATATTCTCAATACAACAGAATAATGCAGGGGTTGACACGAACACTTGCCCGCTTGCCCGGGGCAAGTGGAAAAAAATGGTTGGGCAAGTGAAGTCTGTACCTGGTTGCCCGATCGGGCAAGTGTGCGACTTCTAGTTGTGTAGATTAGGACTAATTAGGACTAATTCACATGATGAATATTTTAACTCTTGGTCCATTTGGTTTCATTTTTACGTTCTCAAGAGTTACATCTGGTTAAACAACTTAGCTGGGGACCACCTGGAACCCTCTCAGGGACCACTGGTGGTCCACGGACCACCCGTTGAAAACCCCTGTTCTAAACTATCATTTTGCTGGGGGGTCACGGACCACTGGGTCTGCGACCACTGTGGGAACCACTGATTTACAAGTTGAATATTTACTGTAGCTGATTGTGACTTAAACAAAACATTTTTTTTGGGGGGGGGCAAGTGACCATGACCTGAGGGCAAGTAGAATCTGACTTGCACTTGCCCGATGGGCAAGTGCCTCAGAGACCTTAGTGTAAACCCATGTAATGCACTGCACGACAGTGGTGTTGGTTATGGTGGTGATGATGATGGGAGGCTTTTTACTGAACAGGCTTTTTACTGTTTGGTGTTGATTGAAACAGGGTTTCTACTGTCGGTGTGCCAGTGTCTCATTTACCTATGTTGTGATCCCCACTGTTCGTTATTGTACTTTTAATGTCTTATATGTATTTGTGAGCCAAAGACAACTTTCCCCTCCGGTGGACAATAAAGATTTATTATTATTATTATTATTATCTTATTTGATCTGACAAAACGACAATGACCTTTGCGCAACCCAAGAGATTGTCGGTTGTCGGTTTGCACAACAACGGAATTGTATTTTTCATTAGTTGTTGGGGTAAGCGAGCGCTCTGCAAACTCCCATTGTCTGTCCAAAAGTGTCTGAATGCCAGTCAGTCTGCACAGAGGGGCTGCCAAAAAAAGTTGACACAGTCGCACTCACACACACACACACACACACACACACACACACACACACACACACACACACACACACACACACACACACACACACACACACACACACACACCCCCGCCAGGGTGCGTCATTGTTAGAACACGTCAACCCAAAGAAATGATGGTAACGGCTGCAGAAGAGCAATAACATCACATCTCGTTTAACAGCCTCTTTCACTTCCACGGTGGTGTCGTTAAAGATATTACAGGCCACGTTACTGTGTACTACAGACTCTGTTTGTAAACAGATTTGAGTGTAATTCCACCTCACCTCTAGCCTGGCTCAGCCCTGAATCAGCACCTTAAAAATACTACCTTATTTTTTCTTTGTGATTCAAGGACTGGCCTCGTCGCCTTTGGGGCCGTTTGTCGGTTGGAAATCCATGCCAAGCACCTGATTGGCCAACAGCTCTGTCACTCACTTCGTTTCACTTTATTATTTTTTAAAGAAGAGTCAGGCTATAGGTTTTATAAGCATCATCATCCGACATATTTTACTGCTTTTGTTCACATGCTAGTAACGCTCGTCGGCTGTTTGTTTAGTTAGCAGCGCCATTATTATGCTAATGATAACACATTAGCATAATAATGACAACAACGTCGTCTGCTTTCCCAATATTGATATGGTATGAACCAATCACCGTGAAGACTGCTGCTTTGATCACGCCCATCCCAGAAACTGCTGTAGTAGAGAGGGACTTCAGTCTGAATAATGAAGTGAAACGGAATGACAATTCAGACTGAAGTCAGGCTACCTCACCTCCACTCTATTGGCTGATTATGAAACTGCTGTGCTGTGATTGGCTTAACCCCATCACACACGCACGCACACGCACACACGCGCGCGCACACGCACACAGTACACACACACACCGCCTTGTCACGAGCCCGGCGAAAAAGAATTTTGTCGACAAAAATAAAGTTCTGCACCGTCTGCAGGGCAAAGATGTGTCTGTCTGCAGGGAAACAGCTACAAATTCAAAGTAGAAGTAATGTAGAGGGAAAAAAGCAAAAAAAAAAAAAAAAAAAAAAAAAAAATATATATATAATATATATATATATATATATATATATATATATATATATATATATATATATATATATATATATATATATATATATATATATATATATATATATATATATATATATACACTGTGTGTATATATATATATACTGTGTATATATAGCTATAATAACATTTCGATTTTTGGCTAAAAACTTGCTGATAATACCCTTTTTTTTAAATTGGAAAAGTAGTCACCAGGAAAAGAAGAAAAATGTTTTCGATTAAACTGCCGTGGTTAAAATGGAGTTTGAAGTTACAACAGGTTTGCAATAAAAAGGGGGCAGGACAGCTAAAATGAACATCAAATATCTAAATATTGAGTCAAGCAAGACGAGTAGACAATGGAATGACTAGGTTTTTTAAGTGAAATATCCATTTTAATCTTTGAAAGCTGTGCTGTGTGTGGTATTGTGTGGGACATTTCTGGGTGGCTCTGCGCAGTCCTGTTGCATAACGGTGTGGCACTGAAAACAGGGTTCCTACGTAGGTATGGAAAGTATGAAAAAGCATGGGATTTTCATTTTTCAGCTTCTTGTGTACCTGCCTGGCCAGTGATTCCGGGTCATACTGTAGCCTTTTAAGGGGAACTCCACCCATTTTCAACGTTTTAATGTGTCATTAATATACCTTAGAGATGTTGTGTGGACATGATGAAACAGTTCCCTGAATTCTGTATTTCCTAAAAATGGAGGTCTGAAAAAATCATTCCAGGTGGTCCCCAGCTAAGTGTGTTAACCAGATGTAACTCTTGAGAACCTAAAAATGAAACCAAATGGATCATTTTTACACTCTCAAGAGTTAAAAGTCTACACAACTAGAAGATTAATGGTCATTTTGTTCTGTATGTTTTTGCCTGTTTTGTTTCCCAAATCCAGGCTAGAATTGTGGTCAAAAGCAAAAAATAAATCTTTAATGTTTTGGAGTCTGTGGGGCTTAAATGTCCTCAAATGGTGGTCCGTGGCTTAAATGCTGAATAAATGGTGGTCCCTGGTGTCAAAAAGGTTGAAAACCCCCCGTTGTACACAACAGTGTTGTCGATATTATACATTTAACTCTCTTCTCTTCTGTTTTTAGCTCCGGCAGCTCTCGCGGGTAAACCACCCCAACATCGTGAAGCTCTACGGTTCCTGTGACAATCCGGTGAGCATTATTATTATCTGTTGTATGTATTATTAATAATTATTAACATTTATTTATTTATTTATTTATTTATTTATTTATTTATTTATTTATTTATTTATTTATTTATTTATTTATTTATTTATTTATTTATTTATTTATTTATTATTTCACACATATTGTCGACACACCGACTGCATGCAAAGACGGCCAACAATATTCATTGTTTCTGACGGGACGATGTCTCCCAGGTCTGTCTCGTCATGGAGTTCGCAGAAGGTGGCTCTCTCTACAACGGTAAGTCAGCACGCTGTAGTGTGTGAGTGTCAATACGCTATTGACGTGGTGGAGGGACAATATATAGCAAAAACAAGCATTTTGGAGCGATGGAAATGGGTGTATTTTTGAACAACATCCCATATCTCCCCCCATTGTGTGTTGGGGGTAGGGGAAACGGACAATAAGGAGTTTACTTTGTCCACAAAATAACTAGAGCACTTTTTTTGGAAACAAAGGGCTCCATTGTCGCCACATGCTAAACCCCTTATGCCTAAAGTTTTTTTTTTTTTTTTTTTTTTTTTTTTTTTTCACAATTTTGAAGCACGTTTTGTAATAGTTAAAGGTAATAAGGCAAACCTTTAGCCCCAGAAAATCAAAATAGATGTATACCTATTTTGATATTTTTGCTTTGTCCTGCAGACGGTCCAGAACTTTGTCAAAAATCTGAAAACAAAGCATTTGTGGGGCTCAGGAAAGGTGGTGCTAATTTGTGAGGGAGTTGTGTGGGGTGAGGCGGCATTTTTAGCCAATCACAGCATGAGCCAATAGAGTGCATGTGAGGTAGAGTTAGATTCTGTTTTTATATATCTGTTTACAAACACAGTGTTTGTACACACTAAAGGTGCCTCTAAAAATGGCCAGTATACGAGCTTACAGTGTGTCAATGTAGGTTATCCAGTTGAACTATTCAAAAATCTTGTATAAAATTGTATAACGAATAGAAGAAGTTTCTTAATAAGGGGTGACGAAAATGGCAGCCTAAAGGCTCATTCATACTCCACAATGAAGCCACTCGAAACTGAATGGTATCACTATGGTGTAGTGCAGTGGTGTCAAAGTCATTTGGGGTGGGGGCCGCATTGGACTTAATGTGACTTCATGGGGGCCGGAGCACCGCGGTGCAACCAGTCGCAGACCGCAAGCATGCACGGCACACACATGTTTATGTACACAGCCGTTACTTCTATACAGTATATCACACAAGTCATATTTATTATGAAGAATAGCTATTAATATATATTAATGACTTTTCATTATTGGTTTTATACTTGTAGCCTAGATTAAGACATTTGCTATGAAAGATGCTATTTTTATTTACAGAGCATCAATAAACCATACGAAAATAGCATTTAAATTTCAAATACTAAATTTAAGTAAGTATGTATAGTTAACTAAGTATAGTTCTCGGTTATACACCCTTGTACTGCTGAAGTATAGTTCTCTCGGTTACACACCCTTGTACTGCTGAAGTATAGTTCTCACTTTGCAGTGCCAGCAGCCTATCCTGGTAAAACGACTCCCCCTGCTGGACAACATGCATTCCATGCCGTTCAGAAGAGAGCTCAAAAGCATTTCTTTAAACGATCATAACTTTTGATAGGAACGTGCTAGAGACTTACTTTTTTTTAATAGACTCAGACATTTTTGCTCTACAAGCCTGGGGCCGGATTAAATCATCTCGCGGGCCGGATTTGGCCCGCGGGCCTTGGCTTTGACACATGTGGTGTAGTGTTTTTAAGGGCTTTATACTGTAAGTACAAGATGACACCATTCACCGCGGTGATCAGCTATCACTGCACATCCTGACACATCTCCCTGTTTTTACTATCCAACAAGTCCGTTCACTCTGGGGCATTCACCGCCTTCACTGGTTGGTCTAGAACAGGGGTTTTCAACCTTTTTGGCACCAGGGCCAGCCAATTATTCAGAATTTGAGCCACAGACCACCATTTGATGACATTTTAGCCCTGCAGACCCCAACAACTAAACATTTATTTTGTTTTTGTCCACAATTCCAGGTAAAACTGTCAAATATACATCAA
This sequence comes from Benthosema pterotum, assembly GCA_039105355.1. NCBI lineage: Eukaryota > Metazoa > Chordata > Actinopteri > Myctophiformes > Myctophidae > Benthosema > Benthosema pterotum. Next base: position 42,890,678 of record CM076980.1, on the reverse strand, counting down.
AAGTCATTCTTCTACATTCTCTTGTTGTGTAGACTTGGGCTAATATTTTAACCCTTGAAGGTGTAAACATGAAACCAAATGGCCCCGCAAGGGTCCATTTGGTTTCATGTTTACGCTCTCAAAGAGTTACATCTAGTTAACCAGCATTCCATTTAGCTGGGGACCACCTGGAATACTCTCAGGGACCACCTGTTGAAAACCCCTGGTCTAGAAAGTGGCATGCTCGGAAGTGCCGGGGGTCGAGATCACAGCTGATGACAGCGACAGAAAACAAATAGAGAACAACTAGAAACAGAAAGTAGAATAATATAGGTGTAGTAGAGAGAAACAAAAAGTTGAAGAGGAGAAGGAATGGAAAATGAGTCAGAATGAATGCATTTGAAGAGATGTTGTCGATGGAGGTCAGGCAATATGAACATCTTAATGACTCCTCTATGGGAGATTACCTACAGATGGCCTACAATTGGCCTCCTTAAAGGCGAACTCCACCTATTTTCAACATTTTTCTGAGAGCGTACGAATGGAACCAAATGAACCCTAACGGGTTCATTTGATTCCATTCGTACGCTCTCAGAAAAAAAAAGAAGCGTCTAAAGAAATCCATGAACATGGTGAAAATACATCTTGATGATGTCATCAAGATGTTTCACCATGTTAATGGTTTTCTTCAGACCTCCATTTCTTGGGAACACAGAATGGGGGAACTTTTTTTATCATGTCAACCCAGCACCCCTAGGCAGTCTTTGAGGTGTCCACCCAGTATTCCGACCTCCCATAATTCCGACCTCCCATAATTCCGAAAAAAGCAAAAAAATAAGAACTCCCATAGGTTCGACCTCCCGTTTTCCCGACCATCGGAAGAACGGGATTTCGGGATTATGGGTTGGGTTTTATGGTGAATAAATTAAGGCTATTCAATAAGTGATTGACTTTGTTCTACTGTAGTTTAATAAATGCTGTCCCTAGACATGTGTTTGACTTCATTATGCTGCATTTTTCTTCACATTTCTGTCATATGCGTTCATAGACTACATGGGAGTATTGATCCTATATAGCCTAGTATAGCATACAATGTGATCGCCAGTAGGAATTGACTTTAAATAACAAGTCGTTCCTTGTTGTTATATTATTACCCTTATTATTATTATTATTTGGTGTAGGCTATGTATTTCTTTCTACTGTCGATCAAGATCCCTGCAGCAATGAGGCGCAGGGGGATTCCCCGTGCGTTGCTGGTTGAGCTCTGCGTAGGGAGGTGAATCAAAACTGCGCGACAAAATCTTTGGTTTTCAAACTAATCAGCGGTCCTGAGAGGGTTGTCAAGGTAACCAAATGTAACTCTGTAAAATGAATCCAAATGAACGCGTCCGGTACGGGCTCATTTGGTTTCATTTTATGCGTTCGGTTTGTACTCAAAGGCTAAATGGTGGTCCGTGCCATAGTGCCACTCGACACTGGTGTCAAAATGATTGAAAACCACAGGTCTTAAATGTATTCCTATTTGTACCTTTCTACAATAAATACATAAAATATTATGCGTCATCGTGCACCAACGCACAAGGCATTGATTAAGACATACAGTAGCCTACCTGGGCATTATGCGGCCGGTGCCTAATGCGGCACTTTCGCTGACTCTGACCGGCCCGTGAAAGGGTAGTGTGGTTTTCAACCAGTGGTCCAGGGACCACCAATCGTTCTTGAGAGAGTTCCAGTTAAATATGGAAAGTTGGTTAACCAGATGTAACTCTTTGAGAGAGTAAAAATAAAACCAAATGGACCCTTGCGGGTCCATTTGGTTTCATGTTTACACTGTCACGAGTTAAAATAGCCTAGGCCTACTCATCTGAATTAGCCAGAGAATGTAAAAGATTGGTCATTTTTGATCAATCTTTGCCTGTTTGTTTGTGTGTTTTGTTTGTCCACAATTCCAGGCTGGAATTGTGGACGAAAGCAAAATAAATCTTTAGTTTTGGGGTCTGTGGGCTAAATGTCATCAAATGGTGGTCCGTGGCTCATATACTAAATAAATAGAAATTGTTAGTATTACTCCCACTTTTATATTGAAATGAAATTATTATTAAGCAGACTTTAGTTCAGCCTTTAGTCTTGGCCCTCCACAACATTTTATGCATCTCATTTGGCCCCTTGGGAAAAATAATTGCCCACCCGTGGATAAAGGCTGTCGACAGCAAATGGCCTATAACTCAATTCTGTACGCTTTCTATTTAAAATAATGGGTAAATAATGGGTTATTAATAAGGGTAATAATAATAATGTCCACTCATGCACTTTGAAATAAGTAGTCTTCATTTCACAATATTGCTTTTATTCACCCAAATAAACAAGCCATAGGGCAAAAAACAACAAAAACAGCAACATTTCAGGCTTGATGTCAGAAAATCATTGTATTCACAGGCTACAGGCCTCTGTGCGCCAACATTGGCACCTTATAAGGGTGATGATCACTGGCCCACTGGCGTGGAAAAGAGGATGGCTTTTACAAACTTTGTTTAAAGAAAAACAATTAAATTCCCTTGCATTTATGTGAAAATAATAACTATAAATAATAAATATCGAAAGTAACCATATATGTTTCAGCCCACTCATGTTCAATACAAAGTTTATCAACACTGTGCGTGGTTGTATGTTTATGTTTCTCATATGCGCCAATCCGAGTCTCTCCGTCAGAGTTCAGTTTGAGCATTACTGCACCTGCAGTTATTATTTTCATACAAATGCAATTTGACTGTTTTTCTTTTCTTTTTTTTAATAAAAAGGTTTGTAAAAGTGATGCTCTTTTAACACACTTAATTGTGCCAGAGGACCAGTGATCATCACCCTTATAAAGGTGTCAATGTTGGCGCATGGAGGCCTGTATCCTAGATGAGTAGCCCACAATGATGTTCTGACCTCATGCCTGAAATGTTGCTGTTTTTGTTGTTTTTTGCCCTATATGTCTTGTTTATTTGAGTGAATAAAAGCAATATTGTGAAATGAAGACTAGGCCTACTTATTTTCAAAATCCGTCAGTGGACATTATTATTGTCATTATTATTTTAAGTAGAAAGCATACAGAATTGAGTTATAGACCATTGCTGTCGATAGCGACCTGTTTAATGCCATAATCAATGCCATGTGCGTTGGTGCCCGATGATCGCATAATATTTTATATAGGCTATTTAGTGCAGAAATCTAGCCTACAAACAGGAATACATTTAAGACTTGTGGTTTTCGATCATTTTGACACTAGTGTCCCACGGACCACCATTTAGCCTCTCAGACCCAGCCTTTGAGTACAAACCGAGCGCGTAAAATGAAACCAAATGAGCCCGTACCCTACGGGTTCATTTGGATTCATTTTACACAGTTACATTTGGTTACCTTGACAACCCTCTCAGGACCGCTGATTAGTTTGAAAACCAAAGATTTTGTCGCGCAGTTTTGATTCACCTCGCTACGCAGAGCTCAACCAGCAACGCACGGGGAATCCCCCTGCGCCTCATTGCTGCAGGGATCTTGATCGACAGTAGAAAGAAATACATAGCCTACACCAAATAATAATAATAAGGGTAATAATATAACAACAAGGAACGACTTGTTATTTAAAGTCAATTCCTACTGGCGATCACATTGTAGGCTATACTAGGCTATATAATACTCCCATGTAGTCTATGAACGCATATGACAGAAATGTAAAAGAAAATGCAGCATAATGAAGTCAAACACATGTCTAGGGACAGCATTTATTAAACTACAGTAGAACAAAGTCAATCACTTATTGAATAGCCTTAATTTATTCACCATAAAACCCAACCCATAATCCCGAAATCCCGTTCTTCCGATGGTCGGGAAAACGGGAGGTCGAACCTATGGGAGTTCTTATTTTTTTGCTTTTTTCGGAATTATGGGAGGTCGGAATTATGAGAGGTCGGAATAATGACATGGCACCCACCTATTTTGAAGGTACGTCAATGACATAGTAAAATATTGAAAATGGGTGGAGTTCCCCTTTAAATCTCTGACACTCACATGCGCGTCCAAACCATCCGATTCCGCTTCTCTCTCTCTCTCTCTCTCTCTCTCTCTCTCTCTCTCTCTCTCTCTCTCTCTCTCTCTCTCTCTCTCTCTCTCTCTCTCTCTCTCTCTCTCTCTCTCTCTCTCTCGCATACACGCTTAGCCAGTTCACTCCTACTTTCTCTCTCCTCCCACCCCCAGTGTTGCACGGTGCCGAGCCGCAGGCCCCGTACACGGCCTCCCACGCCATGAGCTGGTGTCTGCAGTGTGCCGAGGGCGTGGCCTACCTGCACGCCATGAAGCCCAAGGCCCTCATCCACCGCGACCTCAAACCGCCCAAGTAAGCAGCAGGACCCTTGTCTTTCCTCTTTCCACAGGTGGCGTGCGTTTTGGTCCGTCGGGGGAGTGGGGGTGGGGGTGGGGGTGGGGGCTGCAACGGGCATGTGAGCAAGCACTGGGGACGTATTGGTCCGTGTCGTCGTCGTAACATCCGGTCGCAGATTTTTTTGGGGGGCCCCTTCAAAATAAGGGAACCTGGCCCAGGCGGTTAGCTCAACCGTCTGGGCGCCCCGGCTGCTAGGCCAGCCTGATGGCGTGCCCCGGGTTCGGTTCCCGAGCCCGGCGCACTTTGCCTCATGTCACTCCCCATCTCTCTCCCCCTTTCCTGTCATACTACTGTAATCAGTGAAGGCAAAAAGCCCAAAAACAAATCTTAAAAAAAATAAAATAAATAAGGGTACCTGGGAGGGAAGTCCTGGCGATAACGGGATGAGTTAATTGATGAACACTCAAAACGCCACCATCGTGCCCACGCAGTGCAACTACTACTAGTTATGTATATACTGTATGTATACGAGTCCTAATGTCCTCTTTCACTCCGTTGGGATCCATTCAAAGTAAAACTTTCCAAGCCGTTCGAAATAAACCAGCTTTTTGTCAAAAGCACCCTCCAGGAGAAAATGCCATGGGGCCGATGAAGCCGCACCCGTACCATTTTCGGTTACAGGACTGTTATTAGGCATTTGATTAAGCATCACTAATAACATCAGTTGTTGTTGAAGTTACAACAGACACGCAGCATGCATAAAGCTAAAGGTCTGACTCAGAGAGTTTTCTGTTTTCAATGATGAAATGCTGTTGGTTTAGTGGTGCCACAACTGTAGTTAGCTTGTAGCAGTAGTAGTGTTTCAAACAATTTTAAATTGTTATATCAGACCTGATATTTTTCAATAGTTTAAGTGTAACATAATGCTTTGAACACCAAAACGTGTTCAGTACACAAAGGGTTAAGGCAATGGGACTATGACCCCATAGGCTGAAATGCTGAAGTGTCGTCACCTCATAAACGCGTGAAAGGTTCCGATTTTCAAATTCCGACTCATGATCTAAGACAGGGGTTTTCAACCAAAGTTCCGGGGACCACCAGTGGTCCCCGGAACTATCAGACCTACAACCCAAGAAATATCTTGGGTCGTTTTGCATGCCATCGTGTTTGGTGGGGCAGTCTGGGCATTTAGGGGGGTATCCCCCCCCCCCCCCCCCCATGCCCATGCCTAGATCCACCCCTGATGACGTGTCCATGTTGCACAACATCGTCAGATGCAGGCGGGTGGAATTCATGCACTAGAGCCCTGAGAGCACGCACGCTGGTTTGCTTTGTGCATGTGTACCGGGCAGTTTGTTTTTAAGTTGTTTTCTGAATAAACCAGCGGTCCTCACGCCATATACTACCTCTCAAAACATAACGGATGTATTATATGACAGATAATAAGCTCACAGCAAACCCACAAGCTTGTTTTTTTGATGCTGTTTAGTTTTTTTTTTTTTCCTTTGCTCGTTCTCGACGGCGCTCGTTCATGAATCCTTCATCAGAAATACTTCCGCATTTGGACACCAAATTTTGGTGTCCAAATGCGGAAATAAGACACTTCCGGCGGTTTTCCGCGTGCTTCAAAGCTCCACTGAGCAACTTGTATTGAAATGAACGGCACAGGGGCGGGGCTATCGCTCCTGTCCGCTCTCTGTATTTATAACTCTATGTGTTGGACAGCTTGCTGCTGGTGGCGGGCGGCACGGTGCTGAAGATCTGTGACTTTGGGACGGCGTGCGACTACCAGACCCACATGACCAACAACAAAGGCAGCGCGGCCTGGATGGCCCCCGAGGTGTTTGAAGGTGAGAGGGCAAGGGAGGTGCAGGACCTTAGTCTTGGATCAGGGGTTTTCAACCTTTTTCATCTCAGGGCCCACCATTTATTCAGCATTTGAGCCACGGACCACCATTTGAGGACATTTTAGCACCACAGACTCCAAAACTATAAAGATTTATTTTGCTTTTGTCCACAATTCCAGGCTGGATTTGTGGAAACAAAACAGGCAAAACATACAGACCAAAATTACCATTAGTCTTCGAGTTGTGTAGACTTGGGGTAATTCACATGATGAATATTTTAACTGTTGAGAGTGTATAAATGGAACGTAAAAATGGTTTCATTTTTACGTTCTCAAGAGTTACATCTGGTTAACCAGCTTAGCTGGGGACCACCTTGAATCTTCTCATGGACCACTGGTGGTCCCCGGAACATTGGTTGAAAACCCCTGTCTTAGATCATGAGTCGGAATTTGAAAATCGGAACCTTTCACGCGTTTATGAGGTGACGACACTTCAGCATTTCAGCCTATGGGGTCATAGTCCCATTGCCTTAACCCTTTGTGTGCTGAACACGTTTTGGTGTTCAAAGCATTATGTTACACTTAAACTATTGAAAAATATCAGACCTACAACCTCACAGCGCGCCACCGAGTGGCGCGCTGTGAGCTTGTAGCTCTGATATTTTTGAAAAATTGTGAAAATGTGATGCAAATCTTTGAATATATATTCTTTCGGTAACAAATATTTTGAACTAAAATCGTTGCTTCTGGGGGATCCCTACAACATGTTTTCAGATGGGGGTCCTCCGCAGCCAAATATAGATAATTCTGGTGGTCCTTGGCATGAAATATGGTAAGCATCACTGACACAGGAACATAGATTTTTCAGAGAAACTAGAATCTGTCAGAATCTAGCATCAGAAACTAGAAAGTAGTCAGAAACTAGAATCTAGTGTCAGAAACTACAATCAGGTGTCAAATAGAATATATTCTATATTCAAAAAAATATCAGAGCTACAAGCTCATATCGCGCCACTCGGTGGCGCGATATGATCACCGGCTCGTCGGATGTTATCCCTTACATATTTAACTCTTTGACAGATTAGCAGAAAAGCTAGGCTCGCTCCCATTAGGTTCAATAGCAACTAAATAATTTATAGAAAATCCTCTGTTGTGAAGTTGTGCAAATGAATGAGCTCCAAAGACAGCTTAAGGTGTCTACTTTAAGGGAAGAAATAAAATCAGTTGATATGTTTCAGTTTTTTTTTTTTTTTTTTTTTTTTTTTTTTAATACATTTGACAAAGCAGCCCGTATTTTCACATTTCACTGTTTCCAGGGCTCATTCAGAGATAAATGCATTTAAAGTTATACAATTTATCATTTATTAATGATAGTTGTAAAGTGTGTGAGGTGTTTTGGGGGTTTTGTAGTGCAATCACCACTTAAAGGACTTCATCAGGTGGTGTGCAGTGAGTTAATGAGCTTGTTAATAAAACAAAACCCAAAACGACTTTTTGGGTGATAAACAGACAACAGAATAATCAATCACCCAAAAAGTCGTGGTAAAACAGTCAAGGAGTTAATAGTGTGTCTCATTGTCCACATTTGGAATTATGTGTTTCTCTCTTTCTCCCTCTCTGGCCCGCAGGCAGTAACTACAGTGAGAAGTGTGACGTGTTCAGCTGGGGCATCATCCTGTGGGAGGTGATCACCCGGAGGAAGCCCTTCGACGAGATCGGCGGCTCTGCCTTCTGCATCATGTGGGCCGTGCACCGAGGTCAGAACACGCTTTTTCTTTTTTTTTGTAACCCTTATTTTGAAGTGCCAGATGATCTGGATTCATAGGCCGCAATTGCTTGCTATCGCATTGCTCATAGACCTTTTCAGTAAGCCCCTCAATAAACTGCTATATGGTCCAATCACCGCTAAGCATGACATGTGTTAGACAAACCTCTCCACCAATAGCATTCCTATTTGATTAAAGGTAGGGGAAGTGATTTCACATTTGTCAGATATCACCCAAAAAAAAAAAAAATCTACTCTATTATGTGAGGCAGCGTTTTAGCCAATCACAGCACAGCAGTCTACAGCAGATTCACTGCCAATAGAGTGGAGGTGAGGTGGCGTGAGATTGTGTTTTTTCTTTTTTTTTTGCCTGTTATGTTTCCGAAATCCAACCTGTAATTGTAGATTAAAAAAAAAAAAAAAAAAAAAAAAAAGAAGAAATCTTTGGGTTTTGGGTCTGTGGGTCAAAAATGTCATCACATGGTGGTCCGTGGCTCAAATTCTAAATAAATAGTAGGCCCTGGCTTTTTCAGTGTAGTGCTTAAAGCAAACGTCCCTTTTACAGTGTAGTGCTTAAAGCAAACGTCCCTTTTACAGTGTAGTGCTTAAAGCAAACGTCCCTTTTACAGTGTAGTGCTTAAAGCAAACGTCCCTTTTACAGTGTAGTGCTTAAAGCAAACGTCCCTTTTACAGTGTAGTGCTTAAAGCAAACGACCCTTTTACAGTGTAGTGCTTAAAGCAAACGTCCCTTTTACAGTGTAGTGCTTAAAGCAAACGTCCCTTTTACCAGGCCTGGACTGGGAGCTCAAAACGTACCGGGCAATTTTGTCTCAGAGCGGCCCTCTGAAGACCCTTATAATTAGCGTTGCAATCAGGCGTGCAATCTTTGTGGGGGCTCCGGGGCCTGAGCCCCCATGAGAATTTAAGACATAAGGGGCTCTGGGGCTCGGGCTAACTAAAATTAGTTCGTTAGTTTTAGTTAACTATAAAAACCCTGCAATAGGCAGTCTCATTTGAAGAGGACAGAGGGCCGCCAGCACTGATTCGTGGGCCGGTTTTGTGCAGATTTTTATTTTATTTTTTTTAAATTAAAACACGACATTAACGGCCCCCGGGGGGTCGACCCACTGGGAAAATGCCCTGTATGCCAGACTGTCAGTCCACCCCTGCCTGGTATGAAAAAGGTTGAAAACCCCTGCTCTAGAGTGCTCTACCCCGACTAAAAGAGGGAGGCGAAGGTGTGTCAAAATGGCACCCTATGAGCTAATAATGTTATTGTTATTGCAGGCACTCGTCCCCCGCTGATCAAGGACCTCCCAGAGCCCATCGAGGACCTGATGTGCCGCTGCTGGGACAAAGACCCTGCCGAGAGACCGGCCATGGAGGAGGTGAAGAACACCATGAGTCACCTCATGAAGGTACTGCTCACCTCATGAAGAACAGGCTTTTTAAAAGGATCCCTGTCTAATAAGACAGACATCGCTTAAAACATTATACTTTACCTACCGTATTTTCCGCACTATAAGGCGCACCGGATTATAAGGCGCGACGGATTATAAGGCGCACCTTTTAAAACTGTTTTCATATATAAAGCGCACTGGATTATAAGGCGCAGGGAATAGAAGCTACTACAGTTAACATAGAATAGAAGCTACTGCAGTCAACCAATCCATATATAAGGCGCACTGGATTATAAGGCTCACTGTGGATTTTTAAGAAAATTAAAGGCTTTTAAGTGCGGCTTATAGTCCGGAAAATACGGTATATAACTAAAATAAACAACTAAAAACACCAATGGCATCTTATTTCTTTCATAAATAGAGAATATTTCACTCAACAGGAACTGCTCCTGGTGCAGGATGATGATGTCACGTGTGATCTAGCTCTATGGAATATATGGATGAACATGCTCATGTGACATCATCATCCTGCGACCGGAGCACCTCCTATTGAGTGAAAGATTCTCTATTTATGAAAGAAAAAGTATTGAAGGTGTTTTTATCTGCATGTTTTAGTTATAAAAGGCAAGTGTTTTAAGGCATATTTGTCTTATTAGCCAGGGATCCTTTTAACAAATACTATACACTTTTTTGTGTATAGTATGTGTATCTTGCTGATTATGTTCTAATAATACCTGATGATCATGTTTTTGAGTTGGGGAAAACACGACACTCCATCTTTAATAATTTGAATTTCAAGTGTTGCCAGGTGTGTGATAGTCACAGGTGTGTCAGTCACAGGTGACTAATCAATGAATCAATCTAATCAATCAATCTATCAATATAAGATACTATACCAACTGGTATTAAGGTGGATAAAATAATTTCCAAATTTTCCTGAAGGTTTAGAAATCATCTGAGGATATATAACATGTTGCTTAGAAGAAAAGGTTAGACCATAATGAAAAGAAATGGCAGATTTGCGTTGATTGATTGAAACATTTATTAAGAGTTTGTTAACTTGGATGAAACCATATAGAATTTCTACTTGTTCACAACAATTAGAGACGTAAAATTTGTTCACTTTTAATATACCATCTACTGCCATCAGTCAATCAATCAATCAATCAATCAATCAATCAATAAATCAATCAATCAATGAGGAGTTACGGCCGTTTAATTAATTAATTAATTAATTAATTAATTAATTAATTCATTCATTCATTCATTCATTCATTCATTCATTCATTCATTCATTCATTCATTCATTTCCTTAGTTATAGTATGGATTGGTACCTTAATACATCAATGCACACATTCTTGTACAACCCCAATTCCGTTGAAGTTGGGACGTTGTGTAAAATGTAAATAAAAACAGAATGCCTTGATTTGCAAATCGTTTTCAACCTCTATTCAGTTGAATACACCACAAAGACAATATATTTAATGTTCAAACTGATAAACTTTATTGTTTTTTGAAATTATACAATCTTTTGTAAATTGATCCCTGCAACACGTACCAAAATAGTTGGGACGGGGGCAACAAAAGACTGGGAAAGGTCATGAATGCACAAATAACGCCTGTTTGGAACATTCCACAGGTAAACAGGTTAATCTTAAACAGTTTAATATCTTGATTGGGTATAACAGGACCATCCCAGTCGTTCACAATCAAAGATGGGGCAAGGTTCACCACTTTGTGAACAATTGTGTGAGAAAATCATCCAACGGTTTAAAAACAATGTTTCTCAACATTCAATTGCAAGGAATTTGGTGATTTCATCATCTACAGTCAATACTATAATCAAAACATTCAAAGAATCTGAAGAACTTGCTATACTAAAGCGACAAGGCCGAAAACCAACACCGAACACTTGTGACCTTTCATCCCTCAGGTGGCTCTGCATTAAAAACTGACATCATTGTGTAAAGGATATTACTGTGAGGACTCAGGAACACTCAGAAAACCATTGTCAGTTTACATAATTTGTCGCTACACCTGCGATTGCAAGTTAAAACTCTACCATGCAAAGCAAAGCCATACATCAGAAAGGTTGGTTTGAAAAAACAACCAGAAAAACAACCAGAAATGCTTTCTCTGGGTACAATATCATTTGAAATGGTTAGACATAAAGTGGAAAAGTGTGCTGTGGTCTGATGAGTCCACATTTCTAATGATAGTGGACCCAGTTCTGTTTGTTTTTCAAACCAACCTTTCTGATGTATGGCTTTGCTTTGCACGGTAGAGTTTTAACTTGCACTCGCAGGTGTCGCGACAAATTATGTAAACTGACAATGGTTTTCTGAGTGTTCCTGAGTCCTCACAGTAATATCCTTTACACAATGACGTCAGTTTTTATTGCAGAGCCACCTGAGGGATCAAAGGTCACAAGTATTCTGTGTTGGTTTTCAGCCTTGTCGCTTTAGTATAGCAAGTTCTTCAGATTCTTTGAACGTTTTGATTAATATTATGGACTGTAGATGATGAAATCACCAAATTCCTTGCAATTGAATGTTGAGAAACATTGTTTTTAAACCGTTAGATGATTTTCTCACAGAATTGTTCACAAAGTGATGAACCTCGCCCCATCTTTGATTGTAAACGACTGGGATGGTCCTGTTATACCCAATCAAGATATTAAACTGTTTAAGATTAACCTGTTTACCTGTGGAATGTTCCAAACAGGTGTTATTTGTGCATTCATGACCTTTCCCAGTCTTTTGTTTCCCCCTTCCCAACTTTTTTTGGTACGTGTTGCAGGGATCAATTTACAAAAGATTGTATAATTTCAAAAAACAATAAAGTTTATCAGTTTGAACATTAAATATATTGTCTTTGTGGTGTATTCAACTGAATAGAGGTTGAAAACGATTTGCAAATCAATGCATTCTGTTTTTATTTAACTTTTACACAACGTCCCAACATCAATGCACACATTCTTGTAATAAAAGTTCATAGTGCAATAATTTCTCATATTGCTGCGAAAAGGCATACCATGGGTGAACCCCAAAGGAACTAGAACAGTGCATGTTGGGCCCACGTGGCAAAAACAAGCCCAAATAAGGACATTACTGTGTAGAAATGTCTCTCTCTGACTGATATCATCAGTAACACCATATTTGGAGATACCAAATATGTGATGCGATGCATCGCATCACAACGCCTGACCTCTGGATGACTATAAATAGAAGCTTCACCGGCTCACATCAACTACCAGCTCGAGATACCTCCACGCAGATACTGAATTGTTATCACACTACTACGGACATCAGTTTGCCTACAGCTCTATTCCAACAACGATGGAAAGTGACGAGGGATATAAAGAACTTAAGAAAATCTTCGATGAACTCTCCTCTGACTCCGACTCTGATCGAGAAGACAAGGACCAGAAGCCTGAGGACCAGAAGCCTGAGGACCAGAAGCCTGAGGACCAGAAGCCTGAGGACCAGAAGCCTGAGGACCAGAAGCCTGAGGACCAGAAGGCCGAGGACCAGAAGGTCGAAGAGCAGAAGGCTGAGGACCAGAAGGCCGAGGACCAGAAGGTCGAAGAGCAGAAGCCTGAGGACCAGAAGGCCAAGGACCAGAAGGTCGAAGAGCAGAAGGCCGAGGACCAGAAGGTCGAGGACCAGAAGGTCGAAGAGCAGAAGCCTGAGGACCAGAAGCCTGAGGACCAGAAAGCCGAGGGACAGCATGGCGACGAACAGCAGAGCACACCACAAGATGGCCTGCCTGCAGCCAGTGTGCCGAACAGAAGCAACGCCACCCACACTGCGGAAAAGCGTTTCCAGTGTAAACAGTGTGACAAGAGTTTCTCGCATTCGGGCAAACTGCGGAGACACGGGCGCGTCCACACGGGGGAGAAACCCTTCCGTTGTCATCAATGCGGCAAGAGCTTCTCTCAGACGTCTAACCTGACGAGACACCAGCAAACCGTCCACGCTACAGAAGAGGCCAAGGCTCTCGTTCCCAAGCTGCCGCCTGTGGCCACGAAGACCAGTGACTCGGCTACAGTTACGATGAAGGTCCAAGTACACAACAAAAAAACACAGTCTGGCAACAGTTTCAGGACCATGGAGGATGAGGGCTCCAAACGAAAACGGAAGAGGAGCTGGACGGCGGAAGACCAACCCTCCGAACACGGGAAAAGGAGGAGGAGCCAGACGCCGGAGGACGAACCCTCCAAACACAGCAAAAGGAGGAGGAGCCTGACGCCGGGAGACGAACCCTCCTCCAAACACGGCAAAAGGAGGAGGAGCCAGACGCCGGAAGCCGAACCCTCCAAACACGGCAAAAGGAGGAGGAGCCAGACGCCGGAAAACGAACCCTCCAAACACGGCAAAAGGAGGAGGAGCCAGACACGGGAGGGCGAGGGCTCCGGGCGCCACGAACGACGAAGGAGCCAGGCCCGGGAGGGCAAGGTCGTCGAGCGCCACGAACGGCGGAGGCGCCGGGCCCGGGAGGGCGAGGGCTCCGGGCGCCACAAACGGCGGAGGAGCCAAGCCCGGGATGAGGAGGGCTCCGGGCACCACGAACGGCGGAGGAGCCGGAAACGGGAGGGCAAGGGTAAGGGCTCCAGGCGCCACCAACGCTGGAGGAGCCAGGACCGGGAGGGAGAGGGCTCCGGGCGCCGCGAACGGCGGAGGAGCCGGGACCGGGAGGGCGAGGGAGAGGGCTCCAGGCGCCAAGAACATCGTAGGAGCCGGGACCGGGAGGGAGAGGGCTCCGGGCGCCATGAACGGCGGAGGAGCCGGGACCGGGAGGGCGAGGGAGAGGGCTCCGGGCGCCACGAACGACGGAGGAGCCGGGCACAGGAGGGTGAGGAAGAGGGCTCCGGGCGCCAAGAACGGCGGAGGAGCCGGGGCCGGGAGGGCGAGGAAGAGGGCTCCAGGCGCCAAGAACGGCGGAGGAACCGGGACCGGGAGGGCGAGGAAGAGGGCTCCGGGCGCCAAGAACGGCGGAGGAACCGGGACCGGGAGGGCAAGGAAGAGGGCTCCAGGCGCCACGAAGGGGGGAAGTAGGGAGGAGTTGAACCCTGGAGGGCTCTAAACACAAGAGTAAAAAAAAAAACTTTAAAATGGTGAGGGCTCCAGACACCCAAAACACCCCAACGGGTAACGATTATCGATCACCTGTCTGGTTTGTCTACACCGAGCAGAGTGAGGACACTTTTTGGTGTAGGCCTTAACGGGACGTTTTTCAATTCCCAAAGGGGTACGGGAGAAGTGAGATTTGACCTTGACATGTGAGGGCAAAAACATCACATTATAGCTTCCATTACAGCCCTTACTATGGAAGTCGGCCAGAACATGCCTGTTTGTGTCTGTCACGGTAGACCTCATATATGAGCATCTCTGTGAGCATGGCTGACATGGAACTCCATATTTGGTTATGGCACTGGTCCAATCACCTAGGAACCCCTAGGATAGGGGTGCCCACACTTTTTTTTTCTTTTGACTTGAGAGCTACTTTCAAAATGACCAGATCAACAAGATCTACACCAAAAAACACATCAAACAAAATCCATTTCAAGTCCCACAAGAAAGTTTGACTTTGAAATCGTGGTGATTGTGTTACTTACTGTTATAGTGTTTAAGAATAATGCACTTATAATGAAAAAATGGATTGGGAGAATTGGAAGGTTTTCTTGTACTATATGCTCCTACTGACGTCCACAATTGGGGAAAAGGAACTGGCAAAATGTTGGTCAAAATAACAATTATTCTCCATTTTCTAATTGTGTGGACTCTTGAAATTATGTAATTCAGATGTTTAAATATATATATATTTAACTCTTGAGAGTGTATGGTTTCATTTTAACACTCTCAAGAGTTACAGATCTATACATTCTAGGGGACTGTCATGTGATCTACCTGCATGGCCTGTGTGATCTACTGGTAGATCACGATCCACCTTTTGGGCAGCACTGCCCGAGGAAATGTATTGCATGCATACAGTATAGATGACTGGTGGTGTCATGACATGTGTCCGCTTCCGTGCTCATGCATCTTATTTGTGACTTTTTTGCAACTTTAACCCTATAAAACTGCATGCATCATATATGATACACTGAACACAGTGAGTACAGTGTACTCTATGGAGGCTACACTGAACACAGTGAGTACAGTGTACTCTGTGGAGACTACACTGAGTACAGTGAGTACAGTGTACTCTAGTACTGAGTGCTAAGTTGTTAATACCCGATGTATCATTTATGATACAATAAAAATAACATAAATACATGTTTTTTGAATAAACTTTTTTTTATTTTTTTTTATGACCTAAAAAGAGTTCAATTTCAAAAATTTGGAATTTTCTGACTTGTCCTTCATAGTTCTGGCTTTATAGGGTTAACTGTGAACACACAGAGCACTTACTATGAAAGCCAGACCGAAAGTGTCTGTGCGTCTGTGCACTTACTACACTGTGTTCCAAATTATTATCAAGTCATTAGCTGTCAATTTTTATTTCAAATGTTATTGAACAAACCTCCTAATGAAAACAGAATTTAGAAAATAAATTAAAAACTTGAAACACGAATTATTATGCACAACATAGTTTCAATACATTTTTTAGTTTGTAAATAATTGAAAACAGTAGCCATGAGCCACACCATGAGTTTTTCCCCTTTTATGCCCATAGCAGCCAATGAAGCTTTGGTATTCCTTGTAGCATGAGATGGTGCATTGTCGTGCATTTTGCTGATTATCATTTGCATCAAATATTTTGGAAAATCAAACAAAAACATGATTTGCATAATAATTTGGAACACAGTGTAGAATACCTGCCCTGACCCACAAGCTGGCAGACTCCATAATATGCATACGCCGCGGAGGGTGGTCCAACGTTCTCGACTGTTGGCATATGTGTCGTAACCGTTGGGAGAACAGTTGAGGGTTAAGGTTATGTTTAGGCATAGGTTTTACTGAGGTTCTATTTTAGAGCGACCCGTTGCGGCATACGTCGCGGGCGCAAATTGATCTCTTGCACCCCCTAAAAAACGGCAATGTGTGTTCACCAACATGGTCACGACTAGCCAGCAATGGGTCACAACCTAGTCCCTAACCAAACACAACCAGACGCTATTGTTCAAAGGTGACCAGACTAGTATGCGACTGGCTGCGACCTGTTCACTTGGGTGAGTGGATCTCACTCTACCAGGAGAGATCTGCATTGACCATGTTGAATGTTTTCAGTTGCTTGTCTTCTACAATGAGCCGTCCAGTGGGGGTGACATGAGGTGGTCTATATATATATATTATTGAAGAAAGAAAAAAAAATACAAGAGAGAGAAATCCATCCATTCCATAATATAAACCACTAATAATCTGAATCATCCATTCTCTTCTTCCATATATTTATCATGAAAATCATATTTTTATACATTCCTTTAAATTGATTAATGTTAAGACATTGTTTATACTCATCCTTTTAAGCATCACTGACACAGGAACTTAGTTTTTTATTTGTTTATTTATTTATTTTTTCCCCGAAAGAAAAAATAATAATCTACTGTAGTGTCAGAAACTAGAATCTAGTGTCAAACAACTGGAATGTAGTGTTGGAAACTAGAATCTAGTATCAAAAAACTGGAATGTAGTGTCGGAAAAACTAGAATCTAGTATCAAAAAACTGGAATGTAGTGTCAGAAACTAGAATCTAGTGACAGGAAGTAGTGATAGACCGATTATCGGCCACGGCCGATTATCAAATTCGATATTCATGATTTTATTAATAATCGGTATCGGTGCTCAAAATAAATAATCGAAAAAAGAGCAGCCGATTATTTGTATTTATTATAAATGTTCAAAAATGGTACATCGACCACTTTCATTGAAGATCCGGTAGATTGTGGTGGTAAGGAGATGTATAGCTGTGTGTCTCTGACTCTCTCACCTCATGTATTTATAGATTTATCCAAATTATCCAAAATGTATTTTCTCTTTTTCTTTTATGTCTGAAGCTCTGTGCCTGTACTTGAATTAAAAAAGATGCATGTGATGGAGGGGAAACTGAAACACTTTTGTGGCTTCCGCACTTTTATTCTATTACTGTAAAGTAAATAATAATCGTATCGGCTGATATCGGCTATCGGCCTTTTTGATGTTCCACTAATCGGTGATCGGAAACATCGGCCAAAAGTCTGATCGGTCGATCTCTAACAGGAAGCATCAGAAACTACAATCTAGGGCCTGCAATTAGAATCTACCGTCAGAAATGTAACGTCAAAACTAGAATGTAGTGCCAGAAACTAGAATGTTGCGTCAGAAACTAGAATCTAGTGTCAGAAACTAGAATCTAGTCAGGGAAAAAAATGGTTAACAGAACTGTTCATTCGATTTCATCCACATGCGCGATGGGAGTATTCAGCGCTGAAAGCGCCACTCTCTGGCGGCCAGCAGGGATTCATAGAACCGCAGTTACATCTGTAACTTTGTTGTTTTGTTTTTTTTCTCTCTCCCCACACACAGTACTTCCCGGGTTCCGACGAGCCGCTGCAGATCCCCCACTACGGCTCGGCCAACAGGAGCGGCTCCTCGTCCGCCACCAGCACAGGTACTGACTCCGCGGTATTCCTCCTCCGTTTGAACCCTTTCCCAGCCAAGAACGAGATTGACCCACAAAAGAAAAAGGCCTTTTTTCTACAAAAATATATATAATATATTCGCATTGGAGTTAGTTAGGGGAAGTGATTTCACTTTTGTCAGATATCACCCACAAAAAAAAAAATCTGTTAAAATGCTCTATTATAAGGTGTGGAAACCATATATGGAGTTTCCCCCTCCCCCACGTTAGCAGAGGAGCTAATAAAAGTTCCCCAGGTGGTGGCGAATTCTCCTCCAATCAGGATCGAGCAGCAGGTTCACATAGTGTAGCTACTGTTGGACGCCCCTAGTGCAATAGGCTGGTACTACACCATGGATTTCAAATCACTTACCCTACCTTTAATGAGCCTTTATTTTGTTATTTTATTAGCATTACTTTGCATTAGTAATTACCATTATTAGCATTACTGGCATTACCTTAGCTGTTGAAAATTGTCTGACGTACAGGCTCTGTATCCGCTGATCAAGGACCTACAAGCTATGAGCTTGTAGGTCTGGTATTTTTGAAAATGGCGGAAAGTGTGGCGCAAATCTTTGAGGACATTGAGGAACCAGCACAGGCTGGCTGAACCTGAACCAAAGGCCAAGACTAATAGACTGAAGAACTCTACCCTGCACACTGCAGTTAGATTATACAATGACACTATCTAAAAGACTGTAGCAAGAAACATAGCACGGCAACAAGAACTGCTACAGTTTCCACGTCTTGCTGCCCTGAATGTGTTTTCTATACTGTTTTTAAATTATTCTTATCCTGTTGATTTGATCATGTTTTGTAAAATTCATCTGTTTTTTTCCACTGCAAGCATGAACTTTAAAGGTAGCGGAAGTGATTTCACTTTTGTCAGATATCACCCAAAAATATATTTTTTTCTGTTAAAATGCTCTATTAGGTGTGGAAACCATAATATATGGAGTTTCCCCCTCCCCCACGTTAGCAGAGGAGCTAATAAAAGTTCCCCAGGTGGTGGGTGAATTCTCCTCCAATCAGGATCGAGCAGCAGGTTCACATAGTGTAGCTACTGCAGGGGTGTCAAACTCATTTTGGGGTGGGGGCCGCATTGGACTTAATGTGACTTCATTGGGGCCGGAGCACCGCGGTGCCAGTCGCGCCGCGGTGCCAGTCGCGCCGCGGTGCCAGTCACAGACCAGTCACAGACTGCAAGCATGCACACGCATGTTTACGTACACAGCCGTAATTTCTGCGCTACAGTATATCACACAATCAAGTTTATTATTAAGAATAGCTATTAATAGTTATTAATGACTTTCATCATTGGTTTTATACTTGTAGCCTAGATTAAGACATTTGCTGTGGGAGATGCTATTTTTATTTACAGTGCGCCAATAAACCATTCAAAAATACAAAAAATGTAATTTCAAATAGTGTCTTAGCTGAAATTTGGAAATGGCTACACAGCCCATGGAATTATGCAGACCTGCTTTTTATTGAAGTGATGGATCATCGAACATTAAAAAATAATGATGAATAACAATAACTAATGCTTCTAAAATACAGTATATTTTTTAAACTCTGAATTGGATTATTATTATTACCCGTATTTATATTTAAATAGCCAAGCTGTGATCTGAATGATCCCTCAGTTATAGACCCTTATACTGGTGAAGTAACCTGACTCCACCAGATGGGGCAGCAGAGAGAGGAGGAGGGAATACTCCTCTCTCTGCTGCCCCATCTGGCGGAGTCAGGTTACTGCTGAAGTATAGTTCTCACTTTGCAGCGCCAGTACACCCCCCCCCCCCCCTCCTTCCCTCCCCCCTCCACTCTCTGCGAGTCAACATTCCAATCAATTAAGTACTCTCAGCTGTGAAGCTACCAGACTAGTGCTCAGAGAAGAGAACTCAGAAGCATTTCTTTAAACGACCATAACTTTTGATAGGAACGTGCTAGAGACTTACTTTTTTTTTGATAGACTCAGACATTTTTGCTCTACAAGTCTGGGGCCGGATTAAATCATTGCGCGGGCCGCATCCGGCCCGCGGGCCGTATGTTTGACATCAGGTTCACATAGTGTAGCTACTGTTGGGCGCCCCTAGTGCACCAGGCTGGTACTACACCATGAATTTCAAATCACTTACCCTACCTTTAAATATTTATATATCAGCATGAAAACAAATTGAATATTTGAATACTGTACATAACTGTACAGGATCCAAATATGGATTCCCGTCCTTAATGGGTTAATAAAGTAAAGTAAAAAAGTAAAGTAAATTGTTTTTCGGTCCAAAATGGGACAGCATCGACACGCTGTAAAGACCGCGGACGCTGTCGTAATGTGAATTAATAAAGTAAATAAAGTAAATTGTTTTTCGGTCCAAAATGGGACAGCAGCGGCGCGCTATGAAGACCGCGGACGCTATCGTAACGTGTCGTCACTCTTGTTGTCGGCCCACAGACTCCTACGCCGAATGCACCATCAACAGCAACAGGAGCGAGCGGGACATGGAGCTGGGCAACCGCGAGGAGACGCTCAAGAGCATCGAGGCCAAGTTTCAGTTCAAACCGTCCAAGGTATGGTTCCCATTTTGGCCACATCGTCTATGGCAGGGGTTTTCAACCCTTTTTGATGCCAGGGACCACTATTTATTCAGAATTTTAGCCACGGACCACCATTTGAGGACATTTTAGCCCCGCAGACCCCAAAAACTAAAGATTTCCTTGCTTCTGTCCATGGCCATTAATCTTCCAGTTGTGTAGAATAGGAGTGATTCACATGATGAATACTTTTAACTCTTGAGAGCGTAAAAATGAAACCAAATGGACCCGCAAGGGTCCATTTGGTTTCATTTTTACGCTCTCAAGAGTTACATCTGGTTAAACAACTTAGCTGGGGACCACCTGGAACCCTTTCAAGGACCACTGGTGGTCTATGGAGTGGACCCTTGCCGTAAGCCCCGCCCTCTCCTCAATGTCCAACCATTGGGTTAGACGACGGCTATTGGCTGAAACGGGCCCCGGCTCGTTCATTCCAACGTAACTATCAAGGATTTGTTAATTACTGGTTCAGTTTTTTGTTTTTGTTTTTGCTTTTTTCGTAACCCAAGCTTCAAAAATCTCTTGTGTGTGTGATATTTATTTATTAACTCCTTGACTGTTTTACCACAACTTTTTGGGTGTCTGTTCATCACCCAAAAATTCGTTTTGGGTTTTGTTTTATTAACAAGCTCATTAACTCACTGCACACCACCTGATGAAGTCCTTTAAGTGGTGATTGCACTACAAAACCCCCAAAACACCTCACACATTTTACAACTACCATTAATACATGATAAATTGTATAACTTTAAATGCATTTATCTCTGAATAAGCCCTGGAAACAGTGAAATGTGAAAATACAGGCTGCTTTGTCGAATGTATAAAAAAACCTGAAACATATCAACTCATTTTATTTCTTCCCTTAAAGTAGACAGCTTAAGCTGTCTTTGGAGCTTATTCACTTGCACAAATTCACAACAGAGGATTTTCTATAAATAGTGAACCTAATGGGAGCGGGCCTAGCTTTTCTGCTAATGCGTCAAAGAGTTAAACAATGTTTCATCATATAGGAAAGCTATTGGTGGAGAGATTTGTCTATCATAGAGTACTATAAATAGGGAAAGTAGCGACACTCCCGTTCAGAGGCGGAATCTTATTATAATCTTCATGGGGGCTGCGCACACACACACACACACACACACACACACACACACACACACACACACACACACACACACACACACACACACACACACACACACACACACACACACACACACACACACCTTCCTACTTTGTATGTTAATTGTGTTCTTACTTTAAAATACACGTTACACAGTAGCCTACAATTGAATTCTCATGAAATCCTCAGGGGGGCTGCAAACATGATGGCATGCAAAACAACACAAGATATTTCAAATTAAAGTGTTTATAATTAAAATGATTTGAAACACTAACTACTGCTACTAACTAACTACAGCTGTGACACCACTAAACCAACAGCATTTCATCATTGAAAACAGAAAACTGGTATGGGTGCGGCTTCATCGCCCGTGGCGCTAAGCGACACGGGCGATGAAGCCGCACCCATACCATTTTCTCCTGATTAGTTGTATAACTTTGTAGCTTTAGTTAATGTGTATTATTAGAAAAATAGTCTGTGCTGCGATGCAGTGATTAACTATGCAGGCCTATGTTTGGAACTCTCAGAGCTCCAGCCAGCGCGAGACGCGAGATCAAAGTGTGTCACTACTCTCTCTACAGTATTTATAGTACCGTAATTTCCGGACTATAAGCCGCTACTTTTTTCACATGCTTTGGACTCTGCGGCTTATACAACGGTGCGGCCAATCTATGGATTTTTACAGGTGGCTTTTTAAACAGGGGTTTTCAACAGGTGGTCCCTGAGAGGGTTCCAGGTGGGCCCTCCAGACTAAATGATGGAAAGTTGGTGAACCAGATGTAACTCTTTGAGAGCGTAAAAATGAAACCAAATGGACCCTTGTGGGTCCATTTGGTTTCATTTTTACACTCTCAAGAGTTATATTCACCATCTCAATTAGCACCAATTAATTAACAAGTCATGGTCATTTTGATCTCTATGTTTTGCCTGTTTTTGTTTGCGAAAATCCATCCTGGAAGTGTGGACAAAACCAAAAGAAATCTTTAGTTTTGGGTTCTGTCTGTGGGGTGAAAATGTTGTCAAATGGTGGTCTGTAGCTCAAATGCTGAATAAATAGTGGGCCCTGGGATCAAAAAGGTTGAAAACCACTGCTCTATCATAAAGCTTATTGTCTGGTGCGGCTCATGGGAAAAATCAGTATTTTTTCCCCAAATTTAGGTGGTACGGCTTATATTAATGTGCGGCTTATAGTCCAGAAATTACTGTACTCTAGTCTATCACATGTTATGCTTAGCTGGGCCTGCTGCAAGATCTAATGCCGCAGCAAGTTTTCACAAAAAAAAAAACAAAAAAAAAATCTCACTAGGTTTTTCTTTTTTTTTTTTTTACCAAGGCATAGCATTACAGTATTAACAGATGTCAGGCTAATATCTAAGAAACTATTACCTCATGCAAATTCCGAAGGCCCAACGACATACTTTTCTTTGCCCCACTAGCCAAAGTATGACACAGTCGGTGCTGGCCCTAGCTAGGCCCATTGGTTGAAATTTAACGTGCAAAGTGGGGTCCGGGGACCGCCAGGGGGTCGGTGAGACAGTTCCAGGGAGTCCAGTCCACAGCTAACGTTTGGAACCACAAGTGCCCGTATGGGTCTCTAACTCAGGGGTTTTCAACTAGACTGACCAGATGTGAAACTTTGTCCCGCATTCTGATTGACAAGCTGCAGTTTTCATAATGTGCGCAAATTCGGAAAATAGTTTCATCAACAGTGGCTGGAGGCAGCCTGCCTTTGAGCTTCGCTGCTCACAGGCTGTCCAAAAGGGAAAGGGGCGTGTCGTGTGTGTGTGTGTGTGAGTGTGAGAGAGAGAGAGAGAGAGAAAGAGCGTGTGTGATTGTAGAAGAGCCACCATTGACTGACCCCATGAAGTGAACGGAGTTTGGGTAACCCTGTCTTTATTCTAGTATAAGCGGCGCGACATTGAGGTGTCCGAATTTGAATGGCCTGAATAGGGACAACAGGAGTCGGCACTTCCGCCTTGGGAAATCAATGCGGCTGGTTAAGTGAACGCCCACCACAACACAACAACACAACGGTTAGCTTTGTGCGTCTCAATGAATGAATGAATGAAAGAAAAGAAACATGGAAGAGCCCAACGAAACTAAAATACGTAAATATAGTAATAAGGACTGGGAGACCATGTATTGCTGGGTGAAACCAGTGAAATGTGATTCTGACAGAGTTTACTGTGATGTCTGCAGTGACACAGGGGGGTGAATACAATGTGAGACTCACAAGCAACGTCTTGCTCGACCAAAACAAGATTCGAACACAGACAAGGTAACGGCAGCTGAACTATCTTCTGTTTACCAGTGTTGCCAACTTGACGCATTTGTCGCTATATTTAGCTTTTTTTCCAGACCCCCCTAGCGCCAAGATTAGTGAAAGTGCTGGTGAGTTGGTGTGAAATGACAGGCGCCAGAGATAAAAGCCTTGTTTTTCACCATTTTTCCTCCTATGATAGAGTCCTCCTTCCTTCCTAGAAAGGACCATTGGCAACCAAATGGACCCTTGTATATCTGTAACTCTTTGAGAGCATAAAATGAAACCAGAATGGACCCATAAGGGTCCCTTTGGTTTGTGATGGACAAAACCTAAAAGTGCATAGCCTGTTCATGCTGCTATGACAGACACATTTACAATTTGATGGCTCCAATGCTAACCAAACTTTTATTTATGTTTCTGGTTTTATTTATTTCATTCATTGTGTGCCTCTACAATTTCAGACTTGCAGTAGTTGTCTTTGTTAGGAGGAAGATACATTGATTAATATGTCTTTACTAGTTTTTTATTGGTTGCTTTGGCCCTGGTCCAGTTATATTGTCCAGGTGTATAGTTTGTAGGTAAATGTCCACTAAATGGTTAATTTAAAAACATTTCTGTTAAGTGCCTCTTATTAGTGGATGAAAATGGCAAACTATAGTGGTGGTATGTGAAGGGAAGAGTAGAAACACCTAAATTGGGTACTATTTATTCATTTGTGCAACAGTCCGACACGACGCCGCATGTGTCCCACATTGTCCCACACAAACACACTGTTTGTCCCACATCTGGTGAGTTGGGATCTGGTCACCCTATTTTCAACAGGTGGTCCGGGACCACCAGTGGCCCCTGAGAGGGTTCCAGGTGGTCCCCAGCTAAGTTGGTTAACCAGATGTAACTCTTGAGAACGTAAAAATGAAACCAAATGGACCCTTGCGGGTCCATTTGGTTTCATTTTTACGCTCTCAAGAGTTAAAATATCCGTCATCTGAATTAGCCGTTTTGGAATGTATGTTTTGCTTGTTTTGTTTCCCAAATCCAGCCTGGAAGCGTGGACAAAAGCAAAATAAATCTTTAGTTTTGGGGTCTGTGGGGGCTAAAATGTCCTCAAGTGGTGGTCGGTGGCTCAAATTCTGAAAAAAATGGTGATCCCTGGCATCGAAAAGGTTGAAAACCCCTGCTCTAACTCTACCGGTGTGACAGCATTGACTTTAAAATTGGGTATCTCAGAGGATATTTTTCGGATTCCACGCAAAATAAAGCAGCGGGCACGATATTTACTGTTGTTTTGACTGACATGCTGTCAGCCAGGCAGGCAGCAGCAGGCAGAGCACACTGGGAAACTGTGTTGTGTTGCTGTACTGGCTAATAATAATTTTGTTTTGTATTTATTGTCGAAATAGCGTTTGTTATCATGCCACTTAATATTTCAACACGCGTAAAACCGAATACATCGCAAGAATCCGTCAGTTTTTGGTTTCTTTAATACATTGCATGACCGCCATCTTTTTTGCATAGGAAATTAGGAGAATGAGAAGCTCTACTACCTAAGTCCATGTTGGATGTCTATAAGGGTCCATTTGGTTACCAACGCCAAAGCAATTTGATTTTTTTTGTTTTTTTTTTTCCCCAACAAATGAGTCTTGTAAAAAAATATTGCGTTTGTTGTCATGATCTGTCACGACCCGAGTTGGCTTTGGCCGCGGCGCAATCGTGTTTGTATTAATCATTTTCGAAAAGTCTATGAGGAAAACGAATGAGGAATCCACTAGTGGAACAGGACTGGTGACGTCACTGCACAAGTCTATAGAGAACTTATGAAAATAAACGTGTGTGTGTGTGTGTGTGCGTGTGCGTGTGCGTGTGCGTGTGCGTGTGCGTGTGCGTGTGCGTGTGCGTGTGCGTGTGCGTGTGCGTGTGTGTGTGTGTGTGTGTGCGTGTTAAGCAACTTTCCCTCATTTAGCCTGGAGACCACCTGGAACCTTCTCAAGGACCACTGGTGGTCCCCGGACCTTTAGGGTGAAGTATTAGGGCATCTTGAACACTTGGCGCACCCTAACAGTCTTGTATTAAAATAAAAAAGCCATATTTATGTATCATAATAATCAGTATTCTAAGCAATTTGGAGCCCTAGACAAGATTTTCCCTGGAGCCCCCCCCTTACCAAATGCCATTTGAACTATTTTTAAACTAAAGAACATATTATGTGTTTTAAATGTTCAATTCTAGTTCTAGAGGACAAGTATAACGTATTTATCCATGTTAAGCTCATTAGCCTGGTATCCTCCCCCTCATGGCGCCCTAGGCAACTGCCTAGTCTGCCTAATGGCAAAAACGCCCCTGATAACAGTCATTTAAATATGTTTTTAAGCTTTAAGTATTGTTGTTTCTTCTGTGTGTGTGTGTGCGTGTGCGTGTGTGTGTGTTTTAGACCGGGGGCACACTACGGTCCAACACGTCCCAGCGAGGGCCCAGCGTGGAGGGTCAGCCGGGACGCTCCCACAGCCCTGCCGCGCCCACCGCCGCGCCTGCCGCGCCTGCCCCCGACCCGTCGGAGCACAGGATAGCGCTCAGCTCCACGGGTAATCGACAATCAAACGCCCTCCCTTAACCCTATTGTGTACTGAACGCGTTTTGGTGTTTTAGCTGTTGGAAAAATAGCAGATCTACAAGCTCATGTCGCGCCACCGAGTGGCGCGACATGAGCTTGTAGTTCTGCTATTTTTGAAAAATTGTGAAAATGTGCTGCAAATCTTTGAATACATTATTTCGGCAGCAAACATTTTTTAACTCAAATCTTCTGCTTCTGGGGGATCCCCTAGAACAGGGGTTTTCAACAGGTGGTCCGGGGACCACCAGTGGTCCTTGAGAGGATTTCAGGTGGTCCCCAGGCTGAATGATGGAAAGTTGGTTAACCAGATGTAACTCTTGAGAGTGTAAAAATGAAACCAAATGGACCCTTGCGGGTCCATTTGGTTTCATTTTTACACTCTCAAGAGTTAAATTATATTCATCATCTGAATTAGCACCACTTAATCAAGAAGTCTACACTGTTTTGTTTGCAAAATCCAGCCTGGAATTGTGGACAAAACCAAGAGAATTCTTTAGTTTCAGGTCTTTGGGGTGAAAATGTAATGGAATGGTGGTCTGTGGCTCAAATGGCGAATAAATGGTGGTCCCTGGTGTCAAAAAGGTTGAAAACCACTGCCCTAGAACAGCATGTTTTCAGATGTGGGTCCGCAGCAAAATATGGATAATTCTGGTCGGCCTTGGCTTGAAATATGTCAGCATCACTGACACAGAAACACAGATCTTTCAGAAAAAACTAGAATCTAGTGTCAGAGACTATAGAATCTAGTGTCAAAAACTCGATTCTAGTGTCAAAAAATAGATCCTGGCATCAGAAACTATCATTTATTGTCGATAACTAGAATCTAGTGTCGGAAACTACTGTAGAATCTAGCGTCAAAAGCTAGAATGTTGCTGCAGCTATAATCTGGTGTCAGGAACTACTGTATGATCTGGTGTCAGAAACTCGAATCGAGGGTCAGGACACAATTGGTTAAAGCGCAAATAACATGGATTCCTAAAATTGTTTATCATATTGTATATGTCCCTCAAGCTTTATCCAGTGATGGGCAGTAACCTGTCACAAGTAGCTGAGCTACATAGCTTAACTACATTTTCCCTTAGTTTGTAGTGTAGCTTACTAAATTTGTTCAGGGAATAGCTTGTAGTGAAGCTACACTACTTGTTTCGAGTAGCTTGTAGTGCAGCTGAATTTCATGTTATTACCCCCTTTAAAAACTCTCTATCAGCGACATTTTTATGTTAGACATTGAGGGAAATTAAATTTGACACGTTTTATGTACAAAATATCGCTTATCAGCTGGCTTGGTCACTAAGCTTACCAGAACATATCAATTGACCGACAGCCATTTTGTTTAGTGTTCTAAACCTGGTGGTCCGGGGACCACCAGTGGCCCCTGAGAGGGTTCCAGGTGGTCCCCAGTTAAATTGCTTAATCAGATGTAACTCTTGAGAGTGTAGAAATGAAACCAAATGGACCCTGGCGGGTTTCATTTTTTACACTCAAGATCATCTGAATTAGCCCTGAGTCTACACAACTACAAGATGGACAAAAGGACAAGATGGCTAGAAATGCTGAATAAATTGTGAGCACTGGGACCAAAAAGGTTGAAAACCACTATTCTAAACCAGGGGTTTTCAACAGGTGGTCCGGGGACCACCAGTGGTCCCTGAGAGGGTTCCAGGTGGTCCCCAGCTAAGTTGCTTAACCAGATGTAACTCTTGAGAACGTAAAAATGAAACCAAATGGACCCTTGCGGGTCCATTTGGTTTCACTTTTACACTCTCAAGAGTTAACATATTCATCTGAATTAGCCATTTTGGAATGTATGTTTTGCTTGTTTTGTTTCCCCAAATCCAGCCTGGAATTGTGGACAAAAGCAAAAATAAATCTTTAGATGTTGGGGTCTGTGGGGCTAAAATATCCTCAAATGGTGGTCCGTGGCTCAAATCCTGAATAAATGGTGGTCCCTGGGATGAAAAAGGTTGAAAACCCCTGTTCTAAACCAATTGGTTTTCGGAACAACTGCTTCAATATTAGGTGGGGAGCGAAGGAAAAAAAAAAACTCAACTGGTGGGGAAAGTGGGCTAAGTGTGGCACTCAGTGCTGAGTGAGAAAGTGCACAAAACAAAAAGGCCACTAGGGAGTGCTAGAGGACAATCATTCAGCCACTTACACTAGCCAGGCACGGCAGTGCACTGATACTATACAGCTGGGGTTTTCAACCTTTTTGACACCAGGGACCACCATTTATTCACCATTTAGGCCAAGGACCACCATTTGAGGACATTTTAGCCCCACAGACCCCCAAATCTGAAGATTTATTTTGCTTTTGTCCACAATTCCAGGCTGGATTTGGGAAACAAAACAGGCAAAGCATACAGACCAAAATGACCATTACTCTTCTAGTTATGTAGACTTGGGCTAATTAAGATGAATAGTTTAACTCTTGAGAGTGTGAAAATGAAACCAAATGGACCCGCAAGGTCCATTTGGAGCCCCCCCCCCCCCCCCCCCCCCCCCCTTACCAAATACCACTTGAACTATTTTTTAAGAACATATTATGTGTTTTAAATTCTTCAATTCCACTCATGGCGCCCTAGGCAACAGCCTAGTCTGCCTAATGGCAAAAAACGCCCCTGATAACAGTCATTTAACCCTTAGTGTACTGAACGCGTTTTGGTGTTATACATTATGTTTTAACTATTGAAAAAATAGCAGATCTACAAGCTCATAGCGCGCCACCGAGTGGCGCGCTAGTGTCTCTGCTATTTTTGAAAAATCGTGAAAATCTTTTTCAGAAACTAGAAATCTAGACAGGACACAATTTCTTAAATATGTTTTTAAGCTTGAGTATTTTTTTAATGTGTGTGTGTGTGTGTGTGTGTGTGTGTGTGTGTGTGTGTGTGTGTGTGTGTGTGTGTGTGTGTGTGCGCGTGTGCGTGCGCGCGCGTGTGTGTGTGTGTGTGTGTGTGTGTGTGTGTGTGTGTGTGTGTGTGTGTGCGTGCGCATGTGCATGCACAGTAGCTGTCAATTGCTTGGACAGCTCCATCCCCATGGCCTACCTGACACTGGATCATCAGCTACAGGTACACTTTTTAAATCTAAACGTCTTTTACAAGATGCTTGGGCTCATTTGCCGTCCTTTTTATTTCGATAGGGCAGTGTAGATCGACACGAAACGAAAGAGTATGAAATTGTCTCCCAGGATCCTAACCGAACAACATGTTACTTTTATTTCATTGTATTTTTTTATGTTCGTTTTTTCTTTTTTCTTTTTTTTTTTTTCTTTTTTTTGGATAGTATGTGCAGAATTGGCTTAATCATTCAATAACGCCTTGTTGATTTGTGAGAATTAAAGGGGAATTACACCCAAACTCAACCAAATGAACCCCAACGGGTTCATTTGGTTTCTAACCGGTTCATTTGGTTCCATAAAAAAGAAATCCATTAACATGGTGACATGGTGTTAGTGGTTTTCTTCAGACCTCCATTTCTTGGGAACACAGAATGGGGGTAACTTTTTCATCATGTCCACCCAACACCTCTAGGGTATACTAATGACATATTAGAATGTGGAAAATGGGTGGAGTTCCCCATTAAAGACGTAAATTAAATAAACCCTTTAAATGAAGAATTTCACCCCAGAAGGCATTCTTACCTTTTCTTTGCAGTTGATTTATTTCCCCAAAAAATGGTGCAGTTGTTATTTTGTGTGAGATATATTCAAATTCACCTATTTCCATCACTCCGGCATGCTTTTTTTTTTCTTTTTCTTTTTTAGTTTTTTGCTAAATATTGTCTCTTCACCATGTCAATAGTGTCTTGACTTCACTTTTGGTTCAGCAGTGGTCAGCCATAGGGGGAACAGCCACTATTTTTATTATTATTATTTTTTTTTTAAATAAAAATGATAAAAAAGTTTCCCCAATTATGTATTTCCTAAAAATGGAGGTCTGAAAAAAACATCAACATGGTGAAATACATCTGGTGACATCATCAAGATGTATTTCACCATGTTAATGATTTTTCTTTCAGACCCCTTTTTCCTGAGAGGGTACAAATGGAACCAAATGGACCCGCCGCTAGGGTCCATTTGGTTCACAACCGACTTCCTGAAGCAGCCGTGTTTACTTACCGTTTTCACTGTGAGCGGAAAAAACTCTGGAAGTTTCTGAAAGGAGTTTGTATTATGGCGCTGTGCCGTACCTCATAGGATCAACAGGGTGCGCCATGAGTATTAACTGCTTTCTGTGATCACAGCCAGATGACTAAAACTAAAACTGCAACTTTGACCAAACTGTTGCGTCTCTCTCTCTCTCTCTCTCTCTCTCTCTGTCTCTGTCTCTGTCTCTGTCTCTCTCTCTCTCTCTCTCTCTCTCTCTCTCTCTCTCTCTCTCTCTCTCTCTCTCTCTCTCTCTCTCTCTCTCTCTCTCTCTCTCTCTCTCTCTCTCTCTCTCTCTCTCTCTCTCTCTCTCTCTCTCTCTCTCTCTCTCTCTCTCTCTCTCTCTCTCTCTCTCTCTCTCTCTCTCTCTCTCTCTCTCATCTCTCTCTCTCTCTCTCTCTCTCTCTCTCTCTCTCTCTCTCTCTCTCTCTCTCTCTCTCTCTCTCTCTCTCTCTCTCTCAAAGCCGCTGGCTCCTTGTCCAAACTCCAAAGAGTCCATGGCCGTGTTTGAGCAGCACTGCCGCATGGCTCAGGAATACCTGAAGGTTCAGACAGAGATCGCCCTTCTCGTTCAGAGGAAGTAAGTTTGGATGCTACTCTTTATATATATATACATATATACAGTGGCTTGCGAAAGTGTTTGGCCCCCTTTCTAGCCTAGCCACCTCAACCACATCAGCCAGCTCAACCAGGGGTGTAGTGGAGGGGGGGGGGGGGGGGGGGGGGGGGTCCCTCCACTTCTCACATGTATTTTTATATTTATATTATAGGCAAAAGCAGGCATCTGTTTTTTTTTTTTTTTTTTTTTTTTCCTTGCCATTTACTCTTATGGATACAATTAGGCATTGTAAACAATCTTTCTCAATATGCTATATTTGTTTTAATAGCGTGTCTGTGTGTGTGTGGCGCAGGTGCACGCAAAATGCGCATGCGTGTCTTAAAGGGGAATTCCACGCATTTTCAATATGATTATGTCATTAATATACCTTAGAGATGTTGTGTGGACCTTCCTCAGTTCTGACCCGTCAATGTCGCAACTCTTCTACTAGATGCCCTCGCCCGCCCCACTTTTTTTTTCTTTTTTTAATATAATTATTTTTAATACCTGGTACATTAACGACTAGTCGACTAGTAAACTAGGCAACTAGTCGACAGGCAAACATCACTAAAAGTGAATGCCCTACTGCGTGCTAATCGGCGGGTTTATATCCCTCCCCAGGCAGGAGCTGAACTCTGAGCTGGAGCAGGACAACCGGGAGCAGCAGAGCACGTCCCGCCTGGTCCAGGAGCACGGCAAGCTGCTGGAGGAGAACCGCAGCCTGTCGGGATACTGCCAGAACCTCCGCACCAAACTGGGACTCATCCAGCAGCAGCAGCACCAGAGCTGAGGAGAGGAGGGAACCACCTGTTCATAATTTTATCCCTTGGGGGGGTGCCATTTTACAGGAGATTTTTTCCTGGAGCCCCCCTTCCTTACAAATGGTCCCGTAAATGTTGCCTAGGGCTCCAAATTGCTTTAGAGACGCCACTGCCGCCGACGACCCGTTCGCGTGGTTCGTCTCGGATAACAGACTCAAGAAAAAACAGTCCTCGCCGTTTTCCTCGGCGAGGTTCGGACCGCCGACCCTCGTCCCGAACCGAGAGCCGTCTTGTCGGTTGCCGCCGCACTTGGGTTTTATTTTTACTTTATTTTTGCTTTTTTTTGCGACTTGGAAGCCGCACAGCGCGAGTATCACGAAAACAAAAAAAACACTGGACGTTTCCGAATGGAGTTTGTATTATGGCTATTTTTGTGCCGTACCTCGTAGGACCAACAGGGCGGCGCCATGAATGTTAACTACTTTCTGCGATCACAAAAACACTGCAATCTTGGCCCTAATTCCCGCTTTGACCGAACTGTTGCGTCTCTCTCTCTCTCTCTCTCTCTCTCTCTCTCTCTCTCTCTCTCTCTCTCTCTCTCTCTCTCTCTCTCTCTCTCTCTCCTTCAAAGCCGCTGGCTCCTTGTCCAAACTCCAAAGAGTCCATGGCCGTGTTTGTGCAGCACTGCCGCATGGCTCAGGAATACCTGAAGGTTCAAACAGAGATCAAGTCTGAATTCTGAAGTAAGACACGCCGTGAGTCCCTAAGCCTGTGAAAGTGGAACCCTGACTGTTTACTGTGTAACTGCGCAAGGGAGCAGCGTTTCCGGTACTTTCAAAGTAACAGTACGCTTTAACAGCGTGCGATGGACCAACGATGTCGGCCGACATCCATTATCTGTCTATGGGAGCCGCCGAATCGGCTGATAGCAGCATATCGGTCGAAAAAGTGGGAGTGGCAAAGTCGGCCAAAAAGATACAAAATGCGGAATAGCCATTCAGAGCCAAGTGCTGCTTTTCCCGCCCCTCGACCCCGAACCATTCGCCGCAGTTTGGTTCCTAGTTCCGCCCCACTTCCTCCTCCACCCTGCTTTATTTTTCAGTGCACCACAACGTCGTTGTTTACGGTACTCATTTTGCATGCCATTCTAAGCGAGAATTTACGGTAATGGCCGCCGGCGTCGCTGATATTGCCCGACGTCATTTTCCATCGCCCGCTGTTAAAGTGTACTGTAACAGCGCCTTGTTTTTTTTTTTACTATTATTATTATTTTCTTTTATTATTTTCTTTTTGTTGACGAAGCTCTCCCGGCCAGAGACATTGACGTAGAAGTTGAGCTGCCTATAGGACGCGACAGTACAAGTTTTTTTAAGCGTCTGCAGTGTAGCCGTTTGGACGGGTTTGGACGAGTTAGGCCCCGCCCGCATCGTTTTTTTTTTTTCCCGCTCAAACATGGGGGAAAAAAAAAAAAAAAAAAGAATTGGTCTAGACCAGTGGTTTTTAACCACCGGTCCAGGGACCACCAGTGGTCCTTCGTAGAGTTCCAGGTGGTCACCAGGCTAAACGATGGAAAGTTAGGTTAATTGATAAAAATCCGTAAACATGAAACCAAATGGACCCTTGTGGGGTCCAATTGGTTTCATGTTTTCATGTTCATGTTTGACTGTTCTGTTTCCCAAGTCCAGCCTGGAATTGTGGGCAAAAGCGAAAGAAATCTTTAGTTTTGCGGTCTGTGGGGCTAAAATATCCTCAAATGGAGTTTTTAAGAAACAAGATAGTCGCCAAGCCTGTTGTGGTCCTTTTTTTTTAAGGCCAAGTTGGGTGATGTGACTGCAAATGTATTTCCTGTTGTTATTATTTTTCATACTTTTCCATTTTAAATTGTGTGAAAAGGCCATATGTAGAGCTGTGCAGTCCCGCTCCTTCGTGATGCCACCCGCGGCCCAGAAATGACCCCCAAGCCCAACCCCGGTCATTGTTGTTGTAAAATCATGACCACATACACAACGTTTTGGGCCAATTCGTAAGAAGAAAAACAAAACAAAAAATGTTCAAAAAAATCATTTTGCTAATTATTTGTCCGCGCCCTAATCGTCTTTATATAAATCATTTTTGAAAAGTCGGAGGACAATGAATGTAGAAATTACTTCTGGACTGCGTATCCTTGCGTATCCATCAATATATAGATGGATACGAATCCATAAATACGAATCCAATTCCTCTGTACTGTGAGTTCAAACTCTTGCCAAAGGGATTGTTCCCCTTTGCGTACATGTTGCCTTTTGTACAAAGAAAATACTTTATTTTTTTGGAATTAAAAGGGTTCGTTGGAAATGTTAAACGGCCTATAATAGCCTATTATGAAACGCTGGCCTCGAGGGAATTATTTTATCTATTTAACTATTTGA
This sequence comes from Benthosema pterotum, assembly GCA_039105355.1. Taxonomy (NCBI): domain Eukaryota; kingdom Metazoa; phylum Chordata; class Actinopteri; order Myctophiformes; family Myctophidae; genus Benthosema; species Benthosema pterotum. The sequence goes on along the minus strand of CM076980.1, from coordinate 42,856,223 downwards.
TGAACTAACTTCGATTTAGAAGTATTTTTATTAGTTTTATTTTTATTTTTATTTTCCCAGGAGTGAGTGCACAAGCCACAACATCACCAAAAGCCATCGTACTGTATGCATTCTCACCATTCACTGCACTTCTTTTTTTTTTGTATTGTTCTGTTTTTGTCTATGTACTGGTGTGCTGTTCATATTCATAATGTACTTTTTTTTGTCTTGTTTGGGCAATGGAATTCATTGTTTTACACACTTGACTATATTTAGGAAGAGGGAATATTGTGTTCACCTTTTTTTTTTTTTTTTTTTACAATTGTGTTAGCTTGGATTGGCGCCGTGGTGTATATGCATTCGTTCACAAGTTGCCTTAGGTGGTGTTTTGCTCATGTAATGTGCATTAAAAAGGTAACGCTCTAGATGTGTTTCTCACTTCCGATTTATTTCCGTAAATCTCGACTTGTGCGTGCGTGCATCCTGCCCACCCAATGAAAGGTAATATCAGTGGTTTTCAACCAGTGGTCCTTGAGAGAGTTTCAGTTGGTCCGCAGTTAACCCGATGGAACTCTTGTGAGAGCGTAACAATGAAACCCAATGGACCCGCAAGGGTCCATTTGGTTTCGTTTGTTATCCTGTCATTTATTTGTTATCCTGTCATTTTTGTTATCCTGTTTTGTTTCCCAAATCCAGCCTGGAATTGTGGACAAAAACAAAAGAAATCTTGAAGAAAGTTTTGGGATCTGTGGGGCTAAAATACTCAATCAAATACTGAATTAATAGTGGGCCCTGGTGTCAAAATGGTTGGTCTTACTGTTACTTTTATATTGAAATTAAATTAATATTATGCAAACCTTAGTTCAGTCTTGGCCCTCCACAATAGTTTATGTATCTCATTTGGCCCCTTGGGGAAAAATAATTGTCCACCCCTGCCCTATAACCTACAGACCCAGAGAGAGAGAGAGAGCTTCGTCTGCACTGTTCCAGCATGGCGGCTACAAATTCACTGAGTGGTGTGACCAGCTTGTACAGACCAGGCCCTGGTGAGCTCATATACACTCATTCCTGGCATTCCACGGAAGTGTATAGGAGCTGAACTCCATCTACAGGCACTTTAAAGGGGGGTGGATTCAAACATACATTTGGTTCACACTTTTAGACTTTTGTCAGTTTACTCTCTTCTTCAGCAGGATCATTCAGGAAGGGGACGACAACTGAATCCTGATTGGTCAATGATTTTTTTTTTTTTTTTTTTTTTTTTTTTTGCTAAGTCAACTTTTTAGCAAAAAAAAAAAAATAATAATATTTATATATAATAATAATATATAAATATATATATATATATATATATATATATATATATATATATATATATATATATATATATATAATATATATATATATATATATATATTAGGGCTGGGAATCGATCCAAATTCCCTAGATCGATTCGATTTCGATTCACAAGGTCACAATCCGATTCGATCCACGATTCGATTCGATTCAATATCGATCTATTTACAGACATAATGGAAATAAATATTGTCCAATAGACAAGACGGCCCCATGTGTTGGTGATTGTATCTGTGTATGTGTAAGAGGGACACAGAGAGAGAAGAGTCAAGTATCAAGTATTTATTTTAGTAAAAAATACAAGTATTACGGGCTGATTCAACCATTTTGCCTTAGGTTTCGATTTCGTTTTGCCGGCACTCACTTTCTATAGTGCGCCTCCGCGTAAAAGAAAATAGTGCCAGTCGCCTGGAGAAGATCGATCCACACATTTTTGAGCGTGAATTTTTGAACACGGCCTATATATATATATATATATATATATATAATATATATATATATATATATATATATAATTTTTATTTTATTTATTTTTCCCCTGTACGTTACTTCTAGTTTGATGCCGCAGCTGTTTGTTGCTGTTGTAGACAGACACTATGTCCTGCAGATCCAGAATGTTGTTGTTGTCAACCAATCATAAACAAAACATTTGTCGGGCTCAGGGGAGGGTGGGTTGTGTGGAGTCAGGCAGCATATTAGCCAATCACAGCGCAACAGTCTCCAGCAGATCCGGAATGAGCCAATAGAGTGGAGGTGAGTTGGAGATAGATTGTTTTTAAAACAGTGTTGTTGTTGTTTGTTTTTGTTTTTTTTTTTTACAAACCACGCTATTACCTTTAAACGTAATGACTGTAGGCAACTTCAGTGTGTCTGTATTTGTAAAAAAAAAAAAAAAAAAAAAAAAAAAAAAAAATGAATCTAACTCCACCTCACCTACACTGTATTGGCTCATTAAAGGGAAATTCCACCCATTTTCAACATTTTTTTCTGAGAGCGTGCAAATGCAACCAAATGAACCCTAACAGGTTCATTTGGTTCCATTTGTACGCTCTCAGAAAAAAAAATAAGAAGCGTCTAAAGAAATCCATTAACAAGGTGAAAATACATCTTGATGATATCATCAAGATGTTTCACCATGTTAGTGGTTTTCTTCGGACCTCCATTTCTTGGAAACGCCAAATGGACCCTAGCGGGTCCATTTGGCTCCATTTGTACTACATTCTCAGGAAAAAAGAAGCCTGTTAGTTTCCTGGGAGTGTACAAATGGAACCAAATGGACCCGCTAGGGTCCATTTGGTTCACATTTGTACACTCTCAGGAAAAAAGAAGCCTGTTGTGTTGCCTGTTGCCATGTGTCTCATCATGTTGCCCGTTGATGTTGACATTGCTAGTTGATATTGATCAAAATATTGCTAGTGTAGCAGGGCCTTTAGAAAAACAAGGGAAAAAAAACACATTAGCTTTATCTGCATGTTTGTTCAAATGTCTCTTGCCATTTCTTTTTTTTAGGGGCGTGTGTACGGTGTGTTTTAGGGCTACAAAGTGAAGCTAAAAGTGAGGGCAGAAAAGTGAAGACGGAGGAAAATAAGCATAATAGTCTTTATTTGTATAGCACCTTTCATGACATAAAATGCAGCTCAAAGTGCTTTACATTGCAATAGAGAAGAAGACAAAAAATAGTGGGAATGAATTAAAGAGATCATTAAAATACATCAAAGAAACAGTACAGTGAGGACCTGAAATAAGGCATAAAATATAAAATCATAAAATATAAAATCACAAATGAGCAAGCAAATTGTGATTTGTGACCTGAGGTGAGATGGGCGCATGCTCATTTAGGCGCATTTAGGGGGGCATTGCCCCCCCCATGCCCATGCCTAGATCTGCCCCTGGGGCAGAGCTTGTTCACGTTCATTCAATCCCGTGTATTCAATTTGTTGCAAAGCACTTCCCCATCTCTGTAGTCAATAATGAGGCTCCAGCGTAACATCCTTGCCCGTATAGAGTTAATTAACGCACCTCTAGCTTCTACTAACTATACATATCCACGACTATAATCTCGTAGTCTCTCTTGGTGCCTTTGATCTGTCTAGTCTAAACCGTCGTCATCCGAGATTCCCCTTGATCATCGCCATAGAACTGCCATGCCATCGCATCTGTCTCATGCTTGCCTTTAGTGTGTGTGTGTGTGTGTGTGTGTGTGTGTGTGTGTGTGTGTGAGTGTGAGTGTGAGTGTGTGTGTGAGTGTGAGTGTGAGTGTGAGAGTGAGAGAGAGAGAGAGAGAGAGAGAGAGAGAGAGAGAGAGAGAGAGACCTTTGACCTTTAAAAACACCTTTATTAAAACACTGCGTTACACTGCCAAGATGTCACTCCTACTCACTACTCACCTAGACATAAATGACAAGTATCTCTCAAAAAGAAAGGCACAAAACGCCATCCTGCACCACACACAGTACATTTCCTTGGGCCCAGAAGAGGCTAAAGGCCTCTAAATTGTCCACCAGTTTATAATAGGCAAACTCTACCCTAAGGCGAGCTGCCACCAGTCCTCCCAACACCTGCACTGGGTCCGTGCTCCCAGCTCCCTCCGTTTTATTTTTGCGCGTCAACCATATTGCCATTTTCGCCATGCCAGAAATAAAATTAATCAGAGTATGCTCTTTCTTTTTTTGGAAGGAGTATTTTGGTCCATACACAAATAGTTGGTAAGAGAAAGCTTCCCCCAGCCCCTGGAACCAAAGAACCAACCTTGCGAAAAGGTCTCTTAGCCTAGAGCACTGTACAAAAAGATGTGCCACCGTTTCAGATTCTGAACAGAAAAGACATCCCTCGCCAATGGTGGGATCCAGGTGTGCCTTGTGTCTGTTTGTAGCTATACCACCATGCACAATCCTCCATTGGAGGTCGCCAGCCCTTTTTTCAATGGGCGGCTTGTACAGGGACCGCCAGCAGCCTTTCGGGCCATTGCCCCGGCCAAACAACTCAGTCCACCTCGATGCTCTCACCCCAGCCAATGCGCGAAGGTGCAGAACTTTCACCACGGTGTTGTAGGCTGCCTTCTTCCCCAAGTCCTTGAACTCTCCCAGCTGTGGTGTCGTGAGCGAGAGAAGTTCATCGTCCCCTTCCTGCCACTCTCCAGTTGCCGCGGTGACAACCAGGGATGGGAAACGGTAGTCCATCCCTTCAACCCACCGCTCCAGCCGATTACGACCCCGGACAAAAGTTCTCAGTGGTGTCGGTAGAGAGGCACAAACCTCCTCCACCACTCTGGACAGCAGTCTAGAAGACCTGATGTTGGCCATTTGCCCCAAAGTCACAACTGACGTAACGGTCATTTTCATCAGATGTCCGATTTTCACACACCCAGCCTCTCTCAACGCGGAGCGCAGACTGGCTGAGGACAGAGTCTGTGTCTCTACCAGGGGGTTGTAGAACAACGGTTCCTCAAAGAGCCACATCCCTGCTGGCTCCCTGATGTCCCTGGTGGTTTTGAACACCTGCCACGCCTGTAGGACCGTACCGTAGAAGGGTGTTACCCCGGTTAGGTCCACCTCCTCCAGCTTGCAGAGAAACAGCTGCTTGCTATATCCAAGGCGACCAGCTCTACCCAGGATCAGTTGTGCAGTGTCCAACCATTTCTGGCCACAGTCATATAACAACCTTTGCGCTGTTTTGAGTCTATAGGCCATAATCCGGGACGCAATGTCAATAAGGCCTTGTCCCCCTTCTGACACTGGTAGGTACAAGGCAGCCGCTCTTATCCAGTGCTGACCTGTCCAGAAAAAGTCCACCAGCCTCCTTTGAATGTCCCGCACCAAGCTCTCTGGTGGAGAGAGAGAGAGAGAGAGAGAGAGAGAGAGAGAGAGAGAGAGAGAGAGAGAGAGAGAGAGAGAGAGAGAGAGAGAGAGAGAGCAATCCACCAAGTCCAGATCCTGCTTTTGAAGTAAGAACGAAGGGTGACATGGTAACCCAGGTTCTCCGAGTGGAGAGACTGGCTCTCCACGTAAAAGCCCATACATATTGAATAATATGACGTGGAAAGACTGTCTCGAACACCATAGAGAACAGCCAATTCACTCCAGATCTTCCGGCGCAATCTGAAAATGCACGTCTTCAAGACTCCACCTTAGCCCATAGCACTTGCCCTAGCCTTGACCACCTAAATCACATATGTCACACTCAAGGCCCGGGGGCCAAATCAGGCCTGTGAATGATTAGAACTGGCCCTCTGGTATATTGCACACGCCATGATAAGAAATGAATGCAACTAATTGTTTTACTTCCTCAACGCAGTCTCATTTACTTTCTCAATTAACTCAGCACTTGGTGAGTATCATAGAAGAACCAGATTTTCCCCGAAACATAGCAGGTGTTCACTATTTTTCCATTAAAACTTTAAACAGTTTTTTACTGTAGGCAGTTTCATCTTTACAATTATCTTGCCATTAAGAGACATTGATTTTTGAAGGGAAATTACTTTTTTGCTGTTTGACAGGGACGTCATCGTAAACCGGTGTTGAAACACAGACCGGTATCTCCGGCCCTCGACGTGTACCAATTTTTCTATTTTGGCCCACTCTGTATTTTGACACCCCTGGCCTAAATGGTGCATTTATGTAGTGCCTTTATCCAAAACCCTTTGCATAGATAGTAGTTCCCATTAACACAGCAATAGCAGAGCAATTACGCGTTAAGTGTCTTGCTCAAGGGCACATCAACACTGACTCTGGGGGAGCACGGGTTTGAACCGGCAAACTTGCCGTTATCATGCGGTGACTTTTTTTTTTTACATAGCATTTTATGTAGACTTTGTAGACAGTGTATGTAGACTTTTCACATAAACACAACACTTGATTACACTGTTTAAAGATACTAGAGGCAACTTTAGTTAACAGATCTGTTTGTAAACATATTTGTTTAAAAACAGAATCTAACTCCTCCTCATTATGAATCCGCTGTGCTGTAATTGGCTAAAACGCTGCCTCACCCCACACAACACCCCTCCCATACACAAATTAGACACCCTTGTCCTGAGCCCCGACGAATGTTTTGCTTTCATGATTTGTTGACAAACAACAAAGTTCTGGATCGTCTGCACGACGGAGTCAGTGTCTGTCTGCAGGGAAACAGCTGCAGCATCAAAGTAGAGGGGGAAAAAAGGCAAAAAATATAGCTACTGTATATACTGGATATTTTGATTTTGGGCTAAAAAGTAGCCTCAATTACCTTTAACCATCTCTGCAGTAAACACAAGGATTACGTTCAAGTGTCTGCATATTTTAGTTCTTATATTTTTTAGCTCTATTGGTAGGCTTTTCATGGTTTATTATATATTTTAACTTCTTTATTTTTGCAATTATGTTTAGTTATAACGTCAATGTACACATGCATGTGCAATAAATTCAACTATACTTTGATTATTATTGTAAGCATACCATGCAGGCCTCCAACCAAATAATAATAGCAGATCTACGAGTTTCTGCAGAGTAAAACTAAAAGTGATTTTTTTACAATATTAATTGGTGACGCCGCTGTGGGTGCTGGCGCCGTGTCTCCTCCTCCGCTTCATCAGTGCCCATACCCAAGGTGGGTTGGTGAAAGGGCCTTTCTGTGTGGAGTTTGCATGTTCTCCCCGTGTCCCCTAGGGTAGATACCCTCACATGTTCTCCCCGTGTCCCCTAGGGTAGATACCCTCACATGTTCTCCCCGTGTCCCCTAGTGTAGATACCCTCACATGTTCTCCCCGTGTCCCCTAGGGTAGATACCCTCACAAAAACATGCAGTAATCCTGGGCTCTAAACTGCCTCCCCCTGGCCAGCCGGGGCGCCTGATGGAGGGGACAGGAACTGGTTGGAATAACGTGTTCCTTCCACTGCGCTACGTCCAACCAGGGAAACTCCCCCCTGTCACGAAGGAAAGCTTGAACTAGTCCTCAGGCATTGAAGGAAGCATGAGGCCAGTCCGCTGCCTCCCCAGGTTGGCGGAGGGTGTGTAGAGCCCAGGATCACATTAGGAATTGGCACTGGGTGAAAAAATGGGTGACAAAAAATAGGGGAAAATGGTTGAAAATCACTGCTTGATTGTATTACTAGTTACATAATTACTGTGCATTTCAAGCACAACACAATTGTCTAATGCAGGGGAGCCCCTGGAATATATTTTTATTGTTGTTATTATTAGGCCTATTATTATTATTATTATTATTACCCTTTTTATTAGTAGTAGTAGTAGTATTAGTATTATTATATAATTATTCATATTTTAAATGGGGATCCTCTCACTCCGTGCATGGGCAAATAATGTAGGCTATCTTTTTATTTATTTTTATTTTTTGGGGGGGGGGGTCTCCTTGGACTTGACCTAGGCCTATGAAAAAGTTTGAAACTGTGTGCATGAGGAGAGGGGGGAGGAGGAGAGGAGGGACTGTCGTCATTGTTGTGAATGAGGGATCGGTGACGTCAGGCTCCCAATGTCAACAATGAGAGAGAGAGAGAGGGAGAGAGAGAGGGAGAGAGAGAGAGAGAGAGAGAGAGGGAGGGAGGGGGAACGCCACGGTGTGGCTTGCAAACACACACACAGCAGCGATCCAGCATGCCATCATGCGAGCCTCGGCTTTAATTGGATAATATAAATCGCCGCTTTGCTGCTACTACTAACTACTACTACTGCTGCCTGCTGCTACTACTACGAGCTCGATTGCTCCCCCCCTTCTTCCACTATAGCCCCTGACATCACCATTCACCACCACCACCACCACAACAAAACGGCACGTTGATGACTGGGAAAGCAAACACAACAACACGCTCTTGCTGCTGCTGCTGCTGCTGCTGCTGCTGCTGCTGCTGCTGCTGCTGTTGATCTATTCTCATCATCCTCATCCTCATCGTCACTATCAGGGGGGTGGGGTGGGGGGAGCTCACGCTGAAGTCACCACCACCACCACCACCATGTGGAATCATTGTTGATTTGTGGTTAAAGGAGAGAAGCTTGAACGGAGGGGGGATATCCATCCATCCATCCGTCCATCCGTCAACCCAAAACACAACGCTGCTGCCGTGAACGAACGAAACAACGGGTAAGGAAGAAATCTAACAATAGACTAATAATAATGATGCTAATAATGACAAAGGCGTTTAATAGTTGGCTAATGTATGCGCGCATGCATGGATCGGTTGGCCACCACCATCACCACCAACCATACCTTTCAACAAGCGCTCGGTTTAATTGTTGCATTTCAGAAGCTCCGATTGTTATTGTGTTATTGTGCCTTTGCTGTCAAATAATTAGCCCCCAGATGATATGTGGTGATGATTGATCATTTGATTGATTGATTGATGATGATGATGATGTGGTGCATGTGCTTTCGACGGTTTCCCCGATCGGCGATACGTGTGTGTGTGGGGGGGATATTCTCCTTCTTGGTTCTTTCTTTGCGTGTTTTGATCGTTGACTGCGGGGGTCGTGGCATGCACGCATGCATGCATGCATGCGTGCGTGCACGCACGTCCAGCCCCAATAATAACAACAACGATCTCGTTTCTTCTAGACCAGAACGGTGGGATTTGATTTGATATCGATTTCTTGTACGACGATCGAGCAGGTTTTTTACTCCGATCTGTGTCTTAGAGATTGGAGATATATCTATGAATGATTGGGTGGTCGTACGTATACGGTACGTGGGCGGCCACGGCGGGGTGAGTGTCATTGTGGGGAATGTAGCTGCTGCTGCTGCTCAGTGCTGACAGCGCGCTTTGTTGTTAGAGAGAGAGAGAGAGAGAGAGAGAGAGAGAGAGAGAGAGAGAGAGAGAGAGAGGGATGGGATCGAGCGGGGGTCTTGTTTTGCAAGAAGGATCGAGGCAGCAGCTATTATAGGCGGCTTTTTGGGGTGGTCGGTGCATGGCTGCATGGGCTGCACTGTCCCTCCCCATGCATGGTCGCTGGCTGGTCAACAAGAAGCATGACTCCTGCTTTGCATAACGATCGTGTTGTAAGGTGGGTGAGGGGTCTCTGCTCTCTAGTCTGGTCAGTCTCTCTAAGGAGCATCTACTAGTGGGTCATCTGCGGGAAGGGAGGTATAGGCTAGGAGGAAAGGAGGAGGAAGGTGGGGGCGGGTTGGATGATGATGGGTGTGTGTGTGTGTGTGGTGGGGGGGGGGGGGTGCATTGCACACACACACAGTCAGGACAAAGGATCCGAGCTCTCTACTCTCTCTCACCCCCCCCCCCCCCCCCCCTCTAACCCCCTTATATTCCCGCCCTCAGCATCATCATCATGCATCGCATATAGGGAATCGGACAGATGTATAGTCAACAACAGTGTTGTCTGATCGCATGATCGCATCCGATCCTATGTTGTAAAAATGCGTTTTTTTTGGTCACGTACGGTGGGTTGTGTGTGTGTGTGTTTGCGTTGAAGCGATCACCGCAGGGCCGGATATAGAGGGTGGGCATCCTGTATGCCCACCCAATGAAAGGTAATATCAGTGGTTTTCAACCAGTGGTCCTCGAGAGAGTTCCAGGTTGGTCCCCAGGCTAAATGGTGGAAAGTTGGTTAACCAGATGTAGCTCTTTGAGAGCGTAAAACATGAAACCAAATGGACCCTTCTTGCGGGTCCATTTGGTTTCATGTTTACAGTCTCAAGAGTTAAAATATTCATCACATTCATCAGCCCCGCAAGTCTACACAACTAGAGAATGTAGAAGATTAATGGTCCTTTTGATCTGTTGGCTATAGGCTATGTTTGACTGTTTGGTTTCCCAAATCCAGCCTGGAAATGTGGACAAAGGCAAAAAAAAATATTAAAATCTTTAGTTTTGGGGTCTGTGGGGCTAAAATGTCATCAAACGGTGGTGCCCCGGTGTCGAACAGATTGAAAACCACTGCTTCATACGAATAACTTTGCCCATCCTGCCATTCTTCCAGCCCACCCTAGTAGGGCTGGCTAAATCCGGCCCTGCTGTGTGTTGGGGACGTGATGTTGGAGTGCGCTGTGTGTGTGACTGCGATGGGAATTTGCATCAGTCACTTGCTGTCAGCAATAATAGCGCCGCGTTTCCACGTGAGTCACTGTTTTGCCAGCAGTGTAGGCTATAGGTAGGCGACATGCCTGGAATATGAAATATTCCAATATACATATAAGCCATATTTGCAGCTATTGGTTCGCCTATAGCCTATATTTCGGATGAAATTCCCCCTGGCCGTCAAAGAAACATGCGTACAGTTTACAAGCATAGGCAATCGCAATCTAGCATCCATTCTGAACCCATGCAGAGCAACATCAAGCATGATTCATGAACAAAAGAAAGCGCATGGCAATTCAGGTATATATATTATATATATATATATATATATAATATATATATATATATATATATATATATATATATATATATATATATATATATATATATATATAATATATATTATTATATATATATTATATTTTATTTATATATATATATATATATATACATACTCTGTTGAAAATAGAGCTATGCCCAGCTCTGATTGCAATTCAATTCAATTCAATTCAATTCAATTCAATTCAATTCAATTGAATTGAATTGAATTGAATTGAATTGAATTGAATTGAATTGAATTGAATTGAAAAGGCTTTATTGGCATGAGAAAACATACATTTACATTGCCAAGGCAAGAACATAACAACAAGAAATACAATATTATAGCAAGAAAACACAAGATAACATATGATTGCACCTTTATCATATTCCTATTACAAATTCGATATGTATTTTTATTTTATTTTTTATTTTTTGCGCACATCGCTGCATCTCGATCGTTCCGCTCCATTCTTCCTTTTGCAATGTAAACGTATAGTTTCCTCAGGCACGTTCGTGAATGTGCCCTCAAACGTTTGAACTTGTCTTGCTAGTTTGCAGTCGTAACCATGCATGCATGTAGCAATATGCAATGCATATAGCACTTTAAGTAACCAGGTCTGTGCACTGTACTGTCTTTTGTTGTGAGCTATCGGAAGTTAAGCTATGACTAAGCACTGCACTGCCGTCCCCCAAACTTGTCCATGTCTGGCAAGGACCAGCAAATTTTACCAAATGGACAATTATCATACACGCGGACTCCGATTTGAAAAGACATTCCAAGGGGTTACACCCATACAAGAGAGGAGTTATATATGGCTCTGGCAGTAATCCTCACCATTTTTGAGGACAAGGTGGAACTTCATTTTTTAAACGTTTGGTCCACTTTTTGGAATTACACCGAGGAAAGGTTACTAGAAAAAATGGTCTTTCAACTGGTGGTCCGGGGACCACCAGTCGTCCTTGTGAGGGTTCCAGGTGGTCCCCAGCTAAGTTGTTTTAACCAAATGTAACTCTTGAGAATGTAAAAATGAAACCAAATGGACCCTGGCGGGTCCATTTGGTTTCATTTTTACACTCTCAAGAGTTAAAATATCCATCATGCGAATTAGTCCAAATCTACACAACTGAAAGATTAATTAATGGTCATGGACAGAAGCAAAAAATAATAATAATCTTTAGTTTTTGGGGGTCTGTGGGTCTAAAAATATCCTCAATTGGTGGTCCGTGGGAATAAATGGTGGGCCCTGGGATGAAAAAGGTTGAAAACCCCTGCTTTAAATATCTCATTCCTTGTCTCACACCTATAGCTCCCTGTAAGCTTTATTTTCCATCTCCTCTCTCTGTCTCTGTCTCTGTCTCTGTCTCTCTCTCTCTCTTCTCTCTCTCTCTCTCTCTCTCTCTCTCTCTCTCCTCTCTTCTCTCTCTCTGTCTCTCTCTCTCTCTCTCTCTCTCTCTCTCTCTCTCTCTCTGTCTCTCTCTCTCTCTCTCTCTCCCTCTCCCTCTCCCTCTCTCCCTCTCTTCCTCTCTCTCTCTCTCTCTCTCTCTCTCTCTCTCTCTCTCTCTCTCTCTCTCTTCTCTCTCTCTCTCTCTCTCTCTCTCTCTCTCTCTGTCTCTCTCTCTCTGTCTCTCTCTCTCTCTCTCTCTCTCTCTCTCTCTGTCTTCTCTCTCTCTCTGTCTCTCTCTCTCTCTCTCTCTCTCTCTCTCTCTCTCTCTCTCTCTCTGTCTCTCTCTCTCTGTCTCTCTCTCTCTGTCTCTCTCTCTCTCTCTCTCTCTCTCTCTCTCTCTCTCCCTCTCTTCTCTCTCTCTCTCTCTCTCTCTCTCTCTCTCTCTCTCTCTCTCTCTCTCTCTCTCTCTCTCTCTCTCTCTCTCTCTCTCTCTCTCTCTCTCTCTCTCTCGTAAACACAGACTGTGAGGAGGTTAAATACCGGTTGAGTGGAATGTAGCAAATGAGAGGTGACTGAGGCCAATGAAATATTTACCATATGGCTTCTAGCGCTGCAGACGGACTATAGGCCTATACTATCTTGGGGCAGGAGGTGGAGGAGGTGGTGGAAATATTCCACTTGGGCACTTCGGCACCGCTGTGCTTTTTAAGTTCAAACGGGACGCGCTCAGTGTGGGAGAGTGGCAGACGGTGGCGGGAAAGAGAAGTGTGTGGGGGTGAAAAAGTACTCTGAACTAGGGGTGAAGCCAGGACTTCAGTTTTGGGGCGGGCCTGTATGTCCAGGAGTGGCTGGGCCTACAACAATACAACATGCACTCAACATGCCTACAACATGCATGTGTGCAGGGGCGGATCTAGGCATGGGCATGGGGGAGGGCAATTCCCCCCTAAATTCCCAGTCTGCCCCACCAAGCACGATGGCATGCAAAACAACCCAAGATATTTCAAATTAAAGTGCCTATAGAGTATTTAAAAAGATTTGAAACACTACTACTACTGCTACTAACCAACTACAGCTGTGGCACCACTAAACCAACAGCATTTCATCATTGAAAACGGAAAACTCTCTGAGTCAGACCTTTATCTTTATGCATGCTGTGTGTGTGTGTGTGTGTGTGTGTGTGTGTGTTGTGTGTGTGTGTGTGTGTGTGTGTGTGTGTGTGTGTGTGTGTGTGTGTGTGTGTGTTTATAAGCTCCGTGGCTCGCCCGCGCTGCTGGCCAATGCCGCGCTGCTGGCCAATGAGAGTGAGTTATAGCTGTTTTCGTTTGGGCTGCCATAGAGCATACTGTATTGAGTACTCTGGCAAGATGGCCGCCGTGAACAACGTCAGAGGCTCCACCTTAAGCCATGTAGCCTTCTATATATATCTATGGCTCCCACCACCACCCAGCACCGACGGTGAGCTATTGTACAGTCCTATGCACGCTTGTATTCCGCTCCGAGTCTGTAATTAATATCGGTTAAATGTTTTTGCGAGTTATATCTGACTGAAGGACAGAAAACTGTTTAGGCGAGAGGGAAGAGGAGGGAAAGAGAAACTGGAAACGTTTTCTTTGCCGCCCTAAATGCCCAGACTGCCCCACCAAACATGCAAACCAACCCAATTTTCAAATACATTTCGAATTAAAGTGCTTATAATTAAATGACTTGAAACACTACTACTGCTACTAACTACAGTAACAACAATTGTGTCACCACTAAACCAACAGCATTTCATCATTGAAAACAGAAAACTCTCTGAGTCAGACCTTTAGCTTTATGCATGCTGTGTGTCTGTTGCAACTTCAACAACAACCTATGTGATTATTGATGCTTATTTGCCTACTAAGCGATGAAGGCGCATCTCCTGCCACCCCCATTGGGAAATGTTAAATCCGCCCCTGGTGTGGTGTCTTAAGTGTGCGTGTGCGTATGCGTGCGTGTGTGTGTGTGTGTGTGTGTGTGTGTGTGTGTGTGTGTGTGTGTGTGTGTGTGTGTGTGTGGTGAACGGTGTAGAGCTGAATGGAGGGAAGGTTTGGCGGTTTTACATCAGGGGCGGATGTAACATGTCCCATTTGGGGGGGGGGGGGGGGGGGCAAGAGAACATGTTGGAGGGGCAAGAGAAAATGGTATGGGTGCGGCTTCATCGCCCGTGGCGCGAAGCGACACGGGCGATGGAGCCGCACCCATACCATTTTCTGTTACAGGACTTTAATTACGCAATTAAGCATCAATAATAACATCAGTTGTTGTTGAAGTTGCAACAGACACGCAGCATGCATAAAGCTAAAGGTCCGACTCAGAGAGTTTTCTGTTTTCAATGATGAAATGCTGTTGGTTTAGTGGTGACACAGCTGTAGTTAGTTAGTAGCAGTAGTAGTGTTTCAAATCATTTTAAATATAAGCACTTTATTTTGAAATATCTTGGGTTGTTTTGCATATAGGCCTACCATCATGTTTGGTGGGGCAGACTGGGCATTTAGGGGGGCATTTCCCCGCCATGCCCGTGCCTAGATCCGCCCCTGTTTTACTTCATGTGTAAAAGGCCTACAGGTGGCTGACTGACTGGGAGGGAGTGTGAAATGAGCTTCGTGTGGTCCTAATGGAGGCGTTTGGCTAGCCTAAAATAGCAGGTTTTCAGTCGGCGCTCAGCTGCTCAGCATCTCACAGCTACGGTGAAACATTAAAGGGGTATTCCACTTTCAAAAAAAAACTTTTGATCATTTTATGGTCTACTCAGTCTCATGTGAACACACCAGACAGTTTATAAGTTACTGCATTCAGTATTTAGATATTTCATGTTTATTTTAGCGCCTCCAGCTCCTTCCTATACAAACCCTTTATAACTTAAAACTCCATTTTAACCATGACAGATTATTCGTAAACAACCCATCTTTTTTCTGGTGACTGATATTGTCCTCCTGATACGTGAGAGGGCCGTGGCGTGGAATTTCATTTACAGTTTATTTATTTTTTAAAATATTATTGTTTTGGAAAATGTAGCCGCCTCCATATTTGATATGCCCACCCAAATGAATAAAACAATATTTAAAAAATGAATAAAAACTGCAAATGAAATCCCACAGTCCTCTCACGTATTATGAGGACAATATCAGTCACCAGAAAAAAGATGGGTTGTTTTTGGATAATCTGTCATGGTTAAAATGGAGTTTTAAGTTATAATGGGTTTGTATAGGAAGGAGCTAGAGGCCCTAAAATGAATATCTAAATACTGAAAGCAGTAACTTATAAAATGTATGTATGGTGTGTTCATATGAGACTGAGTAGACCATAAAATGACCAAAAATAAAATATCCCTTTAAGTCGTCCGAGTTTTTTTTTTTTCCTGCGCTTGAAATGAAGCCGGTGTTTATTAATAACCCCGCTTAAACGCTGTACAATATGCTTTGTTCCCCGAGGGGGTATATTTTGGGTGTGGAGGCTAGCTGACCCCTGCCCCAGGCATACCCTAGTGCAATACATAAATGTACCCTTAGTATTGATACATTGTTGGACCGTGCTTTGTTGTGCCTACAGTAAAGGACATTACCGTACCCTAGCCCAAGATTTGGACTCTCATAGAGAGGTGTTTGCGATTCTGACATGATTACCAGCTAGTGGGACTTTTAGAAGTGGGGGGGACGCCTCTTAAAGGGGAATTCCACCCATTTTCATTTTTTTTTCTGAGATTGTACAGATGTGAACCAAATGGACCCTAGCGGGTCCATTTGGTTCCATTTGTACACCCATTTCCGTTTTTTATCCTGTCATGTGACGAAGAGAGCATGGCTTGCTATGGTTCATATCTTTCCACTTATACACACACGCACGCAGGCGAACACACACACTAGAACACACACTTTTTTTGTCTATTTAACCCTTTCACGCATAGCGGTCACTACAGTGGACAGATTATAAAATGTGATTATTATATGGTAAAAAGAGGTTTTCATGGCAGTGCTGCATATAAGCCTGTAGAGTGGACACCAGAGGACCCCCCCACCACTGCCACCCAGTGGCCATGTGTTGTATTTGCAAGATAATCCAGTCAACATCCTAGATGGCTGCCAGTGAAGAACAGTTGCCCCAACCCTCAGGAATTTCGACTCATTCCTTCTATAGTAGGAGACCCCTCCAGGTAAAAAAAATATTTTGGCATAAAGTAACATCTAGTAATCACTGTAGTTTTAAAAAAATCCAAGTATTGATTATATGTCGGCGGAAATTGCATTTTTCATCTGTCCATGACAGTGGACAGCATGCATCAGTGGCTTATTTCTACAACAATTTGTGACAAAGACAATGCTTCATCTGAAGTAATATGTCTTGCATATAAACAAATTGTTTTATGTTATTAGAATGTAACCTGCATTGTTTGTGTACAAACTAATATTTTGTGCAATATTATTCACTTTTGCATGTTATGTCATTGTTTATATTATGCAGAGCTCAAGTGCAGAACGCAATAAGAGGTAGACACTAACCTCTCTATCCAGAGTAGGGGTCCTCGTAGACACTAACCTCTCTATCCAGAGTAGGGGTCCTTGTAGACACTAACCTCTCTATCCAAGTAGGGGTCCTCTAACCTCTCTATCCAGAGTAGGGGTCCCTGTAGACACTAACCTCTCTATCCAGAGTAGGGGTCCTCGTAGACACTAACCTCTCTATCCAGAGAAGGGGTCCACTAACCTCTCTATCCAGAGTAGGGGTCCTCTAACCTCTCTATCCAGAGTAGGGGTCCTCTAACCTCTCTATCCAAAGTAGGGGTCCTCTAACCTCTCTATCCAGAGTAGGGGTCCTCGTAGACACTAACCTCTCTATCCAGAGTAGGGGTCCTCTAACCTCTCTATCCAGAGTAGGGGTCCTCTAACCTCTCTATCCAGGGTAGGGGTCCTCTAACCTCTCTATCCAAAGTAGGGGTCCTCTAACCTCTCTATCCAGAGTAGGGTCCTCTAACCTCTCTATCCAGAGTAGGGGTCCTTGTAGACACTAACCTCTCTATCCAGAGTAGGGGTCCACTAACCTCTCTATCCAGAGTAGGGGTCCCTGTAGACACTAACCTCTCTATCCAGAGTAGGGGTCCTCTAACCTCTCTACCCAGGGTAGGGGTCCTTGTAGACACTAACCTCTCTATCCGAGTAGGGGTCCTCTAACCTCTCTATCCAGAGTAGTGGTCCTCTAACCTCTCTATCCAGAGTAGGGGTCCACTAACCTCTCTATCCAGAGTAGGGGTCCTTGTAGACACTAACCTCTCTATCCAGAGTAGGGGTCCTCTAACCTCTCTATCCAGAGTAGTGGTCCTCTAACCTCTCTATCCAGAGTAGGGGTCCACTAACCTCTCTATCCAGAGTAGGGGTCCTCTAACCTCACTATCCAGAGTAGGGGTCCTCTAACCTCTCTATCCAGGGTAGGGGTCCTCTAACCTCTCTATCCAGAGTAGTGGTCCTCTAACCTCTCTATCCAGAGTAAAACATTTGGTAATTTGGTAAAAATGTAATGTAATAAAAGAAAACAGTTTATTCACTGGACAGCTCATTTTCTTGATTTGCAGTTTTCAGGTAGACTGGCATGTGTTGGTGGTAGAGACTGGGCTCTGTTGGGTGAGTGGGGGTGCTAGAGACTGGTGTATGGATTTCCATAAAGAAAAAAAAAGTTAGCTAAGCACAATCAGCATTATATCTGGTAAATGCAATCATAACACAGATTATTCACCAGTTTTTACATATATGCACTTGTTTTTTTTTTTTTTTTTTCTGCATAATCATTATCAGAAGAAAGTTCCATCTCTGCCATCGCAAACTCCACATGTCTGGTTTTGAGGCATTGCCGCTCACTACTAAACTATCATAAGCCAAAATCAATTGTTTGAAGCCAAGGACATGTGTGGCAATGAATGTGTGTAGTCAGTGGCTGTAAAAAAGTAATATAGTAAAACACTAGTAAGCAGTATTATAACCAAATTATTATTTTGTTATTATTTTTGCTATATTCGAATCCATAAACGCCTGTTGTCCATTAGAGTGGACATGTCAGTAACTGGTTAAACCAAAATGTGTTTTGAAAAAATACAAAGTGCAATGTTTTCTATATGCCTTAAGAGAAATAAAAAACACATAATTCAATTTTTTTCACTCAGTATTTCATAATTCATGCATCAAAGGGATAATGTAGTCGCAAGCGAACACACACACTAGTAAACAGCTATGTGTCATGCACAACACATTCAGAGTCGCACGTTGCGCATATGTGCACATCACGCACGCACGTGGGTGTACGTGTTCCCGGCTGCTCGCTCTCTTTTTTTGCGTGTGTGCGTGTGTGTGTGTGTGTTTGTGTTGTGTGTGTGTGTGCGTGTGTGTGTGTGTGCGTGTGTGTGTGGTGTGTGTGGTGTGTGTGTTGTGTGTGTGTGTGTGTGTGTGTGTGTGTGTGTGTGTGTGTGTGTGTGTGTGAATCATATTCCATTCATATAGAGGCAGGCAGGGCCGGCCCAACGCAACCATTACAATGTACAATTTAGGTATTTAGTGGACGCTCTTAATCCAGAGCGACTTACATTATTAAAGGTAGGGTAAGTGATTTGAAATTCATCCTGTAGTTCCAGCCTGGTGCACTAGGGGGCGCCAAACAGTAGCTACACTATGTGAGCCTGCTGCTCGATCCTGATTGGAGGAGAATTCGCCACCACCTGGGGAACTTTTATTGCTCCTCTGCTAACGTGGGGGAGGGGGAAACTCCATATGTGGTTTCCACACCTTATAATAGAGCATTTTAACAGATTTTTTTTTTTTGGGTGATATCTGACAAAAGTGAAATCACTTCCCCTACCTTTAAGCTTGAACAAAAGAATAAACATTGCAATAAATCATATACTTACAAAATATATACTTGCAATTTATGTAACATTTCCCAATGGGGGGGGGGGGGCAAAAGAAAATGGCATGGGTGCGGCTTCATCGCCCGTGACGCTTCCCGACTTATATTAGGCAAGTATAAGCATCGATAATAACATCAGTTGTTGTTGACGTTGCAACAGACACGCAGCATGCATAAAGCTAAAGGTGTGACTCAGAGAGTTTTCTGTTTTCAATGATGAAATGCTGTTGGTTTAGTGGTGACACAGCTGTAGTTAGTTAGTAGCAGTAGTAGTGTTTCGATTAATTTTAAATATAAACACTTTAGTTTGAAATATCTTGGGTTGTTTTGTATGCCATCGAGTTTGATGGGGCAGTCAGGGCATTTAGGGGGGCATTGCCTATATATCCGCCCCTGAGTGGCAGATTTCAGACACAGACACAGAGATCGAGGCAGACATGAGTGCATAAGGAAGTCGAGCGAAAGTGGAGGGTTGAGTTCATAATTCATGAAAGGTCTTTACTGTGAGCCAACAGGCCGTATCACTGTGTCCAGGGCCCGATCTAGAGGGGGGGCAGGGGGGGGGGCAGGGCTCACCCAAACAGGCACCCTGCCCAACCGATGAAAGGTAATAACAGTGTTTTTTTCAACCAATGGGCTGGGACCATCAGTGGTCCTTGAGAGAGTTCCAGGTGGAAAGTTAATCGACCAGATGTAACTCTTTTGCACTGGGGACAATGGAAACGTTATTTCATCCCTGTATATGTCCTGACATACACTGAAATGACAAATAAAGAACCTTGAACCTTGAACCTTGATATTTTACCTTAAGAGTTATAATATCCATTGTCTTATTAGCCCAAGTCTATACAACTAGAGAGTGTAGAGATAATGGCCATTTTGATCTGTATATTTGACTGTATTTTCCCCAAATCCAGCCTGGAATTGTGGATAAAAATTAAAATAAATATGTAGTTTTGGGGTCTGTGGGGCTAAAATGTCATCAAATGGCGGTCCTATGTGGCTCAAATGCCGAATAAATAGTGGCCCTGGTGTCAAAAAGGTTGCCATTATTCCAGCACACCCTTGTAGGCCTGGCTAAATCCGGCCCTGACTGTGTCACACAACATTTGCTGCCCAAAGTAAACTTCAACACCACACATACTGTGGAGGATGTGTCGATTTAGCGTGACTTCACGTATACTTTTAACTACTCTCCTATCCTGGGGCAGAAAGACAAAAAAAAAAAAAAACATATTTACTTGAATAAAAGTAGCAATACCACCACAAATAGACACTTTGTTTAGTCTGTTAGGCATGTATTCAAAGATGACAAAGAGTACAAAAGTTTGTACTCTTCTTACTTCTTGTATTGTTTGTTTTTTGTCCTTTTTCTTGCACTGTCTATTGCAGGGGTGCCCAACTTTTTTGACCCAAGATCTACCTTTCAGCAGCCAACCCCTCCAGGATCTACCAGTCCAATATCAACATTTCAAACCACACGCATCGTTGCCAGCCTGCAGTAACTTACAACAACACAACACTACTTTGTTTACCACTTTACTTTATGTGCATATAAGCATAAAGTACAACAGACTTGTCATAAGTAGGCCTACAACAGTACAACATACTGTATATACTGTACAACAGACTTGGACAAACACTGCCATTGCAAATGGAATCATAAGAACAGTCCAGAATAGTCCATTATATGTTGCAGAACAGTCCATTACACGTTGCAGAACAATACTGTTGGCATAATTCAGACAGCAGACAACAATCCTCCAAATGAGCCACTTTGTAGACAGACACGCAGTCACACACACACACACGGAAAATCGCTCTTTTTTTCTTTTCCACCCCTTTTTTTCCTCCCTCCCCCCCCCCTTTCGAGATCTACTCGTGATCAGGCCAAGATCTACCGGTAGATCCCGATCTACTGGTTGGGCTCCCCTGGTCTATTGTCTTATTGCACTGGAGAACAACGGAAACGTTATTTCATCCCTGTGTATGTCCTGACATGCACTGGAGTGACAATAAAGAACCTTGAACCTTGCCCGCTTGAAAAGTTGTATTATGTAGCCAAATATCTACTTAAAAGTACCCGAAGTAAAACTTAATGTACTCATTCTAAAAATCAAAATCACACCGGTGTGAGGCGAGGGGCGCAAGCTATTTTCATCTCACGACAAGGATTTTGAGTATGACATAATTTAGTTTGTTTAAGCAACAGGTGACTTTTTTCCCCTTCAAAACAAACTTTAGATTTCTCTTGATGCTGTTAAAAACCGTAATCCTCCACCACCTTTTTGGAATATTTCAACATGTCAATCTATTAACACGTTGTGAGCTTGTAGACTGGCCATTTGAACTACTGAAAATGTTTTTTTTAAATAGTTTAAAAGGGCAAAGAAGTTAAGGGATAAGGGGTTTAGCGGTAACGAACATGGAGCCCTCGTTCTTTTTTCCCCCCAACAATGCAGAATCCATCCATGTTCTTCTATTCCGCATGTCTGGGAGCGAGGCTATTTGCTCCCAGACACACACACAACACACACACACACACACACACACACACACACACACCACACACACACACACACACACACACACACACACACGCATCCCTTTCGAGTATGTAAAGCCCATCCATAATTCACTCCCCGCGGAGGAGGAGAGCCCATGGAGTGCGCGGCGGGCGTCCGCGCGCGTGTGCATATTACATACTACGCGCAGACATGTGCTGTCGGATAGAGAGCGAGCTACGGTCAATATACAGTACGTTTGTATGTGTGTGTGAAGCCATACAGTACGTGTGATAGCTGTGCGGAGCTGCAGGGGGGAGAAAAAAAAATATAGTGGGTGATGATGACGGACGGCGTGTCACACGCGTGTGCACGTCGTGCGCTCTCGGCCCATTATCACTTCCCATCACGCGCTTCAAGGTGGACGAGGACAGACCCTGAAATGTGGCGGTAGAGAGAGACCTCCGGGGGCTACAGACGCAGAGAGCAGGGGCGGATCTAGGCATGGGCAGGGGGGGGGGTGCACCAGTGTGGTCCATGAGAGGATTCCAGGTGTTCCCCATGCAGCTAAATGGAAAGTTGGTTAACCAGAAGTAACTCGCTCTCAAGAGTTAAAACATTCATCATCTGAATCAGCCCAAGTCTACACAACTAGAGAATGTAGAAGATTAATGGTCATTTTTGATCTGTATGTTTAATTGTGGAAAAAGCTCTCCCTCTTTCATCTTGAAAGAGGGAGAGAGAGCTTGGGTGTCTCGTTTGTTTCATATCACCAAATGATAATGACCTGGAAAAATGCTCTCTAGGTTCTGTAGGTAGCTTAGCAGTACCTGTGGGTGTGTATGTGTGTCATTTTGTTTGTAGTAGTAGTTGTTGCGTTTGTATGGACGATGGTCTTGTTTAGTCTTGAGTGGTGGAGCAGAGGTTCATCGTTTAAGCATATATTCCCTGTATCAAGAGAATACCCATTCCCAACTTGAATCGTGGATCTTTTGTCTTTTTTTGTTGGGGGTGGGGGGCACCACGTAGGGTTGCCACATGTGTCTGACAAAAATCCTGGACATTTTGACCATCCAATCGGCGGCCTATTATCAGCAGCGATTATCGGCCTTTTGGTCGGGAGCAACGCACCTCTTTAAACATCTAACCCAGAAATATATCACACTTTTACACTGAAATGTTAATGCTCTCATTATTGTATTAATCTTCTACATATCCGATTAATAATTAGGCTACTTAACCATTAATTTCCAACTCATTCTGGAGCAGTCCAGTTTTCATCTTTCTCATCTCAGTTATCTTTAGATAAACAGATTTAGA
>CM076980.1:42802538-42832926 GCA_039105355.1 Benthosema pterotum | reverse complement strand
AGTCTTATAAGAAGACTAAAACGGAGCAGAAAGGTGTTTGGGGAAAGAAGGAAGCAGCAGCGAAGCAGCATTATTTTGAAGTTTCCATGTTTATTGTAGTCTTGAAGTATCACAGCACAGACCATCAGCCTCACGGCTTCCGGCCCACACACACAACTGGCAGTACATACAGTATTGACTTATAAAGCATCATGTAGCATCATGTCATGCCCCAAATCCCCTAAGTTGGAGGTGTCAAGATTCCCAAATTAGGCATTGTCCTCACACTGAAGAAGCTATAGTAGATGTTCTCACAAGTCCTGACCATAGTGGCCAGGTGGCCTTATAGTTATTTCTGTAGAATGACAGCTGCAGGACTGTCCTGAGATAAGGTGTCAAGCGTTTTAGGCAGAGACAGCAAACTATAATTATACTCAATTCACTATTGTGTTGCAATGTGCAACATTGTAATGTATAATGTGGTTCATAAATACACAACAACTGTCAGAAAAAAAAGGGGGAAGGGACGGTTTTAGTTATTGCTTGTGTGTTTTTTTTTTTTATATATAAAATGTATATTGAGCTCTGTACATATTGCATATAGTGAGCTATTTTCAAAATTCCTGTGATGCTATACAACCCAATGCAACTTATGAAGGGATAGTTCAGATTTTTGGAACTTGTAGTTGAAGTTGTATAAAGTACTTGCCATTAACATAGTGGTGTCAACTATATTAATTGATGTGCAGAGTCCCATGGTGGGAGTTTTTGGGAGTCTGCCCTGGTTTTGATTGATGTTAAGTATAGTTCTGTTCAATTTGTGGGGATAACTGGGGCCACGTAGAGGAAGTAAATGAATTCACATGGCAGGGTTTATGAACCTTTAATCTTCTCACACATTTCTTCATTCCCAAGCCTTGCATTTTTGAACTGCTGTTATATTTACTGTAAGAATTTCTTTACTGTATTATTAAATCTTTAAACCTACTCTGACTACTGTGGCTCTAATATTTTAGAAATGGGTCAACAATAGAGTTTTGTTTCTGCATTTACCTTTTCTGCATGGCCCCGCTACGTCATACTTCATACTCAATCAATTAATACAGTTGACACCACTATATTAATGTATTGTATGTATTCCATAGGCCTACATAAAAAAAAAAAAAAAAAAAAAATCAGAACTATCCTTTTAACCACGATTGATCATAGATCCATCAAAAGTACCCACTTTTTCACCATCCTACTCCCGGAGTTTCTTTCCCAAAACTATTTAACTGAAACTTGTATGTCTGAGGCAAAGCCTGATCAATGTTGAGGCTGTGCCTCTCATATATGCAACCTGCCAGACAATAGTAGCAGCGGGACCACATTCTGTATTGTTGTTGTATTACTGTAAAGGTTGATTAAAAATAAACGTTAAAAATGAAAACATCTAATTGTCTGCAATATAATTTAATGATGTCAAGCTTATATCCATTACAACCCAGTCATCATGCCAAAGATATTGCTTGTTTTTGTTTCTAAACAATGACTGAATTATCCTCTGCATAAGTACATCCATGATGATAGTGTGTTTTTGTTTTAAGGTGCGTTTTAAAAGCGGGCAGTATTTCAGCCATCCATTATGTCTTGAAAGCTTGAGATCGGTGCCATTTCCTCTCACACAGGCATAATAGGCATAACATGAGTTAATGTCTAAAATCACATATGTGTCACAATCTTATACTTTGAGGCTCAATAGCCCAGCTCCCAGGGTCAATTTTCTGTTTTTTTTTTTTTTTTTTTTTTTTTTTTTTTTTTTTTTACAGATTATTAAAGTATGCATTGTAAGCTTTCATATGATGCATCACTCAAGGAAATTGGAGCATTTTAATATGGATAAAAAACGATTTTAGACAAAAAAATGAAAAATGTACTTTAGATGGCTCTAAAAGGAAAACAACCTTGGGCGACATGAGGACCAAAGCACCAGATTCTATCACATACTGTATATGGGCACCATTCCAGGCGATTAACCAAGACACTGCATATTTTTGCGACAAGTCAAAAAAGCACCAAATTTGGCCAACTTCTTTTTGCTATTGCATGTTTTCTGGACTTTACAAACATGTTACAAACATGTTATATACAGTATATGATTGTCTTTTTATAAAAAATATCCCTCAGTTCAAAAATTTGTCTCATTCACCCCCCCATTATATCAAATGGGGCCTGAAATTGAGGCGGCCATATTGGATTTCCAGCAAACAACTGACCGGGTTGTCCCTACAGGCTGTTATCCCACTGGGTCATAGATATTATTTTTGGTGGACAGCCTTTGATGTTATGGCAAATGCAGCATACCCCTCTTAGCCCCCTGAGTAATGGGGCTCTATGTGCTGGCAAGGAGACTTATAGCAGCCATCTTGGAAATATGCAAATTGAGGTTCAAGGCACACCCAATCATAATGATCAGCATTCCAACATGTTGTACAGAAAACATTAAATAAAAACAATCTTTGCATTTGTAGCTCATCTTGTTCACACGTTAACATTTTAGGTGGAGACCGGCCACCCTACCTATATCATTAGAGCATTCAATGCACTGCATTTGGGCCAAATTCAGTGCTTTTTTGACATATAACATATTATTGAAATTGAAATATTGACATTAACTTCTCAACTATTGCTCAATATATGCAAGTTAGCTTCCGACAGTTTCTACGTGCTGGGTACCCCTACTAAACATTTCTAAAATAAAACGTTGGTATACTAAAAATGTCTGCGTCCTCATTGGCTCTCTATGGGCTGGCTTGTACACTACTAGGGACCACCAGGAGCATTTCATTTTCTGACCGTAAAGATCTACTTGGAGTATAGATGTGTATGAGGTCAGAGGCATAAGCTGGCATTAGCATTAACATATTAACACATTAGCAGTCGCATGCTAGAATTTTAGCATTCACTTGTTAGCATGTTAGCATTAACACGCTAGCATCTTAGCATTAGCATGTTAACATGATTTCTTGCATATTCTAGCATATCGGCATGTTCAAGCATTCAGTAATTACTTAGCTATGTTCCCAACTTGCACGAATAAGGGCCCGTTGATCGCTGCTTGCAGAGCTATTTATTATTATTTCAGTGACACACTTCGGCTCAGAATAAGATTGACCATAGACCATTTATTGCAAAGCTTTTGCATGTTTGAATGGCGGTGTGGCTCTTGCTCATGTGATATCAGACGATCTATGAACTGAGTCATAGGTCTGAGATCACATTTGATATCTCCAAGGAAATTTGAACACTGCCTTCTGATCAACAGGACAGAGACAGCTAGCAGGAAACTGAAGACTGATTATAAAGAGCACATGATTGAATGTGGGTGTGACTGACTTAGCTGACAGCCAATAAGAGTGAGGGGAGTAGACTGCAGATTTAAAGGAACAGAATGAATTACTGATTGAGAATAAGGGGAATTAAATAAACCTTCTGCCCTCCGTGCCTCAATGCACTAACGCTACGCTGGATTCTTACTATGTATTTTTTTGTTTGTAGAATCTGATTTTGCTCATCATCCAGTAAATGATGATGACACAAGAGACACAACTATCGACTGATCTAGTTGAGCTCACACAACTTAGCACTGGATCCAGGTAGTCCATCAAGCCTAAGTCCAACATGGAGGTTGTGTGGGAAGGTGGGGTGGACTGTGTGAAGGACAGTCATGGTGTCAGACACACTGTAGAAGGACAGAGAACCTGCACTGTGGTCCAGGTACACTCCTACTCTGGACCTCACACGGCCTGGGATGGAAGTTTCAATGCCTCTGTGTATGAAAGTATAACCTTGATCTGTGCAATCTAAACACCATGATTTGTCATTGAATCCAAATAGACATTCATCACCAGCTCCTGCTCGGCTGATATCTTTATGTGAGACTGCTATAGCACAGTCTCCACGCATCAGTATCTCACCATACCAGCGTCCACTCAGTGCCTCTGTACTCAGAACCTGACGGAATTTAGTGAATCTCTCTGGGTGACGACGATGTGATTGTGGCTGGTTCATCAGTGTGATCTTTCTGTTCCCTTTAGATAGAGACAGCCTCTGATTGGCTGTGTTAGGATCCAGTGTGATTGGGCGTGAATATTGTAAGAACTCAGCTCTGGTCTTGGGTTCTGCTGGTGTTGACAGTGAAACCAGAGGTTGATTTAACAATCTGGATTCTCCCGGCCAAGCTGAGTTGGGCGGGCAGTGGGTGGGCCGTAGGGGACAGTGGGCCTTGGGCGGACGGTTGGCCGCATGCCATCGTCTGGCGGGCCACGGGACCCCCCCACTGTGGGGGGGGCATGTGCGGTTGCAGGGTGGAATAAACCGCTCCCGAGTGAAACATCCACTCTGTCCACCGCCTCCGAGACGTTTGTCCCTTCCTCTGTAAGAATGCCCTCCAGTCTGTCTCTCATCTTGGACGTGGCCACAGTCACACCTTCAAGGCGGACACTGCTGCTGTCTGGGTGTGTAGATTCAGCAATGGTGGAGAGGGAGGAGGTGTAACGCTGCTGTCTAGAAAACGGATGTCATCCTCTGTGAGTGAGAGCTGCTCCAGCTCAGCATTTATCCTCCTCAGATCAGCGAGCTCCTGCTCCACACGCCTCCTCACTTTTTCAGCATGACTCACTTCACTTTCCTCATGGTCTCTGATCAGCTTCCTCACCTCGGATCGTCTTCTCTCCAAGGAGGCGATGCGCTCATTAAAGGTGGTGTCGCAGTCCTCCACTGCTCTGTCAGCACAGCTCTTGATGGACTCCACCTCCTGGTGAAGAACCTTCAAGCCTTTCTCTCTCTCCTGGATTGCCTGCTGGACGTAATGCTGAGTCGTATCGACCTTTCCCTGTCTCCTGGCCCGTTCTTCTGTGGCCGAGGTTGTGTCGTGACCTCTGTGTTCTTCCACAAAGCATTGGGAACAGATACACTGCTGATCGGTGTGACAGAAAAGCTTCCTCACCTCGTTGTGACGAGAGCAGATGTTCTCCCGAAGCTGGCCGGAGGCTTGGACCAGCTGGTGTTTCTTAAAGGCAGGAGACTGATAGTGAGGCTGCAGGTGAGTGTCACAGTAAGAGACCAGACACTGAAGACAAGTCTTCACAGCTTTCAGTCTCCTCCCAGTGCAGACATCACAGGACACATCTCCAGGTCCAGCATAGCAGTGATCAGGAGCGGCAGCTTGGAATCCTGGTGATAGATTGATACAGCATGCATTTATCAATAAGGTTAAACAAGTACATTTTTTTACAACTTTACAACTGTATAATTATATGTTTGTTCCCGATCGTTTTGGCTATTTTCTATGAAGTCCGGTGACGTTATGTGTGTCTGAAACTCAATCTGGATTGACAGTTGCAGTGGACTGATTTAAAAGTTCTCAATATTGCTGGTAAAGAGTGAGATCTAAGATCATCAGTATGTTAACATTAAAAGTAATAAACTCCAGTGATATAAAAAACTGTCAATCATTGACTAAAGTGAGGATACAGGGGAGAGACATTCCGAGCTGTCTACCAGAACAGAAACTATTTACTATACAATTATTTAATAAAAATAAACATTTACATAATACATCAATACTGATTAATATAGAAATACTCCATACCACTGAATTCGACATGTAGCCTTGAGTAAAGTACAAAAGGTATACTGGTATAAATAATACGGACAGTAAAAGTGGCTATCTGGCCAAATCCATTTGTAATCCATTTGAGATAAATAACGGCACTCCTGAAAACACTACTGGCGTAGAACTGTACCTCATCCTACTCAGCTATGGACAGTTAACACAGGGATCGTGTTTCTGTCCAGTCAAAAGCAAACGATCCCAGATGATGGATAGGTCAGCTTTTTCATACATGCTACCTTTAGATGGCGCCATCTCCACACTGGAACATGTCAGAAGGTTTTTCTTTCTTTTTTTTATTGTAGCCAACCACCTGATCTTTAAAATGGTATAGGCATATGGGTATCTACTTGAAGCAGAAAAAAGTTATATGAAAGATAAACTTTAAACCTGATTATCTCATAACTAGTCCTGGAAGAAATGCCAGTGTGAACAACGGGGCCCTTTTGTACAATTTATATAAAAAAAAGAAAACATATTATCGAGTTGGGTTGATTTTCTATAAATCATTTTGTTACTATTGAGCCCAATGGGAACAAGACTAGCTTTTTGCCTGATCAGTTAAGGAGTTAAGCTGGACTCAGTACTGCAGAACGAACAAAGGTAGGCTGATCAATATGCAATTGGGGCAAACTTTAGGCAGGCTGGTATCTGAGAATCACCAATAAGGAGACAGAGAACACGGGTAATGTGACCCATGCAGCACCCGAGACTGAGAGTGACAAGCTATAGATTTACTTAAGTAAATGCACTTTCAACCACTGTTTTGTAAGAATACATTCATGTAAACATTTAACCTCTTTATTGATTCTGACAGACAGTGAGGTAATACACGTGATACACGAGAACTTGAAGTTCTCACCTGTCTTCTTCAGGCTCTCCACCACCTCCGCCAACATGGTGTTTCTCTTCAGAACAGGTCTTGGGTTGAAGTTTTGTCTGCATTGTGGACAGCTGAACCTCCCTCTCTGGTCGCTTTGGTTCCAGCATCCCTCGATACATGTCCTGCAGTAGCTGTGACCACAGGGAACAGTCACTGGATCCTTCAGTAGATCCAGACACACGGAACAACTCAACTGTTTCTGATCCACTCCAGCTCCCGCCATTTTAGTACGACTCTCTGTATGTCTGTCTGACAGTCTGACTGACTGATGAACAGATTGAGTTTAGGTTAGTTAAATGTCCTCAAAGGTAACTAACTGGTTAGCCCCTGAGAGGTCACATGAGATCATATGATTGGTTCATTTGGGCAAAGCCTGTGCCGTGTAATAAGGAGGTGCAGCCAACGCTTTATGGCTCAGATTGGAGTGGTCAAATCCTTCCTGTCAGCAATTTCTCCTTCAGGGGGCATATTTGCCATTAGGCGGACTAGGCAGTTGCCTAGGGCGCCGTGTGTGTGTGTGTGTGTGGGCATGCTTTAAAAGGATCACAGGCTAATAACTAGACTAGAATAACTAGAATTGAACACTTACAACACACATAATATGTTCTTTAGGTTAGAAATAGTTCATATTTTTTATCGTTTGGGGGTGCCATTTTACTGTGACTGTCATAGGTATGACATCACATGCAGGAGATTTTCTCTGGGGCTCCAAATCGCCACTGCTCTCATTCACTGTGGATGCACAGTTGTGGAGCGATCAATTTTAGACATTTCTAACTTGTGCGATAATGTCAACGGCACACCACAAATAATACAAACTATGAAGAGCTAGTAAATTATATTAGAAACTCACAATTGTACATTCAAAGTGAATGCCAGGATGGGTTTGACCATTCTTGGCTGCACGTGCCGGATTTATTGGGCTGATATGAAAGGGTTTGGCATCAACCTGCTGGCACTCTGAGGTTCAAGGTTCGACTTTATTAGGCCTACCTTGAATTCAGCACGTACATGGGATTAACTTTATGATTCGACTTTATACTGAGTTTGTGTACAGATAGATTGAAATAAAACTATTATACTGTACATTCAGCTGAGGTTCAATCTTCCATGGCATGACGCGCAGCTAACTTTTGTTGACCCTAAAACATCCATTGGAAGTCTGATTTCCCAGCACAGCAAATGAAATGAAAAAACATTTTTTGCTATTAATTCTGGATTCAGTCATCACAGTGTCTCTATAGTCATGTGCTCAAGACGGATCTGTCTGATATCTCATATTCCATCCTCTTTGGCTAACATTGGCTGGCTTTCAAAGTTTACAGGATTGACCCGTTCTTAAAGCCTCAGATCATGAACTCAGTGTGAGAAATCTTCACAAACTGGCCTGTTGTGGCATGGATTTTTACCAAACAAAATGCCTCAAATCATGAAATTGCCATCAAAGGCACAAGCAATAATGGCATTCTTCTCACATCGACCTATTATAGTGCCACCAGGAGGTCACGATCTGACCTTTTTTCCCCTGCTTTTAGCTTTTAGTCTCCCTGACTGTGTTGCGTAGTCATGGGTTTTCCTCCCATAGACTGAGAGGTGGTCCATCTAATAACAGAACAGATAGGCCGACAAAATTGAAAGGATGAGAACAGCTGCAGGACTGGAGAGTGGAGAGCAGAATTGAACTAATCCATTAACAAATCCAGTCATCACATCTGGGCTGTGTCTCAGGAGGTCGAGCAGGACGTCCAGTGATCCGTGGGCTTGGGCAAGGCACTGAAGGACTCCAGTGACGTTCAAGACTGGCCACTGATCACAGCCCAGGGCAGGGGCGGATTGGCACATATTTTCCCACCGGGACAATTTTGCCTTTGCCAGGCCACCCTGGGGGTGGCAGCTGGTTAACCAGATGTAACTCTTTGAGGGCGTAAAAATGAAACCAAATGGACCCTTGCGGGTCCATTTGGTTTCATTTTTACACCCTCAAGAGTTAAAATATTCATCATGTGAATTAGCCCAACTTAGTCTACACAACTAGAGAATGTAGAAGATTAATGGTCATTTTGATCTGTATGTTCCAGGCGAGCGTCTAGCGCATTCTAGTGCATTTTGGAAGTGCCACTAGTGCATTTTGGATCTTGTCCAGCAGGCCACTAGGTGGCGCAGGCCACCGGGAAAACTCCCTGTACTCCAGATGGCCAATCCTCCCCTGGCCCAGGGCCATATGGGGATGATCTTTATGTCATGCACCAATTGATATACAATAAAGCAATAACGAAGCTATTGTGGGGCAGATCTGACTAGTTCTCTGGCCTCAATCCGACACTCTTATTCATCCAGGGACCTCTGTCTTTAGAATTTATGTTGGTTGAAATCATATTCCGGGACAGATCTGACTAATCTTGCGTTGCCTTGATGTGGAGTGATACTCCTCAGTGTTGGGCAATATTACTTAGGAGAGTAATATCTTTCTTTACTTTGTAGACTAGGATCTACAAACTACAGTGCATCTCTGTTGTTATATGTTGATAGCTTGTACATTTCCACTTGCAACAAGCTCGAAAGTAATGAGGCCTGTTCTTTCAGAGTAACACATTACTTATTACACATTTTGGCAGAGTAATATCCTTACTTTACTTTTGCTGGAAATAATAATATTACATCGTAATATGTCACATTTAATTAGTAACTGCCCAACACTGGTCCTGATAAAAGCCAAGTCATTGACGAGAACACCACTCGTGTGTGTGCGCGTGTGTGCGTGTGTGAGAGAGAAAAACTGTGCTAATAGTGCAGACACACAGACAGTCCTATTTGGCATATCTATTTTTACACAGAAGTCTTGTCTCATCACGTTCAACCAAGGCTTGAAAAGACTCCCATATCAATGACAGATCTTACAGATATGAATCATATTAGATGTCCTCACAGCATGTCTTTACCTGTTTTTACAACAAAGCATTTATTCTTTCTATCATCCATTCTATGGGAAGTGCAACAGATTGCTCTACAGTAGCTTCACTCCATAGCAGCTAGGGTTTTCAACCTTTTTGACACCAGGGACCACCATTTATTCAGCATTTGAGCCACGCACCACCATTTGATTACTTTTTCATCCCAAAGATCATTAGCCTGGGGACCACCTGGAACCCTCTCAAGGACCACTGGTGGTCCCCAGACCACCTGTTGAAAACCCCTGGTCTATAGTTATACTAACCACCCGTCCTGCATGCCAATGCAAAAGAGAAAAGGTTTTGTTTTTATTTTGGCTCATATATTTTCATACAAAATTAGAAATAAGTTTCTTATATAAAGTTTGAAAAATAATTGACTGAACAATGATACAATAGCAAAACAAAATACAACTTCAAAGAATACCTTTGGTGTCATCTAAGAGATACTGAAATGAGTCTTTACCAAAAAAAAAAAGCACCAGCAGACAGACCTATACAAGCTCATAGCGCATCAGTGGCGTGGTGCGTGCAGTGGCGTGCTATGAGCTTGTATAGGTCTGCTCTTTTTCAATAGCTAATGCTAGCTAACGGTTAAATTATCACAGCACATAGCAAAAAAGTTGTTCTGCGTGATCAAAAACCAGAGCAGAACGCCTACAGCGGATCTCAATCTGTACGGTTGACTACACTGTATGGCAAGTATTCCCAAAAAATCCAAACCATCCCTTTAAAACAACAAAATGGGGTTCCCATACAAAATGAGTTTAACCAGTAAGACGTATACAGGCGATAGTGGTTATTGTCACAGACAAGTCATTCTTTCCTTTGCAACTTTATCGGAGTTCAACCTCAATTAACAACACATCGGACTGCAGCTGTGCTCTCCTTTGATCTCTGCGCTCTCAGTGTGTCCCAAATACTTGACTGGCCGAAGTTGAAATGCACAGTGTCAGAGTGACTGTCCTGTGCTGTGCATGGGACACATGGAACCCTACTTCCCCAGTCAGTGCGGATTGTTGTTTACTTACTGAATGGCTCAGAAAAGAGGAAAGAAGGGGCTTGAGGACATGGAGTTGTTGTGAGAGGGAGGACGAATGCATACATACAGTACATACTGTACATACACACACACACACACACACACACACACACACACACACACACACACACACACACACACACACACACACACACACACACACACACACACACCAATCCGATGTGGAAAATACAGTACAAACATTTTGTTAATGTGAAAACAAGGAAATAGATTGTTTTTGGATGATGTGCCTGTCATGTTAGTGTGAGCTGCTGTGTATTTTTATTAATGTTAGGTGCTGTGCTGTGTGCCAACATTGTTTATATTTTGATAATCAGCCTCCTGACATGTCTCCTGTATGTGCACTGCGCACTCAGTATATCGCAGCGTTCTCATGCACCCCGCTCGCACCCAAGTCATAAAAGATACATATTGAGATACAAAAATATAAAAATCTCAAGTGGTTAATGCCAAAATTCATTTCGAAACCACGGGGGCGCGTTCAGCTGCTGATGTTCTGCACACTGATGTCGACGTGCCTTTGGTTGGCACTCGGCGGCAGCGACGCGCTCTGCCGTCGCCGACTCTTAACCAACCAATAAGCGAGCAAGGATAAGGCCACCGCCAGCGCCACAGCAATGACAACCCACAGCCACACCAAACCGCCGCCAGCCGCGGAGGTCGCCGTGCCCGGGGGACCGGCGCTCGGAGGGGCCGCCGCGGCAAGCGCGGCCGTCTCCTCGACGCACCGGCCCTCGCCTTCGAGGACGTAACCCTCATCACACGAGCAGGCGAAGCTCCCGAAGCCGTTGGCACAGGAGTGGTCGCACCCGCCGCCGCCGTCGGCACACTCGTCGATGTCGACGCAGTCGTCGCCGCTCTCCACGAAGCCGTCGGGGCAGTGGCGGTCCCCGCTGTGGTCCAGGTAGACGGGACACCTTTCCGCGTGGCAGAGCAGCCGGAGCCGGCACCGGTGGGGGTCCTGGTCTATGTCGGGGACGTAGGGGTTCGGACAGGAGCACGCGTAGCCCCCCGGCACGTCCGTGCACACCTGTTCGCACGGGGCGTCGGCGCAGCTCTGGTCGAGGCTCTCGATCGTCACGCTGCGTTCGACGTCGTCGCTGTCCGACGCTGGTGGCACGTTGTCGCCGCCCACGCTCCTGGGAGTCCTCGATGGCGGCGCGAAACGCCGGGAACGCCGCACACACTGGCACCTCACGCACAGGAACCCGTCGGTTTTGTCCGAACACGGCCTCTCCGTTCGCAGTCCGCCGTGCGAGACGGAAACACACGAGGCGGAGCAAAGGCCGCCGCCGTTTTCCTTCTGGTCGCTCGAGGAGGAGGGTATGTTGTAGGGGGCGCTGCTGCAGCGTCGCAGCCCGGTCCAGAAGTGTCCGTCCTCCGGGAGGAGGAGGGCGCTGCTCTCCGACTCCGCGTTCTCGAAAGACGCCAGGCGTCCCCCGGACCGTCCGCACATCCCGGCGGCCGCGGCGAAATCCACGCGAATCCGGACGGCGACGGTGCGGCAGCGATCCCCTCTGGCGCCGCTCGGAGTCGCCGCCGCTCCTCCCTCTGGCAGAACGAGAGCGGCGAACGCCGTCAGTATCACGCGAAAGAACGACATTATATTAAGCTGCTACTGTTCTGCTCATGTTGGTTTTAAGCGCTCAGGAAACCAGCGATCTGACAGGGATTGACGACGCCCTACCCCATGGTACAGCGGTGGCGAGGAAAGGAAGGAAACCAGGGGAGTCACTCACTCACACGCAGCACAGGATGTTTCAGAAGTTCAGAGTTAACTTGGATACAACGCAGCCCGTTTGAATTTGGCTTAGTTTAATTCAAGACAAAAAGATTAATGGCTCTCGCTAAGCTATAGACCGAGACACACAGAGTATAACGGTAAACAGCACTGGCTGAGGTTTAGATAAACTGTCAGCGTTCCTTGCACCGCTCTGACTCATGGAGCAGCGATCTGTGGTATGCGGAGTAGAGCACTATGGACCGCCTGGATTTAGGGACCGTCCTAAAAGGGCAACATGGGGGAGGGATGTCTGACTTGGGAATCACTTGTTATTCCGGTTGCATGACCCGAAGGGCAATCCAATGGAAATATCAGAAAAAATGGCATTGGATTCGTATTATTTTTCGGGGTGGGGACTATAGTATTTGACATTCAATGTGTTCAATTGTGTTTTTCCACAAATGAGTCGTAACAAATGGGGGGTCATCTTAAACCAGAGTCATCCTATATTCGGGGCAATATGTTAATAGTCAATAATCCAGATTTGTGTGTTTTACCTAAACATAATATAAGCCATTATTTAATATAACGTTTAGCCAAAACTCAAAGTAGATATATCTATATTTTTTGCCACGTTGCTTCTACTTTCTACTTTCATGCTGCAGCTGTTTCCCTACAGACACACTTGCCTTGTCCTGCAGACAGTCCATAACTTTGTTGTTGTCAACAACAAAGTAAAAATGAATGTAAAATGTAAAATTGGTTTCATTTTCACACTCTCAAGGGTTAGAATATTCATCTGAATTAGCACTATTTGCAAAATCCAGCCTGGAATTGTGGACAAAACCAAAATAATTCTTTAGTTTTAGGTCTTTTGGGGATAAAATGTCATCAAATGGTGGTTCCTGGAGTCAAAAATGTTGAAAACCACTGATCTACATCATTACCCCCCCCCCCCCCCCCTGCCCCCCATGTGACATGGGTCACACTTGGATTCAGAATTACAGTGTCAGAAACAGAGCTACTGTATCTCCATTGGAAAGTGCCCTGCAGTTTGCACTTTTAGGACGGTCCCTAAGCAAGCTGTCAGGGGGGCCCCACTCTCTCTCTCTCTCTCTCTCTCTCTCTCTCTCTCTCTCTCTGTCTCTGTCTCTGTCTCTCTCTCTCTCTCTGTCTCTCTCTCTCTCTCTGTCTCTCTGTCTCTCTGTCTCTCTGTCTCTCTGTCTCTCTCTCTGTCTGTCTGTCTCTCTCTCTCTGTCTGTCTCTCTCTCTGTCTCTCTC
Source organism: Benthosema pterotum (assembly GCA_039105355.1). Taxonomy (NCBI): domain Eukaryota; kingdom Metazoa; phylum Chordata; class Actinopteri; order Myctophiformes; family Myctophidae; genus Benthosema; species Benthosema pterotum. The sequence goes on along the minus strand of CM076980.1, from coordinate 42,819,396 downwards.
TCTCTCTTTTTCTCTCTCTCTCTCCTCACTCTCTCACACACGCACGGACGCACACATTGGAAGCATAATGACTGCACTGACCCATTAGGTCACTTGGCATTTTGCTTGGTTATTGTTGTAGAAGGAAAAAAAATGATGATTGATGACTTGATCGTGTTTTTGGCACAACAATATATAACATATCCATATCCATATCCTTTTTTTTTTTTTTTTTTTTTTGCCATTTAGCCTTAAACAGATACATTAAATATACTGTATAATACACATAAGCGACTGAACAATGATTGGTGCAAATACTCCAATCAGTAAGATTCAGTGTATGGCCAACAGCATTAAATCATCTGGATGAATACACATGTGTATATTGCAATGTCCATACGCATCTGTATATGAAAATGCAGGTAATATAACTGGTCTATCCACATTCATAAACTATCCATATCCACATTCATAAAACTCAACTTCAAAAAATCTGAACTATCCCTTTAAAATGCACAAATAACAAACATCCTCCTATATGCTCAGGCCACTGACACATTGCATTATTCCAGGGGTTTTCAACGGGTGGTCTGTGGACCACTGGTGGTCCATAAAGGTGGTGCATGTGGTCCCTTTCTGAACATGCATTTATAGTAATGTATCAAAGTGACGATTTTGTATGTATTTTCTTCCGTGTTGTAAACTGTTCCATGGAGTCATGTCACTGTTGCAACAATTACTCTGCAGGAGTCTTATCCGTTAGGACATTTTCAGTTAGATTATCAGGAAAACTTGCCTGAGGAGTTCACCGTTCTAGGAAATGAGCCCATAATAAACAAGTATAATCATGTTTCTGCTCTATCACTACTGTATATCAGTTAACCAATTGTGTTGGATGAAGTAAGTCATGGGTGTCAAACTCTGGCCCATGGGCCAAATTTGGCCGGCCGTGTAATTTCATTTGGCCCTTGAGACATTATCAAATTAAAGGCGAAGATCACCCATTTTCAACATTTTAATATGTCAAGACTCATTAATATATCTTAGAGATGTTGTGTGGACATGATAAAAAAAGTTCCCTCAATTCTGTATTTCCTAAAAATGGAGATCTGAAAAAATCATTAACATGTTGAAATATATCTGTTATACACCAAGATCTGTAATACACCAAGATGTATTTCACCATGTTAATGATTTTTCTTTCAAACCCATTTGGAACCAAATGGACCCGCTACGGTCCATTTGGTTCACATTCGTACCCTCTCAGGAAAATTTTGAAAATGGGTGGGATTCAAACTTGGCCCGTGGCTTTGTTCAGTTTTAAATTTTGGCCCACTCTGTATCTGAGTTTGACACCCCTGAAGTAAGTGAATGTATAATGGAATAACTTTCGAAAACGCTTTACCATTTCTAAAAAAAAGTCTTTGCTGTCATTTGTGATCATCCTAATGAGATACAACCTATTTACTGTTTGAATAAATTTGGATTATACATATGTGCATGACTTCATAGAGCAAGACTGCAGGAATCAAAGTTCACCCAACACCCTGCACAATGGAGCTCTATTTCATTAAAATAAATTGTTTTTTGGTAGACCACAATTCAGCACAGAATGTGAGGGTGTGTCAACAGCACTATTTTGTATAGTTTTTCACCTTAGGGTCTCCCATTGTTTATATACTCCACACGACTAACACACCCGAACAGGTTGGCGCTGATAGATACCACACAGTGTTGAGGTGAAAACCATTGATCAGCATTTTATTTGTAGGAAAAAGACAAAGCAAATACTATATTATTTTTTACAGACATTATCAGCATAGACTGACATTCATATCACAACAACACTGCATACTGTACATGTATTATTAACACTATCATTTATGTATTCATGCATTTATTTATTTATTTATTTATTTATTTATTTATTTATTTATTTATTTATTTATTTATTTATTTTTCATTATTATATTTATTTCAAGAGCCCCCAGTTTGACATGCATTAGGCCGGACCCAAATTACCATTGTTTTTATTTTATTTTATTTTATTTTATTTTCTGCACTTCATGCCAGGGGCGGATATAACATTTCCCAATTGGGAGGGGGGGGGGGGGGAGAAGGTGGGGGGGGGGGGGGGGGCAGAAGGAAATGGTAAGGGGGCAGATGATGATGATGACGATGAAGCCGCACCCATACCATTTTCAGTAGTGTTTCAAATACTTTTACTAAATTATTAAATATAAGCACTGAGACATCTTGGGTTGTTTTGCATGCCATCATGTTTGGTGGGTCAGACAGGGCATTTAGGGGGGAATTGCCCCCCACCCATGCCTATGCCTAGATCCGCCCCTGCTTTATGCAGTAACCCTGAGTGTGCCAAATGCAGATCTACAGACCTGTATGGGTCCTGGTGTCCATTCTCATTCTATAGAGATAGATAGGCCATAAGTTATACAAGAAATAAACAACAACACATACAACCAACCGCCGTACTTTGTCCACCTCCTCTGTCCTTATCACTGTGCAGTTATGTACATTTTTTTGGTCTCTGACGGCACAAAAGAAGGGATCGCATTCACACTGCAAAACTGAGTCTTATGAACACTTGTTTGCAAACCTCTTTAAAGGGGCCCCCGTGTTTGTAAACACAATAATGTGTTTAACACGTATAACACTTTTTAAATGTGTCCCCGTGTTTACAAACACACGAACATGTTTGACACGTTTAACACCTTTTTAAATGTGCCCCCGTGTTTATAAACACAAGGACACAAGGACACCTTTAACACTGTTTAGATGTGTCTCTTGTGTTTATAAACACAAGAACATGTTAAACACCTTTTTAAATGTGTCCCCGTGTTTATAAACACAAGAACATGTTAAACACCTTTTTAAATGTGTCCCCATGTTTATAAATACAAGGACATGTTTAATACGGTTAACACTTTTTAAACACATAAACACATTTAGATTTTTACAATCAAAATCACTTACATAAGTAGGGATGGAGCTTTTTCGTTTTTATCGATGACAATCACCTTATCGCCTTTATTATCCTTATCCCTTTTATTATCCGTATCTATCCCATTATGGAGCATTTTATATTATTGTTTGGAAAGACTGGACATAATAAATTCTGAACAAAACCACTATATTTTACTAGGGCCTTCAAATGCAATATTTTTTCAGAAGACAATTGAACTTTTTACAAACTAAACAATACTAAATAAATAACTGTTAACTAGTTGATCTGTGAGGCATCACTTTAAAAGTGTTATTTTGTTTCTGGTATGCTGGATTGCTTTTAGGCCGACACGTTTGTGCCCACGTGGGTGATTACATTTATTTATTGATCTCTTTTCTTGTCTCCCCTTGTCTTTTCTTGGCATGACATGACATCACAGGGCCGCTATGCTCAATAACAGGCTTGATAAGCCAAAGTAATATTGATAGCGGGTTCTCAATGAGCTTGTTTTCAGGTTTTAACATTTTAACCAAATGGACCCTTGTGGGTCCATTTGGTTTCATGTTGTTAACACTCCCAAGAGAAAATATCCATCATATGAATTAGCCCCAAGTCTACACAACTAGAGAATGTAGGAGATTAATGGTCATTTTGCTGTTTAGGTTTTGCCTGTTGGGTCTCCGAAATCCAGCCTGGAATTCCAGACAAAAGCAAAACAAATCTTTAGTTTTGGGGTCTGTGCAGGGCTAAAATGTCCTCAAGTGGTGGTCCGTGGGTAAAATTCTGAATAAACAGTGGTCCCTGGTATCAAAAAGGTTGAAAACCACTGGTTTAGATGGTTTAAACGCTCCACATGTTCCAGGGATTTTTTTTTTTTTTTTTTACAGTGCCCCATTGTTACGCTTCCGACTCCAGCGCGGAGTCCTCGGGCGGGTCGTCGGTCAGCACCGACTCATAGAGCTTCTCCAAGTGCGGCTCGAACCCAGAAGAGACCCAGCAGTACCCGTCGGCGGTGACGGCTTTCCTCGCCGCCTCCCTCTTGGGCCGGCGGCCGCAGCGGAGCGCCACGATGGCCACGGTCACCGCCAGCGCCAGCAGCAGGGGGACGACCGAGCCGACCACGCAGATCAACGTCCTCCGGTCCAGCGGCCGGCTGACGCGCACGTTCCTCCCGAACGACGCGTTGTTGTGATTCGGTGCGTCGGCGGGAGTGCTGGCGACACTCGTGCTGTCCGCCGAGCGCAGGACCGGCGGTGCGTCGGTGGGTAAAGTCTGGTTGTGACTCTGGCGGCTCTGAGTGGCGGCGACGGTCCACGCCGGCTCGGCCGTCCGCCGCGGTGACAGCGTTGCTTCCAGCAAGTCGTAGTCGTCGCCGGACGTCGGAGACGGTGCGACCGCGAGAGTCTCTCGCGGCTCGTCGGCCGCGACGCAAGACGTCCCGTCGCCGGCCAGGCGGGAGCCCTCCGGGCAGACGCACGCGAAGCTGCCGACGGTGTTGTCGCAGCGGAACTCGCACGGCGGCGGCGGCGAGTCCGAGGCAAGGCACTCGTCCACGTCGGCGCACCGGCGCCCGTCGCCGTCCGCCGACGCGAAGCCCACGTCGCAGTGGCAGGAGAACGACCCCAGCGAGTTCAGGCACCGCTGGTCGCAGCGCGGCGCCGCCGACCCGTCCAGTACGGCACACTCGTCCACGTCCCGGCATCTGCCGTCCGCCGTCGCCTCGTAGCCCTCGCCGCACTCGCAGACGTAGCCGCCCTCCGTGTTGACGCACGCGTGGGCCGCGCCGTTGCCGCTGCCGCCGCCGCAGACGCCCGGCGTGGCGCACTCGTCCACATCCTGGCAGCTCCGCAGGTCAGCGCCGAGCCGGAACCCTTCGGGGCACGCGCAGGTGAAGCCCGAGTCGCCCGAGACGCAGCGGTGCTCGCACGCCGCCAGGCGGCAGTAGTCCGTGGCGCCGCAGGAGGCCCCGTCCCGGCCCAGCTCGTAGCCGTCCTTGCACGCGCAGCGCACCCCGCCGCCCGTTGAGTCGTCGTCCTCCTCGCACAAGTGCTCGCACCCGCCGTTGTGCACGGCGCAGCTTTTCTTCCCCGACGGCGGCGCGCAGAAGGGACCGGGATCGGTCCACCCGTACGTGTCGTCGTCGTCGCTGTTTGCCGCCGCCGCCTTGCACACGGAAAAAAATCCGTCGTCGCCGCCGTCGACGCACGAGACCTCGGCGAACGTCCCCTTCGGCAGCGACGTCACGTCGCTCCGCAGCGGCCGCGACGAAAAGGGCGCCGTGTAGTTGACCTGCCCCGGGCCGGCCAGCGCCAGAGGCCTGCACATGCCGGCGAAGTAGAACTTGCACACGTAGAACGCCGGCTTCCGGCACTGCGCGTCCACCCACTTCAGGCGGTCCGGCTCCGAGGCGGCGTAGCGGATCTGGGCGCAGCGCTCCTCCGTGCAGGTGCTGAGGGGGTGGCCCGCCTCCCAGTTGGAATACCGGCCGCCGGCGTCGCCATTCCCGCCGCCGACGTTTTCCGTCGACGACGACGGCAGCCACTCGAAACCCTTGAGGGTCTTCTCGGGCAGCATGCACTGCCCCCGACGTAGCCTCAGCCCGATCCAAAGTGGGATGTACCTGTTGTGTATGAAGAATCCATGTAAGCCATATTTCCATATTTCTGTATATCTCACATACAGAGCAATATCATGACAGAAGCTTATTTACGGTATTGAATTAACAGAACAGGCAGCTGTCTGCAAAAGTGGAGACATTCTGTCTGCTCGTTCCGAGTTGGGAGCTAGGCCTTTACTGTACATTACCATTCAGACCTATTGTTTTGTGGGCTTTGAAGCCAGAGCAAGTTGTGAACATCAACAGCCACTATTGTTCTGTAGAAGCCAGAGACATGGGGCAAATGTTGGCCATGTGTCTACAACTGAACTTACTCTCTGTATTTCTGACTCCACTTATATGTTAATTTACCTCTGTTAGAAAACGTATATTTACTATTTTGAGCATTGAATCAGTGTGTCTTTTGGGCAGCGGCCACACAGGTCGGTGCCCACGGCTCCGTGGGGCCTTATGGTCGCCACGGAGAATCCATGTTCAACTTCAATAACCTACGACGGGAAGACCAACTTCATCTCTGCTTTTTCCCCGTTGTCTGGTTCAACTTGGGAATATTTTTTAGTTCTCATTTTGGGTTTATAGTGATTATTTAAAGGTAGGGGAAGTGATTTGAAATTCATTGTGTAGTACCAGCACAGTGCACTACGGGCCCCCAAGAGTAGCTACACTATGTGAACCTGCTGCTCGATCCTGATTGGAGGAGAATTCACCCTCCACCTGGGGAACTTTTATTGGCTCCTCTGCTAACGTGGGGGAGGGGGAAACTCCATATATGGTCTGCACAATTTATAATAGAGCATTTTAACAGAAAAAAAAAATGGGGGGGTGATATTTGACAAAAGTGAAATCACTTCCCCTACCTTTAATTCACTATTGTGTGGGAAAATTCACCACATACCTCTCCCTGCGCCTGCCACTGCTGCTGCCGCTGCTGCCGCTGCTCCCAGCCAGCGACAGAAGCGATGCGAGTGCCCTCTCTTCCTGCCGGCCGGTGACGGTCATCAGGTAGCCCCCGCGGTCGACGCAGTTGGCGCTGGCCTTGCCGAAGTTGACCTTGTTGTCCATGTGCAGTGTGTAGCAGGCGTCCCGGGCGCACAGCGCCCGCTCCAAGTCGTCGGCACCGTGGAGAAGGGCGACGAGAGGCAGCAGCAGCAGCAGGGGGGGAAGAGTCCACGGCGTCATTCCCGCATGCCTCAAAACAAGCATCTATATGGTCGAGATATCGGTACGTATAGGCCTAGAGGCACGCCGCATCCAGATTGTCCTCCTTAAGTGGCATCAGTGCTGCGAACCCGACCGAACACATCGCTCGCCGGCCGCCAAAGCGCGAGTGGTGCGAGTTGTGAGTGTGAGTGTGCATCCTGTTTGCAGCGTAGAAATCTGACGGGAAACAATGCGTTAGCATGGGGCGACGCGGGGGTACTTCACTGTTCGTTGCTCGCCTCCCACCCCCGTGGATAAATACCCCAGTTCCGGTGCAACACAATAGCATTCGCTCCTCCAGTGTTTTGACTTGTTTTCCAGATGTCTCCTGTCTTCTGATATGAGTGGGAGAGTGAATTTCCAGCACTCCAAGTCCAAGTACATAGCCTGGAAACCACACTCATTTGCCTTTGGACAACATAAACATTCAACATAATTATGAGCGTTAAAGGGATATTCCACTTTCAAAAACACTTTTGGTCATTTAATGGTCTACTTAGTCTTGTGTGAACACACCAGACAGTTTATAAGTTACTCCATTCACTATTTAGATATTTGAACGTCCTTCCTATACAAACCCATTATAACTTAAAACTCCTTTTTATCCATAATAGATTATATGAAAACAACCCATCTTTTTTCTGGTGACTGATATAGTCCTAATACGTGAGAGGGCTGTGGAATTTCATTTACAGTTTTAATTAATTTTTAAAATATTGTTTTGGAAAATGTAGCCGCCTCTAAATTTGCGTAGGCCCACCCAAATGACTAAAACAATATTTAAAAATGAATAAAAACTGTAAATGAAATTTCACAGCCCTCTCACGTATTAGGATTACAATATCAGTCACCAGAAAAAAGATGGGTTGTTTTTTTAATAATCTGTCATGGTTAAAATGGAGTTTTAAGTTGTAATGGGTTTGTATAGGAAGGACGTTCGGGCAGCAAAATGAATATCAAATATTTAAATACTGAAAGGAGTAATTTATAAACTGTCTGGTGTGTTCGACTGAGTAGACCATGAAATGACCAAATGTTTTTTTGAAAGTGGAATACCCCTTTAATGTTGCCACCGGCAAATGAGTTGTGTTGAAGTTGAATTTGAACTTGAACTTCAACGTAACATTGTCTAGTACCCAGGCTACTTGAAGTAGGCATTAGGATATATTATTCTTGACGTTCTAGAGGTTTTCAAAACGGTGTGTTAAGGTGCACTAGTGTATCTTGGGGTTGCATGTATCTTGGGATTGTGTTGCCTATGCGCAGGTGTACAAAAATTTACTATAGCAGTATATTTTGAACGTTGTTGGATAATGCGCACAACATAACTTAATATACTACGTAATTACCAAAATACAGAAATGCAAAACTTGTAATATGTAATCTGTCACTTAAAAAAATCTGTGAATGTTTATTAATTAGTTTATTGACTTCCATGGATTGAAGGAATACATTTAACTGTGTTAACTGTCCATAGCTGAGTAGGATGAGGTAGGTCCATTGTTGTAGTGGGACTTTTAGATGTGGGCGGACACCTCTTAAAGGGGAATTCCACCCATTTTCAATTTTTTTTCTGAGAGTGTACAAATGTGAACTAAATGGGCGGGTCCATTTGGTTCCATTTGTACACTCTCAGAAAAAAGGAAGCTCATTAACATGGTGAAACACATCTTGATGATGTCATCATGTATTTCACCAGGCTAATGAATTTTTTCAGACCTCCATTTCTAGGAAACACAAAATGGGGGATTTTTTTTAATCATGTCTACACAACATCTCTAAGGTATATTAATGACATAGTAGAATATTGAGAGTGAGTGGAAATGCCCCTTTAACCCTATGAAGGCTGTAGACGACTAAAGCGTAATTTATTCATTTTGAGATGCCAGCTGCAAACGTAATAAACGTAATTCTGTTTTTATTGGTGCTTAGGCTAGAGGGGACCCTAAGCTAGCTTGTCACAAAGATCCATGTAGCTGCCATCATGGGTTTGCTCAAAATTTATCATATAGCCCACTACAGTACAAAAAAGTTACCCAAAGTTACCCAAAATAGAGAGAGATCTATCTGTCTTTTAAACACTAGTGCTAAAACACGATCGTCTGGCCTCCGTGGACTGTGGCAAGCATCGTTCAGCCTTACACACCTCCCTTGCTTTGTATCAGAATGTCCTGAATGCTAATCACTTCTCAAGCCAACAGAGAAAACAAAACAACACAGGGGACCCCCGGGGACCCCCGGGGACCCCCAGGGACCCCCCGGGGACCCCCCCCCCCACAACACAGGGTCCCCCCCCCCACAACACCTCCACAATAACATAACAAAGCCAAGCCAAAAAGAGAAACAAAACAACCCTGGGGACCCCCCCCCCACAGCACAGGGACCCCCCACAACTGAGGGACCCCCCCACAACACCTCCACAATACCTAGCCGCATGCGACGTTAGATTCTTTTCTTTTATATTTGGAATTTATGTGAATCTAGCGTCGCATCTCGCTCCATTGACTCGACTGCTGTCTAAATGTCACCAGTGATCTGCTTGTATTCAACGAGTCAAACTCACCAACTTTGCAGCTGTACAGAAAGCTTGATACATCCTCTGTCGATCTGCAAGGGTTTTGTGCCATAAAAATCCACTGTAGACATATTATGAGCTACTTTCTGTCCTGGGTATCCCACAACAAACATCACAGCTGCCATTTTGCCAAACAAGAGCCGAGCGGGAGTGCTTGTTTTATACACTGACACACACCAGGTGCACACCTGGTCGGTGCACACGCAGTATCGCCACCTGCTGTTTGTGTGTGTCAGTGTATAAAACAAGCACTCCCGCTCGGCTCTTGTTTGGCAAAATGGCAGCTGTGATGTTTGTTGTGGGATACCCAGGACAGAAAGTAGCTCATAATATGTCTACAGTGGATTTTTATGGCACAAAACCCTTGCAGATCGACAGAGGATGTATCAAGCTTTCTGTACAGCTGCAAAGTTGGTGAGTTTGACTCGTTGAATACAAGCAGATCACTGGTGACATTTAGACAGCAGTCGAGTCAATGGAGCGAGATGCGACGCTAGATTCACATAAATTCCAAATATAAAAGAAAAGAATCTAACGTCGCATGCGGCTACACAATACCATAACAAAACGCCATAAGAGCACAATATATGCTGGTGGTGGGGGCTTAGTTGCATGTTTCCCGGAAAGCCTCACAATCCAAAACACAGATAAAATGTAGATGTTTTTTTGCACATCACATCAAATAGAAAAAAACAACAACTTGTTTTTGTCTATGGAGGTATAGGCAAGGCAAAACAAGCACTCAGAGTTGATAAACAACGCCCAAGAATCACAGAAAACCAAAACAAGCCATCGCATATAAAATGGGGTGTTCTTTTCTCACCGTTCTGCAGTCCTGTTGTCCAGACTAAGCGATCCGTTTGTTTGTCCGTGTTTGAAGCAGCATGCCAGGGTAAAGAAACTCCGTGGTGGTGGGTGGTGGTGGTGGTGGGTGGTGGAGGAAAAGAAAAATACCCAGAAAAATTCCCAGAAAAATAAACCACAGCCTGGTTCGTGCTCCTGCTGTCCCGGCCACTCGATCATCATCATCCACTACTTCAGCTGGGGTCCGGGGACCACCAGTGGTCCCCGAGAGGGTTCCAGGTGGTCCCCGACTAAATGATGTAAAGTTGGCGGCTAACCAGGTGTAACTCTTTGAGAGCGTAAACCAAATGGATCCTTGCTGCACGTAAAGCACCTCCGTGGTGGTGGTGGGTGGTGGAGGAGACAAATGAGGAGAAAAATTAACCACAGCCTGGTCCCGGCCGCTCGATCATCATCACCACTTCTACAGCTGGGGTCCGGGGACCACCAGTGGTCCTTGAGAGAGTTCCAGGTGGTCCCCAGACTAAATGATGTAACGTTGGCTAACCAGGTGTAACTCTTAGAGAGTGTAAACATGAAACCAAGTGGATCCTTGCGGGTCCATTTGGTTTCATTTTTACGCTCTCAAGAGTTAAAATATTCATCATCTGAATCAGCCCAAATCTACACGACTAGAAATCTAGGTTTGCCTGTCATGTTTCCAAAATGCAGGCTAGAATTGTAGATAAAAACAGAGAGTTTTGGGTCTGTGGGACTAAAATGTCATCAGATGGTGGTCCGTGGCTCAAATGCCGAATAAATGGTGGTCCCTGGTATCAAAAAGGTGGTACTACAGCGATTCCATTTTGCGCGTGCGTTCCGGCCCGTTCCTTTGTTCCAAACAGAAAAACAACTGCGCAGTGATCTGGCTTCGTCTTCCCAATGTGTCCATTCAAGTATCCATTTTGAGGGGAAGTGTTGCCAACTCCAAAATGCACTAGTGGCACTTCCAAAATGCATGCAAAATGCATGCTAGAGCAGTGGTTTTTAGCCCAACTCACCAGCAAAAAAGCACTAGATTTTCCTCCATGAGTTTTTCAATAATTTTGGCGCTAGGGGGGTCTGGAAAAAATAACTAAATATAGTGACAAATGTGCCAAGTTGGCAACACTGTGAAGAGAAATTCATGCGACATTGTGACATCTAGCACGGATATTCAGGGGTCAAAAAAGTTTTGTCCCCATTCAATAGAAGTCTATGTACAAGAGCCACCATTGGACTGGCCCCTTGAAGTGAACAGACAATAGGTTTGAATGGCAAATCAAGTTTATAGACTAGATTCTAGAGCAGGGGTTTTCAACCGGTGGTCCGGGGACCACCAGTGGTCCCTGAGAGGGTTCCAGGTGGTCCCCAGCTAAATTGTTTACCCAGATGTAACTCTTGAGAATGTAGAAATGAAACCAAATGGACCCTGAAACCAAATGGACCCTGGCGGGTCCATTTGGTTTCAGGGTCCATTTGGTTTCATTTTTACACCCTCAAGAGTTAAAGTATTCATCATGTGAATTACAGTAGTCCTAATCTATACAATCATGGACAGAAGCAAAGGAAATCTTAGTTTGGGGGGGGGGGGCTGTGGGGCTAAAATGTCCTCAAATGGTGGTCCGTGCTCAAATGCTGAATAAATGGTGGGCCCTGGGATGAAAAAGGTTGAAAACCCCTGTTCTAGAGGCAATTGGTGCATGTACTGGGATATAAAAAGATACATTTTATATAAAAATATTATTTTCCCAAACCATGGTGTATGCAACTCAAAGCATGGAGCATGATGATGATGATGATGATTCCTGGCTTGATACTGTATACATGTCACAACTTTTTTGTGGGACCTGAAAAAAGCCTTTTTTAGTCAGTGTATGGTGTATTGTAAGCCCCCCCAAAGATGAATGCAACATGGTATAAACATGATTCCTTTTTCAGAGTAAAGTAGACAGATGCAGCTTTCAAATAAGGTATTGTGTGATAATGTAGACCATTCCCACAGTGTCCTATGGGCAGAGAAAGAAAAAAAAAACTAAAGACAGCTGTATCTCAGAATGACCTCTCAGCAGGGCATTTTCTGGTCTAACCAACCAGGTATTAGAATGCTCATAAGTAAATAACGGTACATGCTAGAGTGATAATTTTTTTTCTGTGTAAACTGGAGACCTGTACCTTTCAAATGAGACATTTTGTTAAGTTTTGGTCATATCACACATTATTCTATAGATATTCAAATATTTAGATTATGTATTGATTGAGATGGCCTGATAAGGTAATTGAATAATTAGGGCGTGGCCATCAAGGGTTAAGACACGTGCATGCACACTTGCATTTGCATGCGCATTTGCGTGCACCTGCACAACACAACACAGACATGCTATTAAAACAAGTATAGCATATTGAGGACGGTTGTTTACAATGCCTGCGGGGGGACGGGGGATGCCGTCCCCCCGCGTCCCCCCTCCACTACACCCCTGGTTATCGGACAACTGCAGAAGTTAACACTAGAAATTAAATAATTAGTAATTGTCTATAATGTGTCATATGAATCTGTTTGTTGACTTCCATGGATTGAAGGAATACATTTAACTGTGTTAAATGTCCATAGCTGAGTAGGATGAGGTGATATGTCAACACCACAGTACCGCAGTATGTTTTCAGGAATGATGTCTTGGTCAGGCAAGATGTGTCGTCCAGCCTGCAAAGGCTGGAAGGCATTATTAAAAGGCATTTTTAATAGTGATATGTAATATTACTATACCCCTTGCTCAGGCAGTATGTGATATGAATATAATTTACTTTAAAATGGAGGTAATAATTAATAACAAGTAGCCTATATTAGAAAAAAAACAACATTTTTGATGACTACCAGAGTGAGAAGTCTAGAGAAACAATTTCATTATTTATCATTTATTATGTATTATAGTAAAGATAATCAGTGCAGTATGCCAAAGCCTGCTTGTAATTGAGCAAAGCATTTTTGTACAATTATCAGTTTGATAATTGTACAAAATGAATGATGATTAACAGTGTTATATTTTTTCCCCCAGCAAAAGTAGTGTAACAATATTGCTCTGCCAAAATGGTCATATATACTGTAATGTTACTCCACCAAAACATGCCTCATTACTTTATATGAAATAGAAATTAGCTTGCTGTCGCATGATGCGAACATAGAACAGATTTGCAAGCTATCAGAACGATAACAACAAAGATGCGCAGTAGTTTGTAGATCCTAATCCACCGCAGCATTCTGCACACATCAGTAAGTGATTAAGAGCCAGGCGCGGGACATGCACCAAGATATTTAAATAGTGACTGAGCAAATGAGCATTATAAGCGTCCTATAATCAGAGTTGCCTCACATTCGATCGAGGCAACACGGCATTCATGTTTCATTGTCCCTCTATCCAAGCTCACAATGCGGGGCGATGCGCTGTGATCACGTCGTGGTCTAAAAACATGTACTGTAGGTGAGCCTGATTTGCATATTGGTGTGGACACAAAAGGTGGTAGAAGAACAAGAAGAGCTATCACAACTTGCATCTCTGTCTGACTCATGTAGCCTTCCATTCGTGCTTGAAAAAGCTCATGACTAAACACTAGTTCTGGGCAGGCATGGTTTCACGCGGCCGCCGACACACAGTGGCATGGCCGTGTTCCTGTCAGACAAACAGAGCTCTTCCCGTGTTTGTCTACAGGAAGTGCCTCCGCTTCAATTGCAGGAAACGAGCGAACACACACGAGCGAACACACACACACACACACACACACACACACACACACACACACACACACACACACACACACACACACACACACACACACACACACACACACACACACACACACACACACACAGCCCGCTGGACAGCCCAGATAAGCATATAGCGTTATGAAGCCCACTTCAAAGCAGCTCTCAGACTGTCGTTCTTGTTGAACACACTGCTTATCTCTCGTTGAATCGGACCGTGGCGAGATATGGCCTACTGCATGCATGCAGACACGGTAAACGCGTTTAACTCTGGCTGTCATGGCTGTATTGTTGCACAGTCAATTGGTATGTCAACATGCCAACAATTGGGACGTCTATTCTATTCTATTCTATTCTATTCTATTCTATTCTATTCTATTCTATTCTATTCTAATAGCAACCACACGTTAATTGTGAAACTCTTTTCTCCCAAAACTATGGAATGCGTTGCCCATTATCAGAACTGCAGCCTCACGTCCACATCTGCTGCTGCACCAGGGCCGGATCTAGCCAGCCCTACTAGGGTGGGCAGGAAGAAAGTTTTTCATGTGAAGCAGTGGTTTTCAATCTTTTTGACCCCAGGACCCACTACTTATTCAGCATTTGAAATATCAAATATCTAAATACTGAATGGAGTAACTTATAAACTGTCTGGTGTGTTCACATGAGACTGAGTAGACCATAAAATGAACAAAACCTTTTTTGAAAGTGGAATACCCCTTTAAATAGACACAGGAGAACAGAGCACAGGTGGAACTAAAAAGCAATCAACACTGGGATAGGCTGGGGAACTAACAGGACACAGGTGGAAACACTAGGCTAATCACAGACAAGGCAGGTAACACAGTAACACAGAAGACAGGAAACAAAGCTACAAAATAAAGGCACAAAACCAAACAATAAGAAAACACATGACACAAGAGTGCTCTTGTGTCATGTGTAAAGAAATAACATGAAGTCCTGTAGATCAAGTCCAAAACAGTAAAAAATCCACGGTTCTGGCAGCAGATCATGACAATTACATTATGTAAGTGGGTAACTGCTAACTCCTCCATTGAAAACACAGTAACTGTAATGGGTTTACTGATTGGGAAAATGTAAATAAATAAATAAATAAGTGTTAGTCCCAACAACTCACACATTATTGTTATTGTTTTGTTTTTTTTTGTATTATTTGTTCATGTTGTATTATTGCTAGCACTTTGTTTGGCGGCATTTGGCTGTCGGAAATGGTTTGGCTGTTGGAATTGTTTGTTTATGTTGTATTCGCTTTTGTGTGACGTGTCTCTAGAATCATCAAGACAACTCTCACACACACACACACACACCACACACACACACACACACACACACACACACACACACACACACACACACACACACACACACACACACACACACGCACGCACGCACGCACAAAAAATGTGTGAGCTGTTCGGTATTCCTTCCTATAGACTGCTGAGAGGCTTATTATGAAAGACTACCACAACATCCTGCAGTATAGGGTGCTATGACAGCTTTGTAAAGGGGTCACAGTTTAATACAATATTGTCATTGCCGGGTGGAGACAATTAAAGGAAAGTCCAAAAACAGACAAATCAAAACACCCCTGTTGCGAGGCATTATATCTTAAAGGTAATAGAGGCAACTTTAGTGTGTACAAACACTGTGCGTTTGTAAACAGGTTTGTTTAAAAACAGAATCTAACCTCACCACCTCCACTCTATTGGCTCATTATGAGACTGCTGTGCTGTGATTGGGTAAAAAGCTGCCCCCCCCCCCCCCCTCACAAATTAGCAATTAGCCAGACAAATGTTTGTTGACAACATCATACCGTAGTTCTGGACCATCTGTGGGACGAAGCAAGTGTCTGTCTGCATGGAAACAGCTACATCAAAATAAAAGCAACATACTGTAGATGCATATTAAAAAATACGACTATTTTGATTTTCGGCTAAAAAGTTTCCTCTATTACTTAAAAAAGCTGTTTCTTTTGTCTTAAGTCTTAAGGCCCTGATATACACCTCGCAATGTTTTGAGCAATATCAACAAGCAACGTCAATTATCAACGTTGACTTTTCACTTTTTTATAGAAAATGATCAACTCCTGGTCTGAAAAGTCAGATCATTAGCGCCCTCTACTGGTCAACATTTCAGAATCCTCCAATCACAGCCCTCCTTGGCATCACCTGAGCCTTTCTCCTCCCACAGACGCCTCACTGGACATAACCTTTTTTAGTCTGTTAAGTGAACATTTGGTGACCTTTTAGGTCCATTTGGTTCACATTTGTACACTCTCAGGAAAAAAATGTAAAATGGGTGGAATTCCCTGCATGGGAATTGGTGTTGCCTGTTGCCATGTGTCTCATCATGTTGCCCGTTGATGTTGACATTGTTAGTTGATATAGATATTGATCAAAAATATTGCTAGTGTATCAGGGCCTTTTTATTTTCAACTTCACATACAGCACATACATTAAAAAATAAAACAGATGAATAAAAAAGAAGAAAAAAGAAGAAGGCGGAAAAAAAAAGCAATTCTCCTGAATGTTGCCTTCCAGACTGTCATGAAACAGAAAGGAGTGGCATTTCGCATTAGAGGCCTGCATCGGGAACGGGATCCCGCGGGTCCCGCGGGATCCGACGCAAATCTTTGCGGCGCGGGCGGCATGAAAATGCCCGCGGGCGGGAGAGGGCGGTCAAGATAAAATAAGCGGGACCCGCAAAATCCCGCTTACTCCCGCAATTAAAACCGAAAGAAAAAGCCTCACCTGACCCACCATGAGCGCTTGGGCACACACACACACATACACACACACACACACACACACACACACACACACACACACACACACACACACACACACACACCTGTAATGATATGTCGTTATATGGCGCGGGGGGGGGGGGGGGGGGGGGGGGGGGGGGGGGGGGGGGGGGGGG
>CM076980.1:42713218-42802038 GCA_039105355.1 Benthosema pterotum | reverse complement strand
GTTGCCTAGAGTGCCATGAAGGAGGGGCAACCACCGGATCTTGTCTATATAAGGGCTCCAAATTGCTTACTGTATTACCTATCGTGTATTTCAGGGGGTTTTCAACCTTTTTGATACCCCTACAGGTCGAAAACTAAACATTTATTTTGCTTTCGTCGACAATCCCTGGCCCCTGGCCTAGAAGCTGCCACTTTCCAAGTTACAAGCGGCTGTCCATCATGTCCGCTGGGTCCAGTAAATGCCTGACGGGGTGACGCAACAAAGTGCAGCCGTTAGGCATTTACTGGACCCGAAAGGAAATGGTGGAGGCCACCTGCGTTTCAACACAGACAGGAAGAGTGCTCCGGCTAATGACTTTTTTTTTTCTGCTAGCATTTAGGGCCGGAAACAGGGGTAGGACGGTGTGCACGGACAGCTGAACGTGCACGTGTGTGTGTGTGTGTGTGTGTGTGTGTGTGTGGGGGGGGGGGGGGGGGGGGGGGGGAAAGCAGCAAAGTACACTGTTAAATGATGTATTTAAAGGAAGGGAAGTGATTTCACTTTTGTCAGATATCACCCCCCACCCCCCCCCCCCCCCCCCCAAAAAAAAAAAAAAAAAAAACAATTTTCTGTTAAAATGCTCTATTATAAGGTGTGCAGACCATATATAGAGTTTCCCCCTCCCCACGTTAGCAGAGGAGCTAATAAAGTTCCCAGGTGGAGGGTGAATTCTCCTCCAATCAGAATCGAGCAGCAGGTTCACATAGTTTAGCTACTCTTGGGCGCCCCTAGAGCACCAGGCTGGTACTACACGATGAATTTCAAATCACTTACCCTACCTTTAAATAAATAAATACGTCATGCCTAACATTATTTATTTATTTATTTATTTATTATTTATTTATTTATTTATTTATTTATTTATTTATTTATTTATTTATTTATTTATTTAGGTAGAGTTTTACAGAGTTTTTACTGGAGTTTTCAGTACTTTTATTTCTGCTCCACTAAATTCCAAAAATATTGCACTTTTTTACTCCTCACCAGAATTATTTGGAAACCAAATTTCATGTTTACACCCTCAAGAGTTAAAAATCGTCATCATCTGAATTAGTAGATTAATTAGTATAGGGAATGTAGCGATTTATGGTCATTTGGATCCGTGTTTGCCTGTTTTGTTCCCAAAATCCAGCCTGCATGGGTATTGTGGACAAAAAGTAAAATAAATCTTTCGTTTTGGGTCTCAAATGGTGGTCCGTGGCTCAACTGCTCAATAAATCGTGGGCCCTGGTATGAAAATGGTTGAAAACCACTGCTCTAGCACAGGGGTTTTCAACAGGTGGTCCGGGGACCACCAGTGGTCCCTGAGAGGGTTTCAGGTGGTGCCCAGCTAAGCTGGTTAACCAGATGTAACTCTTGAGAACGTAAAAATGAAACCAAATGGACCCTTGCGGGTCCATTTGGTTTCATTTTTACACTCTCAAGAGTTAAAATATTAATCCTCTGAATTAGCCCAAGTTAGTCTACACAACTAGAGAATGTAGAAGATTAATGGTCATTTTGATCTGTTTTGTTTCCCAAATCCAGCCTAGTATTGTGGACAAAAGAAACATAAATCTTTAGTTTTGGGGTCTGTGGGGCTAAAAATGTCCTCAAATGGTGGTCCGTGACTCAAATCCCGAATAAATGGTGGTCCCTGGTGTCAAAAAGGTTGAAAACCCCTGCTCTAGCACATTCAGTGCATTTTGGCAGTTGGCAACACTGCAAGGGGGAGGTGGATATTTGCAGAAAGTCCCGTGAACTTGACTGGGGTGTATTCCGTGTGTTTTGGCAGTTATAGCTGCCTGAGAGGGATTTACTAAAAGATAAAGTAATCAAAGAACAAAGACTTTGGTTCTCTCACTCTTTTATGTAAACACAGTTGAATGGACTGCAAATGAAAAGGATCTGCCTGACCAAGCGTTGAAGTCCACAGTGGGACCAGCTCCACAGTTCAACGTCAAACAACCCCCTTCACGATAACCAGTGATGGGCAAGTTACTGGGAAAATGTAGTAAGCTGCACTACTTGTTATACTCGGAAAAATGTAGCTAAGCTACACGACAAGCTATCCCTAGTACACTGTAGCAAGATACACTACAAGCTACACGACAAAAGTAGCTTTATGTAGCGTGCTACATCAACACTACATACATAAAAATATATATCTCAACTTGATGTACAATTTTCTAAATAATAATCATAACAATAAAATAATATCAAATTAGAGGCATGTATAATTGATGTTTTCTACCCATTAAAAATGGGCGGAATTTGAAAATGTGTGTGGGAAAATGTAGTAAACTTGCAATCCTTGTTACTCAAAATAAGTAGTGTAGCTTCACTACAAGCTACTCGAAACAAGTAGTGTAGCTTCACTACAAGCTATTCCCAGAACAAACGTAGTAAGCTACACTACAAGTTACGGGAAAATGTAGTTAGGCTATGTAGCTTAGCTACTTGTAACAAGCTACTGCCCAGCACTGACGATAACCTGTGTGTTCGCTCGACACCATGTTTTTGGTCATAAATACGCCGTCCTATGCCATTGCTGTTATGGGTAATGAGAGTGTTCTGGGTAATGAGAGTGTACAAATGCAACCAAATAAACATGACGGGTTCATTTGGTTCCATTTGTACGCCGGAGCACCTCCTATTGAGTGAAAGATTTCTATTTATGAAAGAAATAAAGTATTGAAGGTTGTTTTTATCTGCATGTATAAGTTATAGAGATGCGCAGTGACGTCACCGTCCGGTTCCGGAAGTCTTTTCCAATTCATTTTTCTCATAGACTTTTCGTAAATAATTTATATCAAGACGATTACGCCGCGGAAAAAGCCAACTCGGTCGTGACGAATCATGATGACACACACAAACTTTTGGGACAATAAAATAATTTCTAAGATGAAAAACGAAACAAAAAAGTCTTGTATCATGCCGTTTTCTACTTCTTCCTAATTATATATTATATGGACGATGTTGTGTTTGTTGTCATGATTTGTCACGACCTGAGTTGGCTTTGGCCGCAGCGTAATCGTCTTAAATTAAATTATTTTCGAAAAGTCTATGAGAAAAATGAATGGGGAAAAGACTTCCGGAACCGGGACGGTGACGTCACTGCGCATCTCTATAGAAGGCAAGTATGAAGGCATATTTGTCTTATTAGCCAGGGATCCTTTTAAGCCTCGGCGAAAGATGGGAGAGGACATCCGCACCCGCTTCTACCGTTATCAAGCGCTAATTCCCAGTAGGCTGCTTATCAGCACCATCTTATCGAGGAGGCATGTTGTCTGGGAGCCTACTCACTGATAAGATGACAACTGCGATCTTATCCACTGATAACCGTCAAATCTGCTTGCGGTTAGGTTTCGGGGTAGGTTTAGAGAAGGGTGTAGCAATGTTTGTAGCAAAACCCTAGACCAGGGGTGGCCAACCGGTCACAGACTAAGAGCCACGTTTTTCACTGTGTTCTGCAAAGAGCCACACCAAACGGTCACAACGGTTAGAAAACCGTCGCCACGGTCGCAACCCTCTCCTGCCATAAGACACGTGCATTTGTTTTTTTTCTGAGATCCAGCCTGGAATTGCTGACAAAAGTAAATGGAATCTTTAGCTTTGGGGTCTGTGGAGCTAAAATGTCATCAAATGGTGGGCCGTGGCTCAAATCAAATTCTGAATAAATGGAGGGCCCCGTTATGAAAAAGGTTGAAAAGCTCTGGTATATGGAATGCATGACTGCGCAAGGCTGAGTGTTTTTGACGGGTTCATGTGGAAGCCCCTTAAGAGCCGCATCTAACCAGCTGAAGAGCCGCATGCGGCTCGCGAGCCACAGGTTGGCCACCCCTGCCCTAGACCCCTCCAACTGTAAACCCTAAGCCTAAATCCCCGACCGTCAACCACCAACCCTTAGGTTGAGGGTCGGGGATTTAGGATTAGACAAATATGCCTTTATACTTGCCTTCTATAACTAATACAGCCTGGGATCCTTTTAAAGCATGTCTGCTGGTCGCTCCCAGTGAACCTCATGGGGCCCCAGGGAACTGCCTGGTCTGCCAAATGGCAAAAACGCTCCTGCACGCACACCCACCCACACACACACACACACACACACACACAAACACACACACACACACACACACACACCACACACACATGCACGCCTCTTCCATCCTCATATCCATGCATGCTCGTCCTCTCTGCATGGTGATGAAAGTGTTTCATGGGTGCAGCCCAGCGCTGCTGCATGCTGAATGGGGGAGCGGGGCCTTGGCGGAGAGCCGGGTGCTGTGAAGACCAGCCACCGGGGGGGGGGGGGGGGGGGGGGGGGGGGGAGTGGGAGAAAGAGAGAGAGAGAGAGAGAGAGAGAGAGAGAGAGAGAGAGAGAGACAGACAGACAGACAGACAGACAGAAGACAGACAGACAGACAGAGACACAGAGACACAGAGACACAGAGAGACAGAGACAGAGACAGAGACAGAGAGAGAGAGAGAGAGAGAGAGAGAGAGAGAGACAGAGGGAGAGACAGAGAGAGAGACAGAAGGAGAGAGAGAGAGACAGAGAGAGAGACAGAGGGAGAGACAGAGAGAGAGAGACAGAGAGACAGAGGGAGAGACAGAGAGAGAGAGAGAGAGAGAAGAGAGAGAGAGAGAGAGAGAGAGAGAAGAGAGAGAGAGAGAGTGAGAGAGAGAGAGAGAGAGAGACATGAGAGACAGAGAGACAGAGAGGACAGAGAGGACAGAGAGAGAGAGAGGAGAGAGAGAGAGAGAACCCGGACTGAGACTACTTGCGTTTTGGAATGTCGTTTCCATTTCACGGTGCTAAATGCCAGTGGTTTTCATTATTTTTCATACCAGGACGCACTATCTGTTCAGAATTTCACCCACGGACCACCATTTGAGGACAGACCCGAAACTAAAGATTTATTTTGCTTTTGTCCACAATACATGCAAGCTGGTGTTGAAAATATAATGAAAATAATACTTTAAAAAAGGTGCAAAGAATGTTGGATAAGGAAGCAACCAGGAGCAGCAGCATTATTTCGAAGTTCCATGTTTATTTTCAGTCTTGGTCACAGAAGCCACCACCAGCCTCACGGCTGATGGGGCAACACACACACCTCTCTCAACTCAACTCGCAGTACATACAGTAAAAGACTTATAAAGACCAGGCTATAGTTCGGGTTGCACCCCAACCCCCAAGTTAGAGGTGTCAAGAATCCCAAATTAGGCATTGTCCTGAAGAAGCTAGTAGATGTTCTCACTCACAAGTCTTGACCATAGTGGCCAGGTGGCCTTATAGGCTAGTTATTTCTGTAGAATGACAGCTGCAGGACTTCTTACTGTCCTGAGCTAAGGTGTCAGCATTTTCGTGAAACAGCCAATTGTAATTATAGCCAATATTGTAATGCGCAATGTATAATGTGGTTCATAAATACACAACAATTCCTCCCTCCATGAGGTGTAACCTCATGCAAAGATGATATGAACCACATTATCACCAGTCCTCCCTCTGTCCCTTATGACTAGTCGAACATCAAAAACATGACACTTAAAAAAATCAAACATTTACAGTAGAATGCAAAAAAAACTTAAAACAAGGTTTTCGAATCACATAAATTGGTAATCAGTGTTCTTCAATACATTACATTTAAATCATCAAAATGTTTCTCAAAGCTCTTCATGTGTTACTTTAATTTCAAGCTCTAACGTTTAACCATAACATAACATAAACTTCAGGATCACTGACACTCCTGGGAACCATCGTGCGCCGCCTTTGCTGCCACGGAAACAAACACAGAAAAAATACGTTCTAGCTGAAAACCACAAAAAAAAAACTCCTTTTACATATCAATAACTCCTCTGTGACGTAATTAATCTCACTTGTATCACCCATTACATAACTCGAATATGATCTCATGACGTATGATTTCTTTTACCCTTTTACACATATAGCTGACACTTAAGGACAAAACTCTGTCGTTTTTTTTACACCCACTGTTCTCTCAAGAACCCCCAATTGTTGAATCAAAGTGTGATACAGCGTTTCAATCGTAACAATCAAAACTCCCAGTTTCAATTGTTATGACCAAATTATGCTATATTCATTCAAAAAGTGATTCATTTTGTTTAGTTCACGTCTCATTTTTGGACAGTTAAAGAATTTCCATTAAATATCAAAAATACTTGCTGCATTTGATAAATTCGCCCATTACAAACTAAACATTGAGATTTCTCTTTCCAGTCGCTCTCTCTAGCCGTTAAAGTATAATCTTCTGCATGCTATTTAGTCCAGCTCTCTCTTTCAAACACCCAGTATAATCAATAAAAACAAATTTCCTTCGCATGTCTTAGCACAAATGCTTTCGTTGACTTTTCCCCATTAAATTTCAACGAATATAATAAATACTTTTGGTGAAATTAGGACGATTTACATTAATGCCTGTGGCAGGATCACTACCTTTGGACTGACGAAAAGACATCTACCAATTTTACTTCCAGTAAATATTAAAATTCATTTTTCAAATTTAGGCATCTCATTACCCCTCTAAGTCAACTTCTCTAATTAAATAACGACACATAAAACATCAACATATATGCCTACATATGTTGAATTACACTGACATTTAGACACACAAATGAGCTCAAATGAATCTGATATTCATCTGATGAAATTCTTCTGCAAAGTTTCTCTTTTCTCATCTCACCTTTGACTGTTCAGTATAGCCATCACAGGCCATATGAAGAAACTTGTATGCACACGCAGTTCCTGTGCGCACCACTGGATGCGCATAGGCCAAACCACTGCCTTTGTCGCAGAGTTGAATTGAATTGTTCTTCGTTGTTTTCTTCGTCGTCCCACTTAGTTTTTTTTTTTCTTCTTCTTTTTCTCAGTGTGTACACACTTCATCACATTCCTCCATCCAGTCATATTGGCCAGATATGACTGAAAAACAGGAATGCAACTGTGTCATCACAGCAGCTCACAGCCACTGCAAGGCAGCTTTCTTCTTCAAAATAAAACTCACATCTCCTCCCTCACATCCATAAGCAAATCATGGATGTAAAAGAACGTCTTCACAGGAGCCGTAGCCCCGCGAGGCAAAACTCATGGTGTGCATGTAGTGAAGTTGTAGATCAGCCGTGCGCCGAGCACTCGTAGCAGCCTCTTGCTGCCTGCATGCCGCTGCACCAGGCCTTACTGGTTGTACCAACATCTCCGCGCCGGTGTGGTGTTAATGCGTCGGGGTGCCGCGTAATGGACACGCTGCTCGGAACGTAGACACGGGGCCCGCTGCTTACTGCCGCGCCGAAGGAGGTGCACTCTCCTCGTGGCGCAGAGTAGAAAAGCTGCAGGTTGCTGCCCTCCGGATGCACAGCTGGAAGGCCGCATCTAAGTCACGCTGATCACCGCCGATGATACTCCCCTCTCCGCTGCGTAATGGGCTGGACACGGTGCACTGCTCCTCGTTGGGAGTATGCATCCTCCCCGCGAGTAGAGCAGAGCCGCAGATCACCGTCCTCGGGATGTGTAACCGCCATTACGCACGCTCACGCCGCTGCTGTGAAGCGCGGATCCTCACCGCTGGCTGCTGTTGCTGGAGATCCATCGTCTTGCCTTGAGTGCACCACTTCACACCGCCATTATTGATGATGAAAATCATACTGCCGAAAAACACGTCGCCGAAAAAGAAACAGACCGCCACCGAAAAATCAGACTGAAATACTGAAAGTCCATAGTTCCTTTCAATGGCTGGAATCTCCAACCAACTGAACCGGAATGTTTCGGCACCAAAAATGTTGAAAATATAGTGGAAAATAATACTTAAAAACCGTGCAAAGAAGTTGGAGAAGGAAGCAACCAGGAGCAGCAGCATTATTTCGAAGTTCCATGTTTATTTTCAGTCTTGGTCACAGAAGCCACCACCAGCCTCACGGCTGATGGGGCACACACACACCTCTCTCAACTCAACTGGCAGTACATACAGTAAAAGACTTATAAAGACCAGGCTATAGTTCGGGTTGCACCCCAACCCCCAAGTTAGGGGTGTCAAGAATCCCAAATTAGGCATTGTCCTGAAGAAGCTAGTAGATGTTCTCACTCACAAGTCTTGACCATAGTGGCCAGGTGGCCCTATAGTTATTTCTGTAGAATGACAGCTGCAGGACTTCTTACTGTCCTGAGCTAAGGTGTCAGCATTTTCGTGAAACAGCCAATTGTAATTATAGCCAATATTGTAATGTGCAATGTATAATGTGGTTCATAAATACACAACACTGGATTTGGGGAAACCAAACAGTCAAGCATACAGATCAAAAAATTACCATTAATCTTCTACATTCCCTAGTTGTGTATAGGCTAATTCAGATGGTGAATAATTTAACTCTTCAGAGTGTAAACATGAAACCAAATGGACCCGCAAGGGTCCATTTGGTTTCATGTTTACACTCTCAAAGAGTTAACATCTGGTTAACCAACTTTCCATCATTTAGCCTGGGAATGTAAATGAGCCATTAGCTGGAACATTAGAGCTTCTCCGGGCATGTAGGTGTGAACTTTCAAGGGGAGAGAATGGGTGAGGTTTTTACTCTTAGGTCTCAGAGATCCAACGCCTGATCCACGTGTATCCACGTGTGACAGTGGAGATTAATTAGCGGCCGGTGGGAAGATGCAGAGCCAGCGCCTGTCCCGTCACGGTCATACATCAGCGTTAGGACAACCTTTAGCCCACTCCCCTATACTCCTCCGTGATCATTATTTATTAGGCCCGGGGCTAAATGTAACCCCCACCCCCCATCCCTAACCCCCTCCTCTGGAGCAGCACGACACTTGAGCAGTGTTGCCAACAGCCCGAAATCCAAAATGCACGAGTGGCACTTCTAAAATACACTAGAATGCGCTAGATGCTTGCCTGGAAGGGTATATGACCATTAAATGACCATTAATCTTCTGCATTCTCTAGTTGTGTGATATTCATCATTCACATGATGAATATTTTAACTCTTGAGAGCTTAAAAAAAATGAAACCAAATGGACCCTTGCGGGCGGGTCCATTTGGTTTCATTTTTTTAAGCTCTCAAGGAGTTACATCCGGTTAACCAACTATCCATCATTTAGCCTGCAGGGGACCACTGGTTGAAAACCACTGTCATAGGAGGAAAAAAATGTGAAATATGAGGATTTTATCTCTGGCGCCTGTCAATCAATTTCACCCCAACTCACCAGCCAAAAAGCACTAGATTTTCTGCCAGGAGTTTTTCACTAATTTTGGCGCTCGGGGGAGGGCTGAAAAAGCGCTAAATATAGCGACAAATGCGCCAAGTTGGCAACACTGCACTGGAGAGAAAGAGAGAGAGGGCGATGGGAAAGACCATTTGGGTGTGTGTTTAAAAGGGCCTGGACCTGAGCCCACTGTCCTCACCGCGGGGAAACAGGGCTGTTTTCTTTCATTTGTGCAGTGATTTATGGTTACTTCGCTCCGTGTTTGAGTGGTGCGAACCGGGGAAACCGGGAAATGTTACATCCGCCCCATGCATGAGGGGACCATGACATGAAAGGATCCATGACTAATAAGATAAACATTGCTTAAAACATTATACTTTCCCTATATAACTAACATAAACAAATAAAAACACCAATGGCATCTTATTTCTTTGTAATGATGATGTCACGTGTGGTCTAGCTCTATGAAATATATGGACGAACACGCTCATCTGACATCCTCATCCTGCGACAGGAGCACCTCCTATTGAGTGAACTACTCTCTATTTATGGTATACATTGAAGGTGTCTTTATCTGCATGTGAAGGTGAAGAGAAGTTGCGACCGTTCGTGCAGTGGTGAAAGTGGGCTGGGACTAGAGCTTAAAAATTGTCTAAAATATTGAGCCCGGCTCGACCCGGCCCGGTAAGAAATTAAGCCCGGTGCGGCCCGAAGCCCGATACATGATTGACAGCATGAGCCTGCCAGCCCGACACTTTTTCTAAACGAGTAATTGCTGCAGGCAGACGTTTCTTCTCATAAATCGTTAATTTGTTATAAGAAAAGCAGTCATTCTGCCCATGTCCAACTGTCTAGGTACACACACACACACACCACACACACACACACACACACACACACACACACACACCACACACACACACACACACACACACACACACACACACACACACACACACACACACACACACACACGTGGTGCAGCGCAGCTCACCGCTGCGCGCACCGCGCGGCGTCGCAAAATTGTATCATTTTATGAAAAATATCTTATATAATTTGACGGGCCCGGCCCGGCCCTAAGCCCGACAAATACATAACCATTTGGACTCGGCCCGACCGAACCCGGCCCGTCGGGTCGGCGCGGTCTCGGGCCAAGATTTTAAGCTCTAGCTGGGACCCCCCGGGACCGAGATCCGGTGAAAGATTTGCCGGTGGGACGGCGACCCGGTAAGGGATTTGCCAGCCGAGCGCACAGGAAGTAAGCCAATGTTATTTTAAATAACTTGACAAGGAGAAGTCTCTCCTTGTCAGTTTGCACCGCCAGAGCCATAGAGTATAGACTCAACAAATAGGGACAAGTCCTGGAGCTGAAATAGAATAAGATCAGTAGCCGGGATGTTGCCCGAGTCTACTGCATCTCTTTCTTTCTCACACGCCTTTATATAACCCCAGCGTCATGGCTTGAACACATCACGGGCAGGGGTGTAGTGTAGTGGAGGGGGGACGCGGGGGGGCGGCGTCCCCCCACTTCTCACATCTAAAATATTTTTGGGTCTGAAAAAAAATCATTTAACATGGTGAAATACATCTTGATGACATCATCAAGATGTGTTTCACCATGTTAATGAGTTTCTTTTTTTCTGAGAGTGTACAAATGGAACCAAATGGACCCGCTAGGGTCCATTTGGTTCACATTTGTACACTCTCAGAAAAAAAAAAATGGGGGGAATTCCCCTTTCAGAGGCGTCCCCCCACTTCTAAAAGTACCACTACAACATTGATCACGGGATGACATTTCTTATCGGCCCGGCAACATCTGAAATCCACTTTCACCGCTGAAAATTGTGAGTGGAGTGGGAGTCAATGCAGAAAATATACAGACAGCATGCATTAAAAGTGAATTCTGTCCAGTTCAGTATGAAAGTTTGCCCGGCCAACAATAGGGCTTTTAACTGAGCAGAAGCTAGATTTTTCTTCTTGGTGTTTTAATGCGATGCCAGCCGTTTTCTTATGCACCATCTCTGGCCAGCCAGCCGTGGTACACGGTCTCTTAACAAGTCTGTAACTTTGACAAGTGTACAAATGGAACCAAATGAACTTGTACAATGTCCCATTTCACAAGGTTTTCGATAAAATATATAAACCAGCCCACATATACTGTAAGTTCGGAACTTTGGGAATCATTTTCTCCATGTTAATAATACCCATTGATATTGTATCTTATCATTGATTAAGCATTGATTAGTCACCTTTACAACAAGGTATGTCGTGTATAGAGATCGGATATTACATAGACTTCTATTGAGAATGGGACACCTTCATTAAAAACAATGCATTTCCAACTCCAGTAACAGTGAGTTTCTGACCCCTCAATGCCGCAGATATTCTAGATGGTGGGGTGGGGGGCATAATAAATAAATACAAATGGTTCAGGATCATTTATATTCCTTTGCGTGGCGACCTTAGCGAGCGAGTGGTTGGAATCCCGAGCTTTGGGTATATAGCATAAATGACAGCTTGTTTTACCTTGACTTGCAGTCACATTATTCCGACAGCAGGCCAGCTAGCGGTAATCCCTGCAGTGTCATGCGTTGGCCGGCGTCCAGTGCAGACTGATAGAGGGCATGTAGAACAAGAAGGACTTGTGTTCTTTTAATGAATGGCTCCTTTCTTGTTGAGAGAGAACACTCTACCCCCCCCCCCCCCCCCCCCCCCCCCCCCCCTTATTTCAAGGACTCCCATTTCGATGCACATCACGCTGCAGGGTCTGACTGATATACAGTAGGCCTGTACTGTATATACATTGGGCGACATGTAAGGGTTAACACCTGACGAACCAGTGCAGCCGAGGTCAGTTAGGGGGAAACTAGCCTCGACACCCAGGCTTTCATTTTCGTTCACCTTGTGCGAAAACGGAAAGCCTGGACTAACGCACGTTGGAAAGTGGCCTTCAAGTGGGAGTGAACCTTCCGGGGTGGGCGTCGCTCTAAATAATGTGACGTAGAACAGCAGTGGACGGGCGCGGGAGGGGCCGGGGATGACGACACGTTAGTGAGATCAAATCAGAGCGCAGCACTTCCGCCGTGTGGATCCCACGACACCCCCGCCCCCCAAGGCCAAAATCATTGAGGGCTAGACCAGGCTAGGAGGAAACAAGTCACCGGTTCGAAGGGTGTTATTACATGGCTTAGAGTGGTTCTTGAAAGGGTTCCAGGTGGTCCTCCCCAGGCTAAATAATGGAGAGTTGGGGCGGCAGTGGCTGGGAGGTAGAGTCACCGGATGGTAACCCGCAAGGTTGCCGGTTCGATCCCGGGCTCCTGCATAGTTAGTGTCGAAGTGTCCTTGAGCAAGACACTGAACCCCTAATTGCTCCGTATGTGCTAGTAGGTACCTTGCATGGTTTCCACTGCCATCAGTGTATGAATGTATGGGTGAATGGTGATGCACAATCTGTGTAAAGCACCTTGGATGAAGATGCTACATAAATGCATAATTCATCATTTAACCAGATGTAACTCTTGGGGGTCTGTGGGGCTAAAATGTCATCAAATGTTGGTCCGTGGCTCAAATGCTAAATAAATGGTGGGCCCTGTGATCAAAAAGGTTGAAAACCACTGCTCTAGCCCATTAAACTATTGGAAAATAGCAGACCAATACATCCCTAATCTAAATGATGTAAAGGATTCATATAGGACCCCCATAATGTCACCTTTCCCTCTCAGGGACCCCCCAATGTAAATGTATCATGTGACTTAAGAGTTATACAGACCCAAAAGTGTCCAATTTGGATGGGGGACCTCCGGGAACTATACTCCCCGCTCTAATAAGTTACAGCTAGTTGCGCGTCGCAAAACCGACCACAGAACGCACCCAAATATGACGGGCACGACCGCGGAAAGCACAAAGGCAGGGCCGGATCTAGAGGGGGGGGGGGGGGGGGGCAATCCATTACAACACATTCTTGTAGCTAAATGTAGCGCAATATAATTTCGCCCTCAAATCAAGTTGAAGTGAAACATTAACCAAAAGGAATTAAGTGAACGGAACGGGAAACAATTCCGTTAACTCTAAAATGCGTGCCTGTCTAATCATAAAGAAAACACTTCTATTTCTATTTTCTGACCTGCCTCTCATTACGGAAAGAAATGCGACTTGTTTTCAAGTCTCACCAAGCGTGCATTTCCAGATAAAAAGCAACGACACGGCTAAAATGTGAGGCATGCGATGCGCGTACGGCAGCACGTGTGAATCCACACCGACTAGTGCTTTCAGGGAGTTCCAGAGGTCCCCAACTCTGAGAGTTGCAGAGCCAAGAGAGAGAGTCAATTTATGTTTCCTTGACATGGAAAAGGTTTGAGAACTAGAGGACTATACGATCTCAGCCATCTTTCCTTGAATTGCCCAACACTGTATCAGTATCAGTGTTGCAGTGTTGAGTTGGGGGTGAAATTGATTGACAGGCAGCAGAGATAAAACCCTCATTTTTCACCATTTTCCTCCTATGACAGTGGGTTTCAACCAGTGGTCCCCAGGCTAAATGATGAAATAATGACAGTTGGTTAACCAGATGCAACTCTTTGAGAGTGTAAAAATGAATCCAAATGGACCCGCAATGGTCCATTTGCTTTCATTTTAACTCAAGAATTAAAATATTCATCATGTGAATTAGCCCAAGTCTATGCAACCAGAGAATGTAGACAAGGTCATTTTGCCCCCCCCCCCCCCCCCCCCAAGTGCCCTGACTGCCGCACCAAACATGATGGCATGGAAAACAATGCAAAACAACCCAAATTTCTAAGATATTTAGAAAGTGCTTATACTTATGATGATTTGAAACACTACTACAGCTACTAACTACTACATCTGTGTCACCACTAAACCAACAGCATTTCATCATTGAAAACAGAAAACTCTCTGAGTCAGACCTTTAGCTTAATGCATGCTGCGTGTCTGTTGCAACTTCAACAACAACTGATGTTATTATTGCCCATTAGCGCCCATAACATTTTTCCCTGCCCACCCCAATTGGGAAATGTTACATCCGCCCCTGCTCAATTCCCTGCAGGTTTTCCCCTCCCATCATGCATCTCTGCGATGCTGTAAGTGAGTGCTCTTATCTGACAGGGTGCCATGTCATTTTTCCAACCTCCCATTGTTGCGACCTCCCGTTGTTCCGAAACTACGAGACGCAAAACCCTACCCTTCTCCAACCGTAACCCTAAGCCTAAACCCCCGACCCTCAACCTAACCTCACAGACCTGACGGTCTGTGAGGTGGTTGAGCGTCGGGGATTTAGGCTCTTAGGGTTACGGTTGGAGAAGGGTAGGGTTTTGCTACAAACATGCCTATACCCTTCTCTAACCCTCATCCTCACCATAACCGCAAGCACGTTGCAGCTGATAGAGGATTTCCAGCGCATGTTCGGACTAATGGGAGTTCTGATCTATGGGACTTCGGTACTTAGATCAGTCCCCATCTGACAGGGCATCCCTGTGGGCCCACAACACCTGTCTGACTGCGACGCACACCTTCCATATCACTTCTCTCTCCTGGGGGAGCCTTCTGAAACCACAGCAAAGCATGCAGGGTGGAACAAAGTGCTCAATTATTTGACCTAATTAAGCCGTTCTAAACTGAAAAAATAATTCAAAGATTTGCGCCACATTTTCACCATTTTCAAAAATATCAGTCCCATACAAGCTCATAGCGACAGAAAGGGTTAACCGCCTCCGCGCCGATGTCTATATACAGTACATAACTAAACTAGTAGATGCACATATACGCGGCTCTGGCGTCGGCCGGGTGGTGGCGCTAGAGGCGCAACCGCGCGGCCCTGGCTCCATGGGTGTTAATGACTTTCCTCCTCTGAGCAGATTATTGCTGCTGCTCCACTTTGTCTCAAGTTTGTGCTGCCTTTCTGTTCCTCTAGCAGTTGTGAGGATTTATATGTTGGCACAGAGGCGTGCAATTATTGGCTTAGGAGAACGTTTCATCTCCAGGGGAGTAGCGCTAATCTTTTTTTTGGCTATGTGTGAACAGGACCATCTAGCTTCTTGTGAGAGGACTTGCACCACCATGCCACCGTGCCACCTCACTGCAATATTTTCAATGTTACTCCGCATGATACACCGGACCGTTATCAGTAGATAAGATCGCAGTTACCACGTTGTTATCAGCAGGACTTTTTCGTCTCAGAATGGCCATGCTCTGCAGTCTGAGACGCAAAACCCCTAGACCCCTCCAACCTTCAACCTAATCCTAAATGCCCGACCCTCAACCTAACCTCACAGACCTGATGGTCTGTGAGGTGGTTGAGCGTCGGGGATACAAACATTGCTACACCCTTCTCTAAACCTACCCCTAAACCTCACTGCAAGCAGATTTGACTGTTAGATCGCAGTTGTCATCTTGTCAGTGAGTAGGCTCCAGACAACATGCTGTCATCGATAAAATCGATAAAGCCTGAACCACACCTGCAGGTTAGTGTAAAAAAACACCTCCAGAATGAGACAGGAGCTGCAGCTCATATTGACGAAGGAAATCATCGTTGACTTCCGGAGAGCGCACACCCAGCACTCCCCACTGAGCATCAACGGAACTGCGGTGGAGAGAGTGAAGAGCACCAATTTCCTTGGTGTACACATCACAGAGGACCTCTCCTGGAACACCAGCACCACATCACTGGTCAAGAAGGCTCAGCAGCGCCTCTACTTTCTCCGCAGACTGAGAAGAGCCAGAGCCCCAGCCCCCATCTTGTGCTCCTTCTACCGCAGCACGATCGAGAGCATCCAAGGTTCTTTATTGTCACTCCAGTGTATGTCAGGACATATACAGGGATGAAATAACGTTTCCATTGTTCCCCAGTGCAATAAGACAATAGACAGTGCAAGAAAAAGGACAAAAAACAAACAATACAAGAAACAGTAAGTGACGTAGTGCAACAGACTAGAGCATTAAAGTGCAACTGTAACAGCATAAAGTGAGGTGAAGGTGCTAAGCTACAACTAGGTATTATAAAGTGGCAAGTAGTGAAAGTTAAACAGACAGCTAGACAGGAACTAGACAGGACATATATGCTACAACTAAACTATCCAGCTAAGACTAAAACATGCTACAACTAAGCAGCTAAGCAGACACATAAATATATACAAATATGGAATACTACAACTAAAACTATACATCTAACATACTATAACATACTACGATTAAGCACGACTATACTAACAGCTAAGACAGCTATGACAACTATGACAGAGTAGGGGTACTACTGTACATGTGCAAGAGAGGATAGCAGCAGTTTGGTACGTCGGTACAGTTCGGTACATCCTGACCAGCTGCATAACTGTGTGGTTTGGTGGGTGCACGGCATCCGAGAGGACCACGAATCCGCACCCATGCCATTTTCTCCTCCCCACCCCCCAAAATGGGAACTGTTACATCCGCCTCTGCCCCTAACGGGTTTCCGCTGTATAGCAGAAGTATCTGACGCGCACCATATGTGATTCATCTGGTGGAGAGAGAGAGCACACCAGGCCTGGGTCAGGGGCCCTCTCATTAATCTAACTTGCGGCGGACCGCGGGGCTGCGCAATCGCATGCATGCCGTCGGCGGCGGCGGCGCCGACACATGCACACGGGGCCCAGCCCCGAGGAGGAATTATCTTGACCCGCTAGGTAAATAACTGGAGCAGAAAAGTGCCGCCGCCTCATTAATATGCTCCTGTATTAGCATCCGTCACTGGCCTACTTATAGCAGTGCGCTGGGAACCCCCAGGTCTGCTGTGTGTGGGGCCTGGGTGTGCTGGGGGGGTGGTGGAGGACTGCTAGACATGGGTAATTGGTGATGAGCGACTGGGGGTCGTCCTGGCCCTTAAAAGGATCCCTGGCTAATAAGACAAATATGCCTTAAAACACAATAATTGCCTGCCTTATATAACTAAAACATGCAGATAAAACACCTTCAATACTTTATTTCTTTCATAAATAATCTTTCACTCAATAGGAGGTGCTCCGGTCGCAGGATGATGATGTCACATGATCATGCTCATCCATATATTCTATAGAGCTACATCACAGGTGACATCATTCTGCGCCAGGAGCAGTTCCTGTTGAGTGAAATCTTCTCTATTTATGAAAGAAATAAGATGCCATTGGTGTTTTTATTTGTTTATTTTAGTTTTATAGAGAAAGTATAATGTTTTAAGCGATGTTTATCTTATTAGTCAGGGATCCTTTTAACACAAGCAGGACTGGGGATGCAAAAATAATATTCCTATTAAGACTGTAACTGTAAACCTTACCCATTCTCTCCCCTTGAGAGTTTCACAACTCCATGCCCAGAGCAAGGACAAAAGTTGGAAAACAGGTTTTTCGTGCTTTGAGGATTAGCGGGGGAGGAGGGTGACGACGGGTCCACAGGACCCGCAATGACCAGTCATGGAAGGTAGAATGGCTTCTAAATTCATATTTAGAAATTATTACAGACGGAAAGAAAAACAGAGATGACTTGAATTGCACATTTAGGAAAAGTCATGGAAGGGGAACTTTTTCAGACCATCACAGGCAGAGAAAATCCACTTCAAAATCTCAAAAAGGGGTCCTCACGACCCGTTAGTCTTTCTAGTGTTAAAAGGGCCTGTACGAAGGGGATATTCTGAAGGAATAATGTCTGTTACTCCATTTTGTTACTTAAAGGGATAGTTCAGATTTTTTTTTAACTTGAGTTGTATGAAATACTTTCCTTTATGATAGTGGTGTCAGCTGTAATAATTGATGTCCAATGTTCTGTGGTGCGAGTTCTGCTCTGGTTTTGGTCAATAATAAGTAATTCCGGTCGTTTTGTGATATGGACACAAAATACATAGTTATACATGCAAGCTCAACTAGGGAACATCAGGCAAGTGAAAACCGGTTATGACCTGTTCATAGCCACACGTTGCCTTGCCCTGGTGTTCCAAGTCCCCCCCAACTCAAGACCAAGTTCTACAAGCTCTACAAGCTCTAGAAGTTTCTACAAGATCTAGAAGTTTCCCCCACTAAATGCCAAGTTCTGATTATCCAAGGGATTGCAACTTCTAGTCCTACAAGCTCAACTAATATAGTAGAGTACCGAATGCTGGCAGAACCTCACTGGAGAGATCGCTTAAAGGGGAAGTCCACCCATTTTCAACAGTATACCCTAGAGATACTGGGTGGACATGATAAAAAAAAAAAAGTTGCCCCATTCTGTGTTCCCAAGAAATGGAGGTCTGAAGAAAATTACTAACATGGTGAAACATCTTGATGACATCATCAAGATGCTATTTTCACCATGGATTTCTTTAGACGCTTCTTTTTTTTCTGAGAGCGTACAGATGCCAAATTCCATTTGTACGCTCTCAAAAAAAAATGTTGAAAATG
Source organism: Benthosema pterotum (assembly GCA_039105355.1). Taxonomy (NCBI): domain Eukaryota; kingdom Metazoa; phylum Chordata; class Actinopteri; order Myctophiformes; family Myctophidae; genus Benthosema; species Benthosema pterotum. The sequence goes on along the minus strand of CM076980.1, from coordinate 42,783,402 downwards.
GGTGGAATTCCCCTTTAACGTTATGCGTCATAGAATCCAAAGGAGGTCTCTAGTCAAAACAACTCCTCAAGATGGTCCACACACACACAAAAGCGGTTTGAATTCATTGTCCAGCAAATGGAAGAAAATTAAGTGCAAAGGCAGATGTGTCCTCACAGTTCCTACACTATACAGCATAGAATCCATCCAGCTGTGACGGTGGTTGAACGTCTGCCTGATGTGTCACCCGAGGAGAGGTTTATGTTAGTTTTTTGTTCATGGCGAACTTCGACTTACTAAACGTTTTTTAATGAGACGTGTGGTTCGCAGAGTTGACTTTGAGAAATGTGGTTCCTGAAACTTGTTTTAAAAGGATCCCTGGCTAATAAGACAAATACAGCATGCCTTAAAACACTATACTTGCCTTCTATATAACTAAAACATGCAGATAAAAAACACCTTAAAGAGGGGGTGCCGTGATTTGGGGATTTTTTTTCCAATTTTGTACATGTGAACCTTTCCAGCCAAACGTGCCAGTGAAAAAAAAAAAAAAAATAATCAATATAGTGACATCACATGCTCAGCCCCTCCCCTAACTCCTCCCCCTTTATCATGCAACTAAAGCTGTGGGTGTGGCTTCAGGTCAGGTGGATCTCCACCCATCACCACCCACCAGGCAAACCAGGCATACTTAATGAACTGGTAGGGTGGAATCATAAAAATGACAGTTTAACAAACACTGTACACTTTTTGGGGAAAAAAAATCTTACTTTTCATATAACATTAATGCCTGATGATCATATTTTAGGGTAGAAAAAAAAATCATGGCACTCTACCTTTAAGTACTTTATATAGTGTTTCATATAGTGTTTTAAGGCATATTTGTCTTATATTAGGCAATCATATTTTAATTCCACAGACTCCCATTATTCTCACAGAGTGCACGGTGCAAATGTAACTCATTTGGCTTCCTGTGCACAATCTTCAGACTTGTAAGAGTTCAGTTCATCTGGAGGCACCGCAAGGATCCCTGATGGATCTGATTAGATCTCACTTAAAGAGGGTTTAAGTCTTGGAATATTATTTATGTATTTATTTGTGTTTTTATACCAGAGCCCTAGATATGCTCGGGTGGCCAATGGAATAATGGTTACGACCGTTTCTGATAGCTCCGGCAAGAAACCAATTCCACCACTGGTTAGGGGTTAAGTGTGTGGTATAAGGACTTCCGTGTTTTGCATCCTAGAACATGATGTAAGAGTACAATACAGAGAATGTTTGCATTCGCCATCTTTACTCTATTTGCTCTAAGAAAAACACAAAATCTACAAGCTTGTAGCACTCCTAGGTCTGACACTTTTAGAAATTCCTGAAAAAACTTGAGAATAGTCAGTTTTTTTAGAGCCGCGGGGGGGGGGGGGGGGGGGGGGGGCAGCAATCAAACAAGACAATGAAACAATGAAGACATTTTGCCAGGTCAAAATGGGGGTAAACAACCGCTCGTCGGTCGCGACTCGATCTCGCCCTTCCCTCCAACGTGGCTACAACGGCATGACCAAAACGCTGGGAGCTGCTGCAGCGATTCAGAGTGCTCCGCTGTGCTTTGAGCCGCCGGCCGTACGGTGCCAAATTAAGGACACCACCCGTGGATGGAACTTTTGGTCTCTGAAGCCAGGCGATATTATCTTTCGAATGCTACAGAGAGTCGGTGATTCCAGACCCTCGCGAAAACACAGCGTTGCCAGGAAGCTGTCGTCTGGATATCGGTTCCGCTCGTGAAAAGGAGGGAAAAAAAGTTTTAGAATATCTTTGCATTTCCATTCCTGCTAATTTGATCCCCGGGATTTGAGCCACAAGGCTCTCCCGCATGGACGCTAAACCGCTAGCGTAAAAGGGGACACCCCCCCCCCCACCCCATGTCGCGGGAGAGGTTTTAGGCCTTATGGTCGCCTACATAAGATAGGCGCCCCGATAATTAGATTTACCGGAGAGATTATTCAAACTTCAGGCGACACCAGCTTCATTTTAAACATAATTTTAACCCTCCCAGACTTATTTTTACTTGAAGAAATATATATATATATATATATATATATATATATATATATATATATATATATATATATATATATATATATATATATATATATATATATATATATATTGCAGTCATTTTACATACTTTTATTAGGGTTAATGGCTAAAGGTCAATGGTTAAAAATCATCAAAAATTGCACTAAGATCAGAAATTAATTGAAGAGGCTAATTGCAGCCTCTGTGGGGGGGGGTTTGTGTGTGGGGGGGGGGGGTATTGTTATGCAAATATCATGACCAATTTCAATGAAATTCTAAACAATCAACCTCAACCATGATATTTATGTGGGAAAAAAAACATAACATTTTTTTTTAATAATTAAAGGGTTAATGTTGCTAAAAAAGCAACCCTGAGCCTTTTAGGGTTCAGGTCTAGGTTCCATCTATGGGCTCAGGTCCACCAGCGTCTTAAACTTCCATCAAAGTCTGCTGCTCTCCTTTTTTTTGTGAGTTCGTATAGTTTGTCGTACAGTGTACAATATTTACTTCACGTGGCGACCGAAACCGCCCTGGCGGCGTTATGTTTTTGAGATGAGGAGAGACCAGTGTTGTTTTTGTTGACTAAGACTAAAGACTAAGTCGACTAAGGTTTTTGATATTTAGTCGACTAAGACTAGACTAACAAAAATGCATTTCAGAAGACTATTTGGGACTAAAATATGTGTGTTTACAAAAGACTAAAACTAAGATGAAGACTAAATCATAACCTAAGACTAATGGAAATGGGAAACGTTTTTAACTTTTTTTTTTTTCTCGTTTAAGTAGGTGAACATATCTGCAGTATAGATTGCATACATTTTCAGGAAAGGGGACTTGAGTAATTTCATACAAAGAAATAAAATGAGACATCTTTCATACTAAAAACTATAAATCTGTATAACACATATAAACCTACAATGCATTTGTATGTAAGACTAAATTACTAAGACTAAGACTGAAAGACTAGGACTAAAAAAAGACTAAGACTAAAAAAAGACTGAGACCGAGACTAAGACTAAATCAATGTTGATATTTCGTTGACTAAGACTAGACTAAAAAAAATGAATTTCAGAAGACTAAATGGGACTAAAAGACTAAATGTGTGTTACTCAAAAGACTAAGACTAAGAGTAAGTCAAAATATTCTCAAACAAACAACACTTGGAGAGACCAAATACAACACGCTCCACGCCGCCCAGATACCCTGCCAGATCCATGAGCGTCACCGCCATTCACTATGCGGGTGCCTCAGCACCCGCAACTTTTCACGTCGGAAAAAAAAAAATGATGCGAAAAAGTGGGGGTGCTGGCCAAATCGCAACTGTCCATGCTGCGGGAGAGGCAGAGCCATATGAACCATATAGTGTAGACAGAGTTACGACAACTCCGTCCACTCCAAGAGGCAAGTTCAATGGCGGCTTTTCTACTGAGACTCGAATCGGGAATGGGGACAACAAATAGGGACAAGTCCTGGACCTGAAGTAGGCAGTAGGCTAATGCAACGGCCTCCGGCAACAGCCTTGCAACAGCCCCTTGAAAGCATGCATAAAATAGCTCTTATTTGCGCTGTCGCCCTCATTGAAAAACAATGCATTTCCAACTCCAGTTTCAGTTTCTCCCTATTCAGGCTGCATGAACAGCAGCGCGAGCGTTCAGTTTGTGACCCATCAATGTCGAAACTCTTCTACTAGATGGCACTGATCTGGAAAGGAGGGAGACGGGGTGACCGGCTGCTTGCATTCATTGCTTTGATATGAGTTGCGCAGTCGGCGACGGTGCGGTTTTGAAACTTTTTCGTCAATCCACTACATTCTCGTCTCGACACGTCACGTCAACCATAACTCACAAACGTCTCGTCATATTTTAGTCATCATAGATAGCCGTTTTATCTTGTCACAGTCAGTCTTGTACTGCATTATAACACTGCTTCATTGAAGTGTGTAACCATTACATTTATTGTGAAATATTAGTAAAAAGTGTTTTAGAGGGGGAAAAAAGCTGACGCGCGGCCGCAATTTAACCCTAAAGCGAAATCAGCACCCGCATCTTTCCAGACGCGGTGACGCGCCAGATCCCCCCCGTTGAAAAATGCTCTCTGCGCCCCTGCGCTTCACCATACCCAGACCTTTTTCCGACAATGATGGCGCGTTCTAGTGGAAATACATTTCAAATGCCATTCCTCAAAGACAAAGTTACGCACAGATAACGTCAATAGGTCCTGCCGGCAGAGATGGATTCCTTTGTTTCGGTTTAAATCGAAAGCGCAGCCTCTTCTCAACACGTACACGTCTCCACGCTGTAGGAGTTCTCTCCGCTCTACGACTCACTTTGCGTTACAGTATGTGAATAAAATATGTCCGAGGGTAAAGCGATCAATCACAATGAAGTAGACGCTTAACATATTAGCACTTTATTGCACATGCGTGGGAGCCATAGTCTCCCTTAATGGCTGAGGCCGAACTTTATTCTAAGCATGTTTGCCATTTCTACAGCCTAATCATAAGTGGATCTCCATGCGGGGGCTTTGGCCCAACTTATAAAATCTTCTTTAACTACACCAAGTGGTCCAGGGGGGGCACCAGTGCTCCTTGAGACCCCCCCTCAAGAAGGACCACCGCTCAATGATGGAGAGTTGGTAAACCAAACGCACCCTTACAGATCTTTAACTCTGAAGAGCATCAAATCAAACCATATCGACCTGTGCGGAGTCCATTTGGTAGCACTTTACGCTCTCAAGGGTTAGATTATTGTTAACGTTTTCACCGCTAGATGGAGCTAATGATAACATTCACAATTGCCTCATCAAAGAGCTTTCCTTTTCTTCAATGTGTTGTGGCTGCAGGGAAAGCCAAAACAACAGGGGCGGATCTAGGCATGGGCATGGGGGGGCAATGCCCCCCTAAATACCCAGTCTGCCCCCCCCAAACACAATGCCATGCAAAACAACCCAACCTATTTCAAATTAAAGTGCTTCTATTTAAAATGATGTGAAACACTACTACTGCTACTAACTAACTACAGCTGTGTCACCACTAAACCAACAGCATTTCATCATTGAAAACAGAAAACTCTCTGAGTCAGACCTTTAGCTTTATGCATGCTGCGTGTCTGTTGCAACTTCAACAACAACTGATGTTATTATTGATGCTTTAGTTGACTAATAAAAGTCCTGTAACTGAAAATGGTATGGGTGCGGCTTCATCGCCCGTGGCGCGAAGCGACACGGGCGATGAAGCCGCCCCCATACCATTTTCTCTTGCCCCTCCAACATGTTCTCTTGCCCCCCCCCCCCCCCCCCCCCAAATGGGACATGTTACATCCGCCCCTGCAAAACAAACGTGGGGCTGTGGATCAACATCAAAATCAAAGGTGCAGTGACTCGACGTTATACTGTACGTACAGTATATCATGAAAGGTCCTCTAAAAAGACATTATAGGCGTACTTGGCAAGGATGCACTTTCCATGAAATACGTCAAAAGAGCTGTTAGCGATAACCGAGTTATAGGAGCATTCCTTTAACAACTATCCAAAAAAGAAGAATACATAAATGAATGTGGACGAATTATTAACGTTTACCAAAAGTGCGGAATTGCAGACACAACTTATAAACATGAATAGAATATACCAGGGGTCGGCAACCCAAGATGTGGAAAGAGCCATTTTCGACCCAAATTAAATTCAAAATCTGTCTGGAGCCGCATTTATTTATTTTTTTCCTGAGAGTGTGCAAATGTGAACCAAATGGACCCTGGCGGGTCCATTTGGTTCCATTTGCACACTCTCAGAAAAAAGGTCCTCAAAGAAAAATCATTAACATGGTGAAACACAACCTTTCTTCAGAAATGGAGTTTCTAAAAATAAATAAATAAAGGAGTTTTAGAGAACATTACATTTCTAGTCCACACAACATCTCTAAGGTATATTAATGACAAACTGAGTAAACCTTTGAAAATGGGTGGTTCAGATTGAAAGCTCCACCTCTGATAACTGCTGGGCTTTTTTGACATGGCCAAGTGCTACTTTAACTGGCAACTGTCAGACAGCGCAACACATTTTGGGTGACTGAAATGTTTATATTATTTTGGTGTGGATCACCCCAGTGTGTGTATGTAATAATGCTACAGCCACTGAGCCACTAGGGCTGTGTTCTGGAGCCACATGCGGCTCCTGAGCCGCAGGTTGCTGACCCCTCGAATATACTGTAGGATTAGGATCCGTGGCTCACAAGTAGAATAACGGAGCAATGAGGCCTTGATATGAGATGGTCTGAAAAACCACTGATCTCGCACCCATACCATTTTCAGTTTCAGGACTTTTATTAGTCAAGTAAAGCATCAATAATAACATCAGTTGTTGTTGAAGTTGCAACAGACACGCAGCATGCATAAAGCTAAATGTCTGAGTTTTTTTGTTTTCAATGATGAAATGCTGTTGGTTTAGTGGCGCCACAGCTGTAGTTAGTTAGTAGCAGTAGTGGTGTTTCAAATCATTTTAAATATAAGCACTTTCATTTGAAATATCTCCTGCTGTTTTGCATGCCATCATGTTTGTTAGGGCAGGCTGGGCGCCATGCAGCATGCCTATGCCTAGATCCTCCCCTGATTTACTGTGGCATTGTTGGTACGGATTGTGGGCTTCCTTTTTTTCTTCTTCTTCTTCTTCTTCTTCTTCTTCTTCTTCTTCTTCTTCTTCTTTCTTTTTTTCGTACAGTAGTGTGGCAACAGATGAAAAAAACAAGCCGGCCATGAATGTTTCATGAATCATGGTCATGGTGTTCATGTTGCTGACTTCCAAACAGACCAAAAGGCAGCAAGAGTTCAGAATACTCAATTGCCCCCACTCAAGAGCTCCCAGCACCCCTCCCAGCCAACCAAAGAAAGAAAGACAGACAGAGAGACAGGGAAATTAAGCTTACCCGTTTCTTGAATCGTACTCCACAAGGTGGCTTTGATTAGCCACCTTAAGACTGAACAATACAAATTCAATTATGGCTGTTATTGAAGCAAAACTGGGCTTCCATAACACCTCAACAGTGCCACAGGTTGATCACCTCCATGCCACGCCCCATTCATGAAATAATTTGTTCTAAAGTAGCCCAGACCAAGTATTAACTGCATACATTAAAGTTTCTAAAATTCATTTGTTACCCTGTCCCTTGATAGCAAGTTGTGCACATGCACACACCCCACAGGGGGGTGCATGGCCAACAACCCATGCTCCAAGGCACACCCCTGATCCTGATTGGGGGAAGGCCCCTCTCCTGATTGGGCGAAAGGCCGTTATCCCAAAGCTTAAACTGAAACCATTTTCGTTTACCCCAGGGGCATGGGGACAGGGAGGAACTCCTTAGTGTGCGTTCACATCTAAGAAATCGAACGTTTCCTGGAAGCGGCCATCTTGAAACCATTTCCAGATTCTATCATCTCAGAAATTTTGGTCGTCTGAAAAAAAATTCTAAATATGAATTTAAGCAAATGCTAATTCTGGCACTTTTTTTCAGTCTTTCTAGTGTTAAGACATTGGACTTGCAACGTGGTGGCCTGGGTTCGATTCCTCTCTAAGGAATTAACTTTTTGGACCCATGAAGCCAATGCTACCACTGGTTTCATGGATTTCAAGGATTTCTACTGTGTGAAAACACCCAGAAATGCTCACCGCACTCTATAGAGCTGAGCAGTCCCGTCACTTTCGTGACGTTGCCCGCGCCCCAGAAGTAATTTCCCCCTTTCATATTCCTCATCGATTTTTCAAAAAAATGTGGCCATGTTGGAGAAGATCTCGGAAGTTATCCAGACGAGATAACTCCAGGACTGACGTCATGTTTGACAAGATTAGATATCAGTCAGCTTGACTTAAAAGCTGAGCTGTGAGGAGCACTAGCCAAAGAGAGGAGATAGAGACCATTAGATCACACAAGATTAAACCTCACAACAAATCGCTTTGGTATTCCGGGTTCTTTAAAGACGGACATCACTGGTTGAACAAATTGCTTTGGTATTCCGGGTTCTTTAAAGACGGACATCACTGGTTGAAGTATAAGAAACTGTACACCACAATACGTCGCCGTCAGCTCGTGGCTAAACATCATTTCGATTACATGTATTGTCTCACTCACCACTGATCAATGAATGGCTCAGCTGCGATATCACTTGGCTGGTCAGTGATTTGCAATGATGGGCAGTAGCTTGTTACAAGTAGCTAAGCTACATAGCTTAACTACAATTCCCTGTAGCTTGTAGTGTAGCTTACTACATTTGTTCTGGGAATAGCTTGTAGTGAAGCTACACTACTTGTTTTGAGTAGCAAGTAAAGTAGCTTACTACTTTTTCCCACACACATTTTAGAATTCCGCCCATTTTTAATGGGTATAAAACCCATTTATATGTATATTTATATTTATTTTATTATTATGATACTTATTTAGAAAGTTGTACATTAATTAATTGAGATATATATTTATATATATGTAGTGTTGATGTAGCAAACTGTAGCAAGCTGTTGATGTAGCAAGCTACGTCAAGCTACTTTTGTCGTGTAGCTTGTAGTGTAGCTTGCTACAATTTTCTGGGGATAGCTTGTAGTGTAGCTTACTACATTTTCCCAGTAACTTGCCCATCACTGGTGATTTGCAGTCGGTCTCACAGTGCTCTATAAACCCAAAGTGACACAATATATACATCAGAAGCTGTCTAACATCATGAAGAATGTGGATGGTGTAGTTGTGAGGGTTATTTTCTACTCTTACCATGCAGATTGCGATGGATTGTTTCTCTGTGTTTGTGTACATGCAGCACATGAGAACCATTTTGCAGGTGACTGGAAAAGGAGGTTTCTCTGCCTGACAGGAAACTGCACCACCAGTGGGCGGGATACAAACACTCTATGTTCAGTGATTGGCCCACTGGGGAGTCAATCAGGGAGTCGGGTAATTTTAACCTTGGGTAAATTTAAGTTAGGCTCCTGTTTGGTTTATTTCGGTATACGTTCTTCATATAGAGCTGCATTTCAGAGCAACACTTGTATGTGAGCTTTTAAGAGACTTCAGACAATGTTTAACTCTTTTATTTCCGCTGAGATTAACATTTATTTATTTATTTGATTCGTGTGTGTCTGTGTGTGCATTAAAGGGGAATTCCACCCATTTAAAAAAAAAATCCTGAGTGGGTCCATTTGGTTCACATTTGTACCCTCTCAGGAAGAAGGGGTCTGAAAAAAAAAGTCATTACCATGGTGAAATACATCTTGGCGATGTCATCAGATGTATTTCACCATGTTAATGATTTTTCAGACCTCCATTTTTTAGGAAATACAGAATTGGGGGAATGTTTTTTTTATCATGTCCACACAACATCTCTAAGGTATATTAATGACATAAAAAGGTTGAAAATGGGTGGAGTTCCCCTTTAACCCAACAAAATCAGTGTGAATTCTAATCAAAATGTATCTGTATGTATGTATGTATATTCTACAGTTATATTACTATAGTAGTAACTAAACATTTCTAAACATTTCAATTTCTATTTCTTAATGTAAAAGTAAAAAAAAAAAAAATGGATCCGAGATATACATCCAAATTGCACTTAAGTTACACCCAAGTTGTGCTGTCTGGCACAAGTTTGCTGTCCTGTCTGCCCTTTGGAAATAACGTTTATGTTTTGCTTTGAGGATGCTGCCGCATGGAGAAGCAGGTTTGTTCATTTAAAATAAATCTGTCAAAACTAATCAATGCAGGTTTATTTACTTAAAAATAAACCCGTCCAAACTAATTAATGCAGGTTTGTTAATCCCTTTAAAAAAATAAACCTGTATTGATTAGTTTAGACAGTCAGGGCACACTCACATTGTGCTGTTCTGCCAATGCTTTTTAGATCATGGTTGGCTCTTGCTATTGGCAGATCCGTGTTTTTCTCTGTTCTGACTCCAACGCAACAAAACATTAACTCCTGTTTCTCATATTGCGGTGGTGTTAGGTGGAGAGAACAGAAACACTTACTCCAAACAAGTCAACAAACACAATATTATCATATATTATCTGATCAGCAAGAACTAGAAAACGGCAGGATACAACACTTTTTGTTTCGTTTTTCATCTTGGAAGAAATAAATAAGGTCTGCACACTGGACTGAAGCTCCAAGTTAAAGGTGTTTATTTCACCATAGAGAGGATGACGTTTCGAGCCTCACGGCTCTTCATCAGCTCTTCATCTGATGAAGAGCCGTGAGGCTCGAAACGTCATCCTCTCTATGGTGAAATAAACACCTTTAACTTGGAGCTTCAGTCCAGTGTGCGGACCTTATTTATTTCTTCCTAGTTTGTTTTTCGGCCCAGCACCTGGTATTTAGTTTTGGATGTGCGTGCCTTATTGTTTGTTTCGTTTTTCATCTTAGAAATTATTTGATTGTCCCAAAAGATTGTGTGTGTCGTCGTGATTTGTCACGACCCGAGTTGGCTTTGTCCGCGGCGTAATCGTCTTTATATGAATCATTTTCGAAAAGTCTATGAGAAAAATGAAAGTAGAATCCACTTCTGGAAAAGGGGCGGTGACGTCACTGCACATCTCTATAGCAAAGCGCATTATCAGCCCCTCTTATAGCTCCTCCCACCCTGGGCAAAGGGTGCTGGCAGTTGCAGAAGTGATTACAGTCCCCAGTGAAACAACCCTGTTCAGTCAGACTTGACTTGTTCAATCTTATTAAAAGAACGCATCTACAGAAGTGTACACAATTTCATTTCTTAAACCCTTTACAACAGCTTTGCGAGCACAAAGGGAGCAATAAAATCTTTCGGCGGGGTATAGCAAACCGGACAAACCGGAAGTTAGCAAACCGGACTTTTGATAGTCTCTCTGGGGTATCCTGGGTCCAGGCTTTCATTTTTTGCAGCGCGGATATAAGCCTGGAGATTGAGGCTAAGCCCCTCCCCCTTTATCATACAACTACAGCTGTGGGTGTGGCTTCAGTTCAGGTGGGTCTCCACCCATCACCACCCACTACTAAAAAATATATATATAATTTTCCTCCTGATATAATAATAATACTTGATGGTATGTTTTAGTGTGGGGGAAAAAAAAAACATGGCATCTCATCTTTAATACGTGTAAAGTCTTGAAGAACAACAGAACACCATGCATGACGCTGTCTGATTACAGACGCTGGCCAGTCTCGTTTCATCACCTAATAATAACATATCATTAAACCTGAGAAAACGATGATTTCCCTTTTTCCTGTGGGTAACCGGCCAAGGATAATTCACAACGCAATGTCTTTTTTTTTTTTTTTTTTTTTTTTTCAGTGGAGATATACAGCGGGTTATATTAATAGCCGCAAATTGTTGTGGAATTGTTAAAGACAATTCTCCTTCCCAAAGTCTATATATATACTCAATAAAATCCAAAATTGTAGCTTAATCCAATCATGACGGCGGCAGTTAGAGTTGAAATAGGTTATTATAATAACATTTGGTCGTGCTGGTTCAGGCACATGTCGACGGGGAGGGAACGGCGGAGCAGGGGAGAGAATGAGGTGTTGGGAGAATATCGAGGAAACCTTGTATCTCCAGATTAACTACAGTTAAAGGCATTGCGAAGTCACATTACACACCAGGGCCGGATCTAGAGGGGGTTAGGGGCGGGCAGAGCCCACCCAAATGTAAATCCTGCCCACCCAGTGAAATGTATATCAGTGGTTTTCATCAGTCTCACCAGTGGTTGAGTGGAAATGCTCAAAATGGTGGAGAGTTGGTTAACCAGATGTAACCAGGGGTGTAGTGGAGGGGGGACGCGGGGGGGACGGCGTCCCCCCACTTCTCACATCTAAAATATTTTATATACAGGGGTGTAGTGGAGGGGGGACACGGGGGGGACGGCGTCGCCCCACTTCTCACATCTAAAATATTTTATATACAGTGGTGTAGTGGAGGGGGGAGGCGGGGGGACGGCGTCCCCCCACTTCTCACATCTAAAATATTTTATATACAGGGGCAAGCAACACATCCTCATGCCTAAAAGGCAAAACTTGCCTTTTAGCCAGACCATGGATAAAAGGACCATGTCGCCTTCTGAGACCCTCGTAAAAGGACTTCTATGCCTTTTCTCTAAAAAGGCGTTCCGTGCCTTTTCTGTCAGAAGGCATAATGCAATTAGTGATTTATCGGCAACACCTGGGGTATGAAGGAGCGCTTGTTTTATCTGCCGGCTACTACTAGTAGGGCGGGGCGAAGCATAGTTTTACTGAGGTTATGTTTAGGGTTAGTTACCGCATAAAGCACCGTTTAACTCTCACCCTAACCTAACTCTAACCCTAAACATAACCCCAGTAAACCTAAGCTATGCCTATACCTAATCCTAACCCTAAACTTAACCTCAGTAAACCTATGCCTAAACCTAACCTAACCCTAACCATAACCTCAGTAAAACTTCCTTCGCCCCGCCCTACTAGTAGTAGCCACTTCTCACATCTAAAATATTTTATATACAGCGGTGTAGTGGAGGGGGGACGCGGGGGGGCAGCGTCCTCCCACTTCTCACATCTAAAATATTTTATATACAGGGGTGTAGTGGAGGGGGGACGCGGGGGGGACAGCATCCCCCCACTTCTCACATCTAAAATATTTTATATACAGGGGTGTAGTGGAGGGGGGACGCGGGGGGGACAGCGTCCCCCCACTTCTCACATCTAAAATATTTTATATACAGGGGTGTAGTGGAGGGGGGACGCGGGGGGGACAGCGTCCCTCCACTTCTCACATCTAAAATATTTTATATACAGGGGTGTAGTGGAGGGGGGACGCGGGGGGACGGCGTCCCCCCACTTCTCACATCTAAAATATTTTATATACAGGGGTGTAGTGGAGGGGGGACGCGGGGGGGACAGCGTCCCCCCACTTCTCACATCTAAAATATTTTATATACAGGGGTGTAGTGTCAGGGGGGCGCGGGGGGGACGGCGTCCCCCCACTTCTCACATCTAAACTATTTTATATACAGGGGTGTAGTGGAGGGGGGACGCGGGGGGACAGCGTCCCCCACTTCTCACATCTAAAATATTTTATATACAGGGGTGTAGTGGAGGGGGGACGCGGGTATAGTGCCCACCTGTCCCGGATCTCGCGGGACAGTCCCGAAATTCAACCCTCTGTCCCGCGTCCCTCAAAAAGGGACTAATGTCCCGCAAAACTATCAAAAGACGGAGGAGGAGAAAAAAAGGAGAGGGGGAGAAGAAAAAGTCTGACGCTGTGCTGGCGTGCTGCTGCGCTGCCGCTCTCCTCCAAATAAGCGCCCATGAACTGTTATTTGCAAACATATTAATACAATACTATTATATTATTATATTATACCATATGCGTTTGCAGACCTCATTCCTGCCAACGCGCCCCATGCCCTCAGCATCTGGCATGTCACAATGCGACAGCAGTCCTCCACCTCAAAATACATGTTTAATTCTGCCATAAACAGCTTATGTAGGCCTACAGCGGTTGTTTTAAGTAACTCAGACTGCATATTATCTTAAACGTATAGGTCTACTGTCATTCCGTGTGTTGATGAGCTAACTGCGAGTTTATAGCCTAAGCAAGCACTCACCATACTGAATCCATGCGACTGTCAACAGGGTCACCCGGAAAAGTCTAGCCGCAGCAAAGTCGGCCCGAATAGTAAAGAGAGGTCGGCCCAAGTCTGTGGAATGGCTGGTATCTGCATGTCTATTGCATGCATATGGCTTGATAATGGTTGATATGCATGTCTGGTTGATTTTGGCCGAGATTTCCACAGCCCTTGGCCGAGATTTCCACAGCCCAGGCAGACCTTTCCACATCCCTGGGCCGAGATCTCCGCACTTTTGCCCGGTCCGACTTTGCAGCGGCCCGACTTTTCCAGTTACCGTCAACAGCGCAACAATGCGCTCTGATACAACTTTTTGAGATTTCAAATGTCTCATCCTCACTCAGTTTTCAAGCGATTGTTTTAATTCCAACTAGTCAATACAGTATATAATTTATATATTTTCATTGGGTAGGACCTATAGGTATAGCCACGTTTTTTTCATCAAACAATAGATAGAAAAGATAGATAGGCCTAATGTCCATGCAGCTTAGAGACATGTGCGCTGGCTTGTACACTTAGCCTAATTATTAGAGCTTCCCCAGCGGTTTATTTGATTGGAAAAATGAGCACCATGTAGCCTATTCTATAATGCAAAAACCTCATTTCAAAGAATATGCTGATTGAGGTTATATTACAATATTTTAAAATGTTCAAACTGTGGAATGTTACACGGCTGGGCAACCAATTAAGTAATTACAGTCAATCATGTCAATCGTGCCAGCAAGCAGCGCTGCCTATAATATTAAATAAATGAAAAAGTCAATAACTTTGCCTCTATGTATGTTTGTCATACCTTTTAATTTTGCACTAAAAACATCATGTTCACCGGAACCCCCCCCCCCCCCCCTCATGTGTCCCGCGGTGTCCCGCAACAGGGGGTCCCTTGTCCCTCATTGGCCATGTCTGGAGGTGGTCACGCTAGACGCGGGGGGGACAGCGTCCCCCCACTTCTCACATCTAAAATATTTTATATACAGGGGTGTAGTGGAGGGGGGACGCGGGGGGACGGCGTCCCCCCACTTCTCACATCTAAAATATTTTATATACAGGGGTGTAGTGGAGGGGGGACGCGGGGGGACGGCGTCCCCCCACTTCTCACATCTAAAATATTTTTGGGGCAAAAGTAGGCCTATGTTTTTTGTCTTGCTATACTTGTTTTAACAGTGTGTCTGTGTGTGTTGCGCAGGTGCACGCAAATGCGCATGCAAATGCGAGCGTGCATGCACGCTCGCATTTGCATGGTGAAATTCATCTCGATGACATCATCACAATGTGTTTCACCATGTCAATGACTTTTCTTTTTTTTCCGAGAGTGTACAAATGGAACCAAATGGACCCGCTAGGGTCCATTTGGTTCACATTTGTACACTCTCGGAAAAACAACAAAAATGAAAATGGGTGGAATTCCCCTTTAAGAGGCATCCCCCCACTTCTAAAAGTCCCACTACAGTACAACACTCGATGTAACTCTTTGAAAGCCTAAAAAATGAAACCAAATGGACCCTTGCGGGAACCACGAGATTTCAGCTGCCTGCATAGCTGATCAAAGCAACGTGTTTATTTCCAATAGCGAGGACGGACCGTAGCCATGGGTTTTATATGACATGTTACTGTGGATAAGAGGTCGTTATTCGATTGCTGCATGAATTTCGCCGGCAGTAACGAGCCTGGGAGACTTAAAATGTTGGCCTGAGAAAGCGCTCTTTTTCCCTTGAAGTCTGGAGTTCTAGAGGTTCTGGCGTTTCTCGGGACACAAAACCCATGGCGCCTGCCAGCAGCTATTTACAGATTATGGGATGGCGGGGGTGGGTGGGTTTGGAGGGCCAATTTTCATGCAACCAAACTAAATTAAATTAAACTCCAGCCATTACACTCAGACGATTAAAATGATGAAGTGACCAATGTACTGTTTGGTAACTTATTTCCAAAAATGACTTTGTCCTTGTGAAAGGGAACAGACTGCAATACGAATACTTCTACTTTTAGTATGTTTTTGATACTGATACATTTGTACTTTTACTTTTGCCAGTTCGAACCATGAACCATGAAAAATATCAGACCTACAAGCTCACAGCGCGCCACTCCGTGGCGCGCTGTGAGCTTGTAGGTCTGATATTTTTGAAAATGGTGAAAACATGGCGCAGACCTTTGAATAATTTTTTAGTTCAGGACGGATTAATACATTTAAAGGCTTGAAAAACAACAGAACTCCATGCATGACGCTGTCTGATTACAGACACTGGTCTCAGGGCTGTGTAGATTATAGATGCATGTAGTGTTGTTCTAGACGACTAAAACTGTTCGACGGCTACATTTTTTTTCCACTGAAGAAAACTAAATAAAAAAAAACAGGAATAAAATGATCTACCGTGACTAAATGATGAATATACTGTCAATTTTGCCAAACGAATAAAAACAATACTAAAAGAAAAAACAATACTAAAATTCCACTGATTCCAACGGGGCACAGGGCTGACTGGCGGCTTGTTGTTGCCGATACAGGGCTGTTGTTGACAGATTTGAAAGTTTGCGCCACTGATCCACGCTGAACTTCTCACCCACATGCGCCGGGACTCGGTCAGTGCTGCCAAAGACATTCCCTTTTGGAAGTGCCACTAGTGCATTTTGGGCTTTTGTCAGTTGGCAACACTGCTGCCTCAGACTCCAGGCCCCCACGCCTGCCGCCCTGTCCGCCTCCTGCCTGCTGCTACAGACTTGCACCACACTCCCGCCTTTTCCTCCTCTCCCACGACTCTCTCAACTTGGTCGGTCTGCTGTCCTTAGATAGCCTTGTATTTATAACTATATACACGTTTTTTTTTTGTCTCCGCCAGAAAGCGAAAGCGTGGGGAGGGAGTACGTTATGTCCGCGATGGTTTGTCTGTCTGCCTGTTAGCCGCAAAACTTTGTACACACCCTCCCTGCAGGGGCGGATGTAACATGTCCCATTTGAGGGGGGGGAAGAGAACATGTTGGAGGGGCAAGAGAAAATGGTATGGGGGCGGCTTCATCGCCCGTGGCGCGAAGCGACACGGGCGATGAAGCCGCACCCATACGATTTTCGGTTACAGGACTTTTATTAGTCAAGTATAAGCATCAATAATAACATCAGTTGTTGTTGAAGTTGCAACAGACACGCAGCATGCATAAAGCTAAAGGTCTGACTCAGAGAGTTTTCTGTTTTCAATGATGAAATGCTGTTGGTTTAGCGGTGCCAAAATTGTAGTTAGTAGCAGCAGTAGTGTTTCAAATCATTTTAAATATGAGCACTTTAATTTGAAATAGCTTGGGTTGTTTTGCATGGCATCGTGTTTGGGGGGGCAGACTGGGTATTTAGGAGGGCATTGACCCCCCCCCCCCCCCCCATGCCCATGCCTAGATCCGCCCCTGCCCTCCCTGGCTGCCAAAGGCGAACCTCTGCCCGCGCATTTTCCACCACGGCCTGTTATAGCGGCACCATGAGGCCCGAGTGGGGTGAAACATATTTTCGTAGGTTGCCCTGCCCCGTACACACTTTATCCGTACATCCATACGCAATCCGGCATACATTAATCTCCACAGTCACGTGATCGACACGGACCTGCACCATTCATTTCCCACGGTGCATTGGCTTCTAAAGCTTGCATGTCTGGTCCATTCGGAAGAAAACATTATTGGTTATGACCAGAAAAAGTGTCCTTCTGGGCACATACAGGTAGGACTCAGACCAGGTCAGGCTGTGGCCTCCTGATGGCGCTATAATAGAGCTGCGCAGTGACGTCACCGCCCCTGTTCCGGAAGTCTTTTCCCAATTCATTTTTCTCATAGACTTTTCGAAAATAATTTATATCAAGACGATTACGCCGCGGACAAAGCCAACTCGGGTCGTGACAAATCATGACAACAAACACAATATCGTCATATAATATATAATCAGGAAGAAGTAGAAAACGGCATGATACAAGACTTTTTGTTTCGTTTTTCATCTTAGAAATTATTTTATTGTCCCAAAAGTTTGTGTGTGTCATCATGATTCGTCACGACTCGAGTTGGCTTTGTCCGCGGCGTAATCGTCTTGATATAAATTATTTTCGAAAAGTCTATGAGAAAAATGAATGGGGAAAAGACTTACGGAACAGGAGCGGTGACGTCACTGCGCAGCTCTATAGGTGTGTCTTACAAAAAACCCACCTGTTGATGGCGCTATGACAGCCATTCTGAAAAGCGTGCGGTTATATTTGTCCACCGAGTAAGAAATTGCACTCAAGATTTCACGTAAATTGCACGCTGCCATGGCTATGCTGCATCTATTCATGCCTGCGTGGAAAAAACACTGAAAGGTCTTGAATGTGTATGCCTCATACGACCAACATTGCCAGGAGTGAAGCACACATTTTAGTCGCCAAAATCAACTGACAATTTCATTGAAAGAAATAATAAACCACGTGATATTTTACTCGACCAAAACTAGCCTAAACACAAACACGCCAGATGCACAAGTCCGCTCCAAAGACTACGCTAATCAACCCTATTCCCCTGTTTGTAGCTACTGTACCATCCATCCATCATGGCTCTCCAGGTTCAGATCATGCCGATCTCCCGATTGTTGCCAAAGTGTCGAACATGACCCGCGGGGTGTGGGGTGTTGGGGGGTGTGGGGGGAGGGCACTCAGCCAGATTGGGGGGAAATGATTCCGCTGGGATGGCGACAGGCGCCTAGCTGACCCGAAGCCTAAAGGTAGGAGTAAATTGGTTCGCACCTCCGAGGCATCGTCTCATGAATACTCTGCGCCTGTAACGACCTCTATGAATAGAGAGACAGAGAGAGAGAGAGAGCAGGGGCGGATCTAGGCAAGGGCACAGGGGGGAGGGCAATGCCCCCTAAATGCCCAATCTGCCCCACCGAACACGATGGCATGCACCCCAAGATATTTCAAATTTATTTAAAATGATTTGAAACACGACTATGGCTGCTACTAACTAACTACCATTGTGGCACCACTAAACCAACTGCGTTTCATCATTGAAAACAGAAAACTCTCTGAGTCAGACCTTTAGCTTTATGCATGCTGCGTGTCTGTTGCAACTTCAACAACAACTGATGTTATTATTGATGTTTTACTTGACTAATAAAAACTTTTGTAACCGAAACTGGTATGGGGGCGGCCTCATTGCCCGTGTCGCTTCGCGCCACGGGTGATGAAGCCGCCCCCATACCATTTTCTCCTGCCCCCCCTCCCCCAATTGGGAAATGTTACATCTGCCCCTGAGAGAAAGAGTGCAGAGACAGAGATCAGCCTCGGGCGGATTCAAACCCAGCAGGCCAGCTGTGGGAGGGAAATAGAAACTCATGTACGCCGTATGCACTAAATCACCATCTTTGGGCTGGCTTACTATGGAGGTTCCTGTGAATAAATGAATGAATTTTGCCAGTCTCAGACAGACGCCTAGACCACCTTTATTGACCCCTGAGGGCTAATCCAGGTGTCACAGCAGCTATAGGCTTGTCAAGATTTCCTAAAATCGACATGGAATGACACCGAATACAGTACTATCGAAAGTACCTAGTACTTTTTTTTATATGATATGATTTCAACAACACGTGAAAGTTAGCCTTTACACTTTATCTGTCTAATTATGGACCAGTCTAGCCAGTTATTTTAACGGTTCAAAAGTAGAACTGCACTCTGACAAGTGCCAATTTGCACGTGCGCTGCAATGACAACACTTAACTCCGCTATCTTAACCCACCGTCCGCCAATCGCGCGCGACAACGTGCGCGGTCCTGTCCGCTGATAACGACGAAGGCGCAGAAAACGACAAAGTGTAGATTTAATTCTTTAATCCAACTATTAGTCCCAGTGCATAATAAATAAATAAATAAATAAATAAATAAATAAATAAATAAATAAATAAATAAATAAATAAATAAATAAATAAATAAATAAATAAATATCCCGTTGCTGACTTGCATTTGGAACATAATTGTCGCGACCACTTTTTTTGTTTGTCCCATTCGCACCCATTCAATCCAATTCCTGACTTTTGACCCCTTAACTTTTTACTCAGATCATCAGTGGACAGGTTAGTCAAGACTGTTTAGACGATCTGGCGCATGGAAATAAGGGTTTTTACCGATTTCACTGGCTTGAGCCGTGGCAGTGGGCAGAAAAGGACGCACACAGGATCGCGGTCAGTGTGTTATCCAGGGCCGGAGCTAGAGGAGGGGCAGGGTTGGGCAGAGCCCACCCAAATGTGCATCCTGCCTACCCAGGAAATGAAATGAAATAACAGTCAGTTGGGGATTATAGCAAGCTGATGAGCGACCAAAGGAATGCTAATTAATATAACAAACATCTAGTACGATTCCATAGACTCAGATTGGACACCTCCTGGAGGTGTCATGAGTATTATCTCCTGGAGGTGTCATGAGTATTATCTCCTGGAGGTGTCATGAGTATTATCTCCTGGAGGTGTCATGAGTATTATCTCCTGGAGGTGTCATGAGTATTATCTCCTGGAGGTGTAATGAGTATCTCCTGGAGGTGTTACTTGTTTTTTACTCGGGCTGAGGTAGGCCATGGCCTACTTGTACGCAATGCACAAGTCGGCACTCACTGACTTCTTTTATATATATATATATATATATATATATATATATATATATATATATATATATATATATATATATATATATATATATATATATATATATATATATATATATATATATATATATTAGGGCTGTTGAATGATTAAAAATTTTAATCAAATTAATCACAACTTCAAAATTAATTTAATCATGATTAATCACCATTCGAACTATGTCCAAAATATGCATGTTGCATATGCAAAAGAAACAGAATCTGTGAAAAAAATAACCATTTATCTTTAAAATATTTATCAAAATAGGTGATCTACAAGCCCTCAATGCTTGTAGATCCTCCAGCTATACTTTATGGCTCTGGTTACAGGAAGACACACAGCTATGTCTCCGTAAAACCGTGCGCTACCTTTTGTCTCAATAAGAAAATGCTCAGTGGGTTGAGTCAGTGTGCACATGAGTTAATTGCGTTAAAATTTTTAATCAGATTAATCAACAAAATTAATTTAATCCCATTAATTAACTATTTTCAACAGCCTTAATATATATATATATATATATATATATATATATATATATATATATATATATATATATATATATATATATATATATATATAGTATATATATATATATATATATATATATATATATATATATATATATACAGTATATATATATAATTTTTATCCCACAAATTTTGTAACCCATTTTTTCACCCAGTGCCAATTCCTAATGTGATCCTGGGCTCTACACACCCTCCATACCAACCTGAGGAGGCAGCAGACTGGCCTCATGCTTCCTTCAATGCATGAGGAGTCCAAGCTGCCTTCTTTTCACCTGACAGGGGGGAGTTTCCCTGGTTGGACGTAGCGCGTGGAAGGAACACGTTATTCCAACCAGTTCCTGTCCCCTCCATCAGGTGCTCCGGCTGGCCAGGGGGAGGCAGTTTAGAGTCCAGGATTACAGCATGTTTTTGTGAGGGTATCTACCCACAGGGAGAACATGCAAACTCCACACAGAAAGGCCCTTTCACCAACCCCGCCTCAGTTATGGGCACTGATGACGCGGAGGAGCAGACACGCCGCCAGCACCCACAGCAGCCCCCCTAGCGGGAATCAAACCCAGGACCTTCTAGCTGTGAGGCGACAGCACTAACCACTGTGCCACCATGCCCCCCTAGACTCTACTGACTTCTACTTTGGAATTTGCAGAATTCCATATTCGGACAAGAGTGATGTCATATCCGTGTGCAAAAAAGCTGGCTACACACAACATCAGAGTCTAGAGTGAGATTTGCCAATTTTTAATTCCGTCCCGTCCCCAAAAATCCCTTTTTTATACTTCGATAAGATGGCAGCGATCAGGAGGCTCAACAAGGAACTCAAGGACATGCGCGGCTCGGGCGTCGCGGGCTTCAGCAACGTCCAGGTGGATGAGTCCAACATCTTCAAGTGGCAGGGGCTCATCGTGCCCAGCAGCAAGCCTTACGACAAGGGGGCCTTCAAGATCGAGATAATCTTCCCCGAGCAGTACCCCTTCAAGCCGCCCAAGATCACGTTCAAGACCAAGATCTACCACCCGAACGTCGACCAGAAGGGCCAGGTCTGCCTGCCCGTCATCAACACGGACAACTGGAAGCCGGCCACCAGCGTGGAGCAGGTGCTGCAGTCCCTCATCAAGATGGTGAACGAGCCGGAGCCCGACCACCCGCTGAGGGCCGACCTGGCCGAGGAGTTCATCAAGGACCGCAAGAAGTTCTTCGCCAAAGCGGAGGACTTCACCGCGAAACACGGCGAAAAGCGGCCCTCGTGAGGCCCTCGATCTCCAATGAGCATGTGTGCCGTCCAGCGCCCTAAAGATCTAGAGCGGGAACTAGAGTTGCGACATTGAGGGAGCAGAAAATGTCCCCTTTGAGCTGACAAACTGGAGCTGGAAATATTGTTTTCAATGGGTGCAAATAAGAGCTATTTCAGGCATGTGTGCAACACGACAATGGTTTTCAAATAGGGCTGGGACGATATTGGTACCTCACGATACGATATAGGCGGCGATATTAGGCCTTTGATAATGAATATATCATGATATTTGATATACTGCGATATTTGCCATATATAAGTATATTGCATGAAATTCATCAACGATATATCATGATGCTGTAACTGCAGCTGGAAAACAAAAACAAAAAACAACAAATGAATGAATAAAAAAAGTAAAAGGCAAAAATCAGAACTTACTAATGTATATCCTCAGGTATTAAACTTAGCTTTTATTTGTCCCAACTGATTTTTATACCAGGTTTTTTGTTTTTATCTTTATCTGTTTGTTTTTTGGGGGGGGGGATGAAGCAGCTATAGAAGTCAGTTAACATTTTAGTTCTGTGACCCGTTTTTCCTCCCGGAATTATCCCTCAGCATCAAAATTGCTGAGGAATATACGATACATATTGCGCGAGGAAGTATACCATATTATCACAATAACGATATTTCAGCACACCCCTATTTTCAAGTATTGTACAGTAATGCCAGCTGGCCAGCTGGTCCAGGGATTATATACACTAACACTGGCATGGAAAGCCCATTGGACTAAAACATATTACAAGAAAACAAAAAGCTGGAAAGAGACTACCCAAAACCAAAGCAAAATGGAATGCTAAAAAGAGAATATTCATTTGCTGGTAATACCTGGTAAATGGCATGGAAAAAGAGCCAAAACCTAGGAAAACAGACAGACTATGCACCCACTGCACACAAAGGCTATAAAACAGAGCTACACTTTCTAACACCTGTCCCAAATGCCAAAACTGTCGTGACAAAAGAAGATTGGCCAATGGAACACAACCACCCTAAGGACTATATTCTATATTACCTAGACCTACCCATACAATACAAATAATTGCTGTTTGCGTAAACATAGAAAAACGAAAACGAAACCTCCATGCCCTGTTATAACATATACAATAATGCTATGTGACATAACTCTGTACCCCCCAACTCTACAGTATATTTCCCCCCATTCTCAACTGTTTTTTTTTTTTTTTTTTTTTTTTTGTATTGTATTTTTTATTTTAATACTTGCTTTGGTAATGCATTGTTTGTTTTATCATGCCAATAGAGCCCCTTTGAATTGAATTGACTAAAGTCTATGTTGTACTATTACTACAAAACTGAGATTGGACACTAGGGCTGGGACGATATTGGTACCTTACGATAGGATATACAGTATATACTGTAGGTGGATATATTAGGCCTTCGATAATGAATATATCACGGTATTTGACATATTGCAAAATTTGCTATATATCAATATATTGCATGGAATTCATCAACAATATATCATGATACTGTAAATGTACCTGAAGAACAAAAACAAAAAAACAATACATGAATGAATAAAAAAACTATAAAAGACAAAAAAAATAACTTACTAATGTATATCCTCAGGTATTTATCTTAGCTTTTATTTGTCTCAACTGATTCTCATACCAGGCTTTTTGTTATTATTATCCAGTGTTTTGTTTTTTGGGGGGGAATGAAACAGCTATGGAAGTCAGTTAACATTTTAGTTCTGCAACCCGTTTTTCCTCCCGGAATTATCACTCAGCAAATATCACAATATTTTCAGAGGAATATATATGATATATATTGCGGGAGGAAGTAGGCTATACGATATTATCACAATAACTATATTTCAGCACACCTCTATTGGACACAATGTACTTACGTCAGCCTACTTCCAATCCAGGACGGCCACAGGCGGCTGTCCCCATGCTCAATAGAACTCTACAGTATGTAGAACAGCCGCCATTAGACCGCCATTAGACCTTTCCATGGAAGTGAACTGAGATGTCGTAACTCTCCATACCGAAATGCTCGAGAGAGAGAGCAGGAGTGACGTGTTTCTTTTTGTTGGTCTTTTTATTCCTTAATTACTCATCTCGGCACAGCATTTCTTGTGCACTCTGCCAACAGCCGGAGGGATCCCAATCAGGGGCGGATCTAGGCATGGGTATGGGGGGGCAATGCGCCCCTAAAATGCCCAGACTGCCCCACCAAACATGATGGCATGCAAAACAACCCAAGATATTTCAAATTAAAGTGCTTATATTTAAAATGATTTGAAACACTACTACTGCGACTAACTACCTACAATCGTCTCACCACTAAATCAACAGCATTTCATCATTGAAAACAGAAAATTCTCTGAGTCAGACCTTTAGCTTTATGCATGCTGCGTGTCTGTTGTAACTTCCACAACAACTGCTGTTATTATTGATGCTTACTTTGCCTAATAAGTTTTGCAACTGAAAATGATATCGGTGCGGCTTCAATGCGATGAAGCCGCACCCATACCATTTTTTCCTTTAAAACAATTATTTTTATTTCATGAAACATGAAATTTTTGTTTCAGTAGTTTTATTTAGTATTTTTAATGAAGTAATTACTTTCATATCTTAGTAACAAGTAAAGTAATATGTTAAAGTATATAATAGACCTAATATATCACACACACACACACACACACACACACACACACACACACACACACACACACACACACACACACGAATACAGCTCCAACACACAAACATGAGAGTTCGGAGACAATCACGTCCCACCGGAAGGACACATTGACATGGCTTCAAGAAGGCACAACCGCCATACTTGACACAGACGCTCGACGGCAAGTCATGTGTGACGCGGGTTACCTTGACATTAGCTCTGACGGAGCCAGTGTGTGATTGCTCATCTCTTCTCATCACCCCGTCTGCTTCAGAAAAGCGGTAGGCAACCTTTTCAATATGAAGTGCCATGTCGTTGTTTATCGATGGTTGGCGTCAGGGGCGGATGTAACATTTCCCAATTGGGGGGGGGGGGGGCAGGAGAATATGTTATACCATTTTATGTTACAGGACTTTTGTTAGTCAAGTACAGCATCAATAATAACATCAGTTGTTGAACTTGCAACAAACACGAAGCATGCATAAAGCTAAAGGTCTGACTCTGAGAGTTTTCTGTTTTCAATGATGAAATGGTGTTGGTTTAGTGGCGACACAACTGTAGATAGTAGCAGTAGTAGTGTTTCAAATCATTTTACTTATAAACACTTTAATTTGAAATATCTTGTGTTGTTTTGCAGCCATCATGTTTGGTGGGGCAGGCTGGGCATTTGGGGGGCATTGCCCCCCATACCTATGCCTAGATCCGCCCCTGGTTGGTGTGCCATTTCGACATGAGGTTTAAAAGTATTACAAAGCAACGTAGAGGGGACTCGTTCTGCACACGGTCCAGAACTTGGTTCTTGTCAACAAATCAGGTTGTCAAAACATTCGTCGGGCTCAGGACAAGGCAGTGCTAGTGTGTGTGTGGGGAGCTGGGGGTGGTTTTAGCCAATCACAGGGCAGCAGTCTCCAGCAGTTTCATGAGGTTCAAAACACACAGTGTGTACAAACAGACACACAGCCCCAGATAGTGGCTCCAGGCTTGAAGCAACGATGGTACTGCAGGCGGGTGGAATTCATGCACGAACGCCGGAGAGCACGCACGCTCGTTTGCTTTGTGCACGTGGACAGGGCAGTTTGTGTTTAAGTTGTTTTCTGAATAAACCAGCGGTCCTCACGTCATATACTACCTCTCAAAACACAACGGATGTATTATATGACAGATAATAAGCTCAATGCAAACCCACAAGCTTGTTTTTTGATGCTTTTTGATGTTTTTTTTCCTTTGCTCGTGCGCGACGGCGCTCGTTCATGGTTCCCATAATCCCTTGCGTCGGGCGCGTTCATGGAGAAATACTTCCGCATTTGGGCACCAAATTTTGGTGCCCAAATGCGGAAATAGGCGCACTTCCGGCGGTCTTCCGGGTGCTTCAAAGCGCCAATGAGCAACTTGTATTGAAATGAATAACAAGGGGGCGGGGCTGTCGCTCCAGTCCGGTCTCTGTTATTTTATTACTCTATGAAACAGACACACAGATTCACACAAGTGGCCTACACTGTAAACGATCACTGTAAATTTACGGTGGATTTTCAACAGTATCTTACTGTTTTTCACAAAATCTGTAAAATACTGTTAAATTGACATCTCTTTCCGGTAAATTCACATTTTATGCTGTAATTTAACTAATATCAGTAGAAAGCGTTATTTACCAGTACAATACTGTTAAATTAATCATTCCTTTCCTGTAAATTAACAGTTTATACCTTTATTTTACTGGAGACTGTAATTTAACAGTATAATGCAATATTTTCTGCCAAGCCATGTGGATAGGCCACACCCACATTTCCACTTCAAATTTAGTCAGTTGGTGGACAGCAAAGGAGCCTTCTGTAGTTTAGTTAACCAACAGAATATAGCAAACTAACGGACATCACAAAAGGACAAAAGAAGAACAAAAAGAAGTCTGACAAGTTAAGAAGAAAAGAAGAATGTTTAAGGTAAGGAAGTTCCTACAGCCTATATTTTCTATGTTTAGACATGCTAGCTGCTAGCAACATTGCTCAAGCTACACAATTTGTCCCCTTTTCTGAAATATCAATAGGTGAGCAAGATGATATCATGTGCTATGTGTACATATTCTTGCTCTGACAATGTTAACATAATTTATGTGAGGCACACAAGGAGCCACATTTGTACACCCAATGCTTCTTTTAAATGTGTTCATTCTGGATGTCAGACAGTTACAAACAAACAGTTTGTAACATATAATGTGTATATTGTTTCCCAGGGCTTGGAGTGGGGTTTTGACTGCATGTAGTTCACCCTCTTACAGCCCATCTTGGAGGCCCCAGATAGTGGCTCCAGGCTTGAAGCAACGATCCCTGGTGGCCAAGTTTGGTACTGCAGGCGGGTGGAATTCATGCACGAACGCCGGAGAGCACGCACGCTCGTTTGCTTTGTGCACGCGGACAGGGCAGTTTGTGTTTAAGTTGTTTTCTGAATAAACCAGCGGTCCTCACGTCATATACTACCTCTCAAAACACAACGGATGTATTATATGACAGATAATAAGCTCAATGCAAACCCACAAGCTTGTTTTTTGATGCTTTTTGATGTTTTTTTTCCTTTGCTCGTGCGCGACGGCGCTCGTTCATGGTTCCCATAATCCCTTGCGTCGGGCGCGTTCATGGAGAAATACTTCCGCATTTGGGCACCAAATTTTGGTGCCCAAATGCGGAAATAGGCGCACTTCCGGTGGTCTTCCGGGTGCTTCAAAGTGCCAATGAGCAACTTGTATTGAAATGAATAACAAGGGGGCGGGGCTGTCGCTCCAGTCCGGTCTCTGTTATTTTATTACTCTATGAAACAGACACACAGATTCACACAAGTGGCCTATATTAACTTTAATTATGATATTGTATTGTATATATTGTATATATTGTATTTGCTTATCTATTTATTGTTTTATTTTTTGTATTTCCTAAAAATGGAGGTCTGAAAAAAATCATTAACATGGTGAAATACATCTGATGACATTATAAAGATGTATTTGACCATGTTAATGTTTTTTTCATTCGGACCCCTTTTTCCTGAAACCAAATGGGCCCGCAAGAGGTGGATCCCGTCGGCCTGCTTTCCTAACTATGTTGGGCTTCTGTTGCAACTGCAACGGACCTGCATGCATTAAAGGGGAACTCCACCCATTTTCAACATTTGAAAATGTCATTTATATACCTTAGAGGTGCTGGTTGGACATGATGAAAAACGTTCCCTCATTCTGTGTTTCCTAGAAATGGAGGTCTGAAGAAAATCACTAACATGGTGAAAATACATCTTGATGATGTCATCAAGATCTATTTTCACCATGTTAATGGATTTCTTTACTTTAGACACTTATTTTTTTTTTCCTATTTCTGCATTTGGACATCAACATTTGGTGTCCAAATGCGGAAGTATTTCCTCCATGAATGCGCCCGAAGCAAGGGAAAGGATTCATGAACGAGCGCCGTCGAGAACAAGCAAAGGGAAAAAAAAAAAATAAACAGCATCAAAAAACAAGATTGTGAATTTGTGGTGAGCTTATTATTTGTCATATAATCCATACATCCATTATGTTTTGAGAGGTAGTATATGACGTGAGGATGGTGGTTCATCCAGAAAACAACTTAAACGCAAACTGTCCTGTCCACGTGCACAAAGCAAACCGGCGTGCGTGCTCTCAGCGCACTCATGCATGAATTCCACTCGCCTACAGTACCAAACTTGGCCACCAGGGCCCGTCTGCTTCAAGCCTGGAGGCGCCGTCGGTGGATGTGTTGGCGATGTGCTCAAATCTCTCTGCCCGTCAGGCTCCTCCACAAAGGGCATTGATAGCGGGAGTTGTTGCGTGGGCCGGAGGGATGGCGCGCGCCCACGAAAGTCTCGGGGAGAACCGAACTGTCCTCATGGGCAGGATGCGACAGCGAGGGGATTACCGTTGCCGCATGCATGGGTCAGGAAACGCCGGGTCTGTCCACCTCGGTTTCCCAAGCTCTTCACCCCCTCTTCGCGTTGGCAGACATTTAATGTCCTGGCGTTGTTTTGTTAAAGGCAGAGCGGCCAAATTCTCTGACTCAGGGATCGTCCAGGTTTGACCGCCGCTCCGATGGCAGTCCAAGGTGGACAGAAGGTGTGCGGGTCCCACAGCCGCCCCCGCTGCACCCACGCACGCGTGCGGCTTTGCAACCTGAGCAGGGGTGTAGTGGAGGGGGGACGGCGTCCCCCCCCAGTGTTGCCAACTGCCAAAATCCAAAATGCACTAGTGGCATTTCCGACACGCACTAGAATGCGCTAGATGCTGAAGGGAAGCACTAGAGACGGAGGTACACTACTAGAGAATGTATAATGACCATTAATCTTCTACATTCTCTAGTCGTGTAGACTTGGGCTAATGCACATGACGCTAATGCACATGTTTTAAAAATGAAACCAAATGGACCCGCAAGGGTCCATTTGGTTTCATTTTTACACTCTCAAGAGTTACATCTGGGGACCACTGTTTGAAACCACTGTCATAGGCGGAAAAATGGTGAATGGTGAGGGTTTTATCTCTGGCACCTGTCAATCAATTTCGCCCCAACTCACCAGCCAAAAAGCAACCAAAAAGCACTAGATTTTCCGCCAGGAGTTTATATACACACACACACACACACACACACACACACACACACACACACACACACACACACACACACACACACACACACACATATATATATATATATATATATATATATATATATATATATATATATATATATATATATATATATATATATATATATACATATATATATATGTAAATATGTAAATGACGCTGCCGATGTTTGGTGACATGCAAAGGAACTGGTTGGAACTAAATTCTCTGTAAGGTTTATTCAGTTCAATTCAATTTAATTTCAAATGTGTCACAAATCACAAGTTGTCTCAAGACACTTTACACAAAGAGAGAAAAGGAGAAGAGAACTGACAAATATCCACCCAGAGCAAGCAGAGGTTGCAACAGCGGTAACGAAAAACGCCTGCGTAGGAAGAAACGTCAGGCATAACCTGACTCTGGGGTGGGCGGCCATCTGCCTTGACCGTGTCCGGGGAGAGAGAACGACGGGTACAAAATTATCTAAAATAAAGGGATTTAAGATTGTTCAAGCTTGGACTGTTGCCTGCATGATTCCAACACAGAAGAAGTCTATTCATTGCTTTCAGTCACGTGGTTTCTCTGACCCCCTGGTGGGCTGTAAACATAACACACACAGTTTACTAGCTGTTTTAAGTAGCAAGGACTATTTAGATCATCTCATTAATGAAGCAACGCAGATATTTGGTGAAACTACAAGTGTTGGGCACTTGTGATCTCATGGCTGTTTTTTAGCCTTTAAATACAAGTACGTCGCCCGAACTAGAGTCTGATGATGACCCAAACATACATCTGGTGGAGAATCCATCCCCACACTACACCGCCGCCAAGATGAAGCGCCAGCACAAAAGCACAGACAGCCACCTGCACCTCCAGTCAGGCTGGGCCAAAATCGAAGAGCCCCCCCCACCGTCAAAGCGAAGGCGAGCAACGCCACGCCAGCCAGAAGTGTAGCCACAGCAGCCAGCACAACACGACAAAACATCTCCCACTCCCCCTTAACTCTGACATTGCACTGTGCATAGATGGAAACAAACTGAACCGTTAGAATCCCATTTGGTTTACAATCAGAAGTTTGTCATGTTATGCTACACCCCCGGCCAACGCAACGCCACTCACCCCCTCTTCGACAACGAAGAAGCTCCTCACTCCCCACACGACAGCACCCCAACTCAACCCGACTGGAAGCACAAGCAGCCGCCTTGCACTTCATCCCGGCAGCGACGCAGCACGGCAGCGACGCACACGAAAACATCACCAAACTCGAGCTCGGGCAGCATACTCGAGTTTGGTATCCTATACAGACACAACCCAGGCTTCTCTCCTCGCCGGTTGGCACAGCCTATGGCACAGCAACTATCCGGCATTTTTAAGATTTAGTTAGTTAGAACGCAGCCACACCGCTTCCTGCAATGGAGAAAGTAAACTTCTTGCCCGCCAGTGGGGGCGCCGCTAGGGCCTGTGACGCCACGTGATAGCTATGAATGTACAGTAGAAGAGACTCCTTTAGACCTTTTCATATCGTAACTTTCCATGCTTTTAGGCTCTGGTTGGAAAAAAAAACTTCCCCTTGACAGATTACGTAATGGACACCATTTGAAAAATGGGTTTAAAGAATTGTGGGATACAAAAAAAAATATATCTATATATAAAATATATACCGTGTATCTTTTCCAAAGAATGTTTCATTGTGAACAAAATGTGCACTGACAATGTGCATGGAGCCGCTTGAAGATCTTCCTCGATTAAAGATCTCTCCCGACGTTCGTGACATCCGCAGACGCGGGAAAAGAGATACAGAAAAATCAAAACGGCACAGCACACACGCAAAAAAAGCAAAACAGTCAGCGGAATCGGCGGCGGCATGCAGCGCGCGCCACAGAAGCCGACGGCAAGCTTTTTTTTTTAACAAAAGAAACGGGAGCTTAAAAAGGCGACGTACATCGAATGTGCTGACGCCGTGTGATTTAAAGAGGAAAAAACGGACAAAGCGAGATGAACAGTGTTGCCAACTGCCAAAATCCAAAATGCACTAGTGGCACTTCCAAAATGCATTAGAATGTGCTAGATGCTTGCCTGGAAGGGAATATGACCATTAAATGACCATTATTCTTCTACATTTTCTAGCTGTGTAGACTTGGGCTAATTCACATGATGAATATTTTAACTCTAGAGAGTGTAAAAATCTTTACGTTCTCAAAGAGTTACATCTGGTTAACCAACTATCCATCATTTAGCCTGCAGGGGACCGCTGTTTGAAAACCACCAAATGGTGAAAAAATGGTTTTATCTCTGGCGCCTGTCAATCAATTTCACCCCAACTGACCAGCCAAAAAGTACTAGATTTTCCGCCAGGAGTTTTTCACTAGTTTTGGTGCTAGGGGGGTCTGAAAAAGCGCTAAATATAGTGGCAAATGCGCCAAGTTGGCAACACTGATCAGACGAATGGGAGAAGAGGGGGGAGGGGGGTAGCTGAGGAAGGATAGGCAGAGGGGATGGTGTCATAGAACCAGGTCATTTTGGGAAGAAGACTTCCATTAGAGTGTGTGTGTGTGTGTGTGTGTGTGTGTGTGTGTGTGTGTGTGTGTGTGTGTGTGTGTGTGTGTGTGTGTGTGTGTGTGTGCTTGCGTGCGTGCGTGCGTGCATGTGTGTTTAAGGGAGACTGGAAGAGAGCTAAGCAGTGAGACGAGAAGGAAGCGATAAGGAGAGGGGCAGAGAATTTGCTCGGAGAGAGAGAGAGAGAGAGAGAGAGAGAGAGAGAGAGAGAGAGAGAGAGAGAGAGAGAGAGAGAGAGAGAGAGAGAGAGAGAGTGCCGAGCTGCGAATCTGTTTATTGCCTTCGTACTTCGTTTGTGAACACGTTCCTGGCTCCACGCTCTGCCGCTTGCACCCGTCCGACTGCCTGCCTGCCTGCCTCTCAATCTCCTCTCTCTGCTTGCCAGCTTTTAGTGTTTCCACAGCTTGTCACACTCGCGCCACACGGACAGACATAGGTGTATGCTTGTGGCAGGGGTGGATCTATAGGCATGGGCATGGTAGGGCGGGCAATGTCCCCCTAAATGCCCAGACTGCCCCACCAAGAAAAATGTCGTTTCAAAATAAAAGCTCTTCTCTAAAACCCCAAAAATATAATGAAGGGTTACAATTGTTTTGGCAAATGTAGCAGCCTCGGCATACTGGTGGGGGACTTAAGAATAAAATATTATTTTATAAATGAAAATGTTAAAAGAAAAAGCACAGCCCCCTCCCATATTAGGAGGACGATATCAGTCAGTCAGTTTCCCCTATCCCACCATAAGCTTGAAATGGGGTTATGGGGTGTTGTTCAAATTCACCTATTTCCATTGCTCCAAAATGCAATTTTTTTGCTAATGTCTCTCCACCATGGCAATAGTGTGTTGACACTCACAAAAAGTGGTCAATTATTCCTGACGATATGCAAATCAATTCACCAGAAATAACATATTTATATTCAATAACATGTTACAACACAATGCGTCGTAAGCTTGTAGATAGGCTATTTTTTGGCAAACGTGCATGCTAAATAATTAGTGGTAATGGGGGTTCAGATGGTTATACACAGAAGTAGCATTTTCAGTTTTAGAGGTGCTTAGTCATATAGGCGACTTTAGTGTGGCCGAAATCTGTGTTTGTACACAGGTTTGAATCTTAAAGGGCAACTCCACCCATTTTCAACATTTTACCATGTCATTGACGTACCTTCAAGGTGTTGGGTGGACATGATAAAAAAGTTCCCCCATTCTGTGTTCCCAAGAAATGGAGGTCTGAAGAAAGCCATTAACATGGTGAAACATCTTGATGACATCATCAAGATGTATTTTCACCATGTTTATGGATTTCTTTAGACACTTCTTTTTTCTGAGAGCTTCATATGAAACTGCTGGAGACTGGCACGCTGCGATTGGCCGAAACGCCGCCTCACCTCCTACACACTAGCACCGCTTTGTCACGGGCCAGACGAAAAGCATTTGTTGGCAAAGCAAGTGTCTGTCTGCAGGGAAACAGCTGCAGCCTCGAAGTAGAAGTGACGTAAAAGAGAAAAAAAAATATAGCTATGCTCTATATATTTTTGGCTAAAAAGTTGCCTGAAATAACTTTAAGCACATTTGATTGTTGGTAATGAATCACAATTACTTTTTGAAGCACCATTGTGACATGCCATTTTCAGAATAATGTATTGCTGGTATGATACCGGGGAGACAGCGGCCAACTAACCATAATGATTAGATATGCACATTTTCTTGTTTTTGTGTTATCCGAGGACGTTCTACGATGTATGACAGTTTTTTGACAGGCCCAGCATTATGGACGCCAGGTTTAAAGTGCTTGGACGCGGTTTGGCTTCGCTGTCAAAGCTGGGCTGAAACAGGATAAGGTGAAATGAAACGTGAATTGCGTTTTTCTCCCCCTCTTCCCTTCCCTTCCTTTTTGTTTTTTTAAGAGAGCGTTCGGCCGTTCACGGTGGGGAAAATGCAGTCATCCTCTTGTGAAACCAAATAACTTTGGCCCGGGGGGGGCTCAGGGGACCGAGTCACGTTGCATGAGGTATTATCATCATTCAATATGGGTCCCAGGGGCGGATGTAACGTTTGGGGGGGAGAGAGAACATGTTGGAAGGGCAGGATTTTCGGTTACATGACTTTTATTAGTCAAGTAAAGCATCAATAATAACATCAGTTGTTGTTGAAGCTGCAACAGACACGCAGCATGCATAAAGCTAAAGGTCTGACTCAGAGAGTTTTCTGTTTTCAATGATGAAATGCTGTTGATTTAGTGGTGCCAAAATAGTAGTTAACATCAGTAGTAGTGATTCAATTAATTTTAAATATAAGCACTTTAATTTGAAATATCTTGGGCTGTTTTGCATGGCATCGTGTTTGGGGGGGGGCAGACTGGGTATTTAGGGAGGCACTGCCCCCCCTCCCCCCATGCCCATGCCTAGATCCGCCCCTGATAGTGCCTGTGAGATGGGAAGAGCCACAGGCATTTTTTCTTTCCTTCTTTCTCTTCTAACATGCCCCCAGGGGTCACGCTGACATGTTTTACGGGCAGGTCAAGACCATCACTGCGCTCAGAGGGGTCACGAGGGTACGGTCCAAAAAAGCCGCTAATGCGGTGTGCGGATTCGCCTGTGAATTATTATCCACCCTCGTCCGGGGAAAAGAAAATGGTACAGTCCTGTGCACTGCTGCTGCCCCCTTGGTGCGGCTTTGCGTACTGCGCCTGGTGGTGGCACAGCTGTCTGTAACGACGTTACTGCTGCAGTTTGAAGCTGCTGGTCGTTTTGTAATGCAGCTCCAGCACACTTGTGTAACCAGGGCGTGGGTAAGGGGGCGGCGTGGGTAAGGGGGGGGGGGGGGGGGAGGGGTGCCGGGGGGGGGTTGCCCCTCTAAATGGGGGGGATGCCCCTCTAAATGCCATGACTGCCCAACCAGCTGTTTCAGATTGCAGTTATATTTAAAATGATTTGAAACGGGTTTTCAACCTTTTTGACACCAGGGTTATGAAGCCCCCTACCATTTTCTCTTGCCCATACCATACCCCCCCCCCCCCCATTTGGGAAATTTACATCCGCCCCGGGTGCCTGGTGGTGGCACAGCTGTCTATAACAACATTACTGTTGCAGTTCGAAGCTATTCATTGTGTAATGCAGCTCATAACACTTGTGTAACTCACACAACCAAACAGGGTACGACTGAGGAGTGACGTATAGGTCCAATGTGGGACATGTAAAGCAGTTTTCAAACTTTTTGATACCAGGGCCCACTATTTGTTCAACAGTTGAGCCACGGACCACCATTTGGTGACATTTTAGCCCCACAGACCCCAAAACTGAATATTTATTTTGTTTTAGTTCACAATTCGAGGCTGGATTTTCGAAAACAAAAAAAAGCAAACATAGATCACAAATTACCATTCATCTTCTACATCCTCTAGTTGTGTAGACTTGGGGCTCCATTTTTGTTACGTGCTAAACCCCTTATCCCAAACCCCTTATTGCTTTTTTACTATTTTGATAAACTTTTTGGAATAGTTCAACATGCCAATCTATTGACATGTTGTGAACTTGCAGACTGGCCATTTTAACTATTGAAAAATGTTTATTTTAAATAGCTTAAAAAAGAAGTTAAGGGATAAGGGGTTTAGTGGTGACGAAAATCTAGGCCTTGGGCTGATTCAAATGATGAATATTTTAACTCTTGAGAGCGTAAAAATGAAACCAAATGGTTTTGGGCTTTGGTTTCATTTTTACGCTCTCGAGAGTACATCTGTACTTCTGGTTAAACCAACTTTACATCATTTAGACTGGGGACCACCTGGACTTCTCTCAAGGACCACTGGTGGTCCCTGGATCATCAAATTCAAGCTGAAAGGGGTTGTAATGCGTATTTTGAAGAAAAGAAATTTGAGACACCATTGGAGGGCAAAAGGTGCTGCCATTTTTGATCATGATTGTTAGTGAAGACTGACAACCTATTGTTTGATTGTTGAAAAGGATAGTAACTGACGGGCCTGGTTGTTTTCCCTGTTTGCCCCAACCTGTTTTTCATATCTTTTTTCAATCTTTTTTCCTAAAATTTTTTTTTCCAAATCTTTTTTTCAAGACATTTTTGCATGGTATTTCTTCTTCAAATCCCACTTTGCCATCTGTGATTTCACTAAGCACATCATCAATAATCCAAAATCCCATTCATCAAGAACTTTTTTTTAAGGAATGAGTTATGCAATATTGATTCATTTCACCAAACATTTATAATGCACAAGAAAGTCCAACTAGAGTTTATTAGATTAATTTGTCTTTGATTCCAGCTCCTTTCTTTCTTTCTTTCTTTCTTTCTTTCTTTCTTTCTTCTTTCTTTCTTTCTTTCTTTTTTTCTTTCTTTCTTTCTTTCTTTCTTTCTTTCTTTCTTTCTTTCTTTCGTTCCCCCCAAAGGGGGGGTGTATTCTGAAGTACTACTACTACTGCTACTAACTAACTACAGCTGTGTCACCACTAAACCAACAGCATTTCATTATTGAAAACAGAAAACTCTCTGAGTCTGACCTTTAGCTTTATGCATGCTGCGTGTCTTGCTTTACTTGCCTAATAAAAGTCCTGTAACTGAAAATGGTATGGGTGCGGCTTCATCGCCCGTGGCGCGAAGCGACGTCTAATAACCAGGGTCGTGTTATATTCGTGATGATACGGTAATATCACTGAAAGTAATAATATTTTACATTACAACACGGGGGACAATACTCTCCTCTTGCCTACTTCGGCTTTCTTGTGCATTTAGGCTGTAAAATGTTTGGTGGTGGAAGTTTTGTATAAGCCTGCCATGCCATATTACCATGCATGCATCCTTGCTGCATACAAAGTTGTATAGTCACCTCAGTCGGTGGTGTCTGCCGTCGCGGGAATAGCAGTCAAATAACGGTTCAAATGGGATCACGGTTAACTGTCTGGAATAGAGCAATTTTTTTTGCCGAGAGGAGAGAGAGGAGACTATTATGGTGACTGCCTGCCTGCATGCCCTGTAGTGACTGTGAGACTGGTGCCATAATTTACTCTCTCTCTCCCCAGGGGCGGATCTAGGCATGGGGATAAGGGGGGGGGGGGGGGGGGGGGGGGGGGGGGCAATGCCCCCCTAAATACCCCCCCCCCCCCCAAAAAAAAAAAAAAAAAAAAAAACAAAAAAAAAAAAACACGATGCCATGCAAAACAACCCAAGATATTTCAAATTAAAGTGCTTATTTTTAAAATGATTTGAAACACTGCTGCTGCTACTAACTACAATGTTGGCAACCGCTACAGCATTTCATCATTGAAAACAGAAAACTCTCTGAGTCAGACCTTTAGCTTTATGCATGCTGCGTGTCTGTCGCAACTCCAACAACAACAACTGATGTTATTATTGATCCTTATACTTGCCTAATAAAAGCCCTGTAACCGAAAATGGTATGGAAGCCGCTCCCATAGCATTTTCTCTTGCACCTCCAACATGTTCTCTTGACCCCCCCCAATGGGACATGTTATATCCGCCCTGCTCTCTCTCTCTCTCTCTCTCTCTCTCTCTCGAGCAGTCAGGTTTTTAACCGGTGGTGCGGGGACCACCAGTGGTCCTTGAGAGGGTTCCAGGTGGTCCCCAACTAAGTTGTTTAACCAAATGTAACTCTTGAGAGGAGAGCCAGCGAAATCCAAAAGCGACCTCGCCCGCGGGCGCCCGGTTTCAAAAGCGGGCGCCCGCTTTCACAAAAACGGGCGCCCGGTTTCACAAAAACGGGCGCCCGTTTCACAAAAACGGGCGCCCGTTTTCAAAAGCGGGCGCCCGTTTTCAAAAGCGGGCGCCCGTTTTCACAAACTAGGCTATGCCTAAACCTAACTAACCCTAAACTTAACCTCAGTAAACCTATGCCTAAACCTAACCTAACCCTAACCATAACCTTTTGAAAAGGGCGCCCGTTTGTAAAAACGGGCGCCCGGTTTCACAAAAACGGGCGCCCGCTTTTGAAAACGGGCGCCCGTTTTTGTGAAAGCGGGCGCCCGCGGGCGAGGTCGCTTTTGGATTTCGCCCCTGCTGCTTGAGAGCGTACACATGAAACCAAATGGACCCGTTTCATGTTTACGCTCTTAAAGGAGAATTCCACATCAAAACACATTGGGCATCAATCTACCTTGATTCCTGTGACATGATACATAATGTCCTTGATTTTTGTCACAGATGCCACCTTTTCTACATTTCACCCTTGAGGTCCCCGTCCCAACGACGACGTTGGGAACAGTTAACATGGCCGCAGGTTGTCTTTATTCTACTGCAGGTATTTCTGTAACTCCAAACTTCTTTTTTTCTCCACACATCATATTTTATTAGTATACTGATAAACAAGCTTGAGTTTTATGTCACTCTGGGGCAGACTTTATATATAATCCCAGAGGTAATCTATTCCTCCTCCTCTCCTCCCCTCCCTTTTGCCACTCTCCTCTCCAATCACTCCGGTTGAAACTCCTGTCACACGGGTGCCATCTGAGTTTTTAAAAATAATATAGTGGTCCAATTATCTTGTAGTATGTGGTTTGTTGTGATGTGTTGAAAAAAAAAAAAGAAGTTTGCAGTTACAGAAATACCTACATTAGAATAAAGACAACCTGCGGCCATGTTAACTGTTCCCAACGTCGTCGTGGGGACGGGAACCTCATGGTGAAATGTAGAAAATGGGACATCTCTGGAAAAAATCAAGGACATTATGTATCATGTCACAGGAATCAAGGTAGATTGAGGCCCAATGTGTTTTGGTGTGGAATTCTCTTTAAGAGTTAGATTAACTCTACGCAAAATTAGAGAATGTAGAAAATCACAATGGTCAAATAACAAAAACAAAAGAAATATGTAGTTTTGGGGGTCTGTGGGGGTTCAAAACTCTGTATCATATTTGTCCCCATTTTCAACTGTTTTTTTTATTTTATTTTATTGTAGCCTATTTTTGATACTTGCGTTGACAATGTAAATGTCTGTTTTCTCTTGCCAATAAAGCTCCTTTGAATTAAATTGAACTTGGGCGAAAAATGTCGTCAAACGGTGTGCCGTGCGTGTGTGGTTCAAATGCTGAATAAATAGTGTATCCCCCTAAGGGATACAATTATGTTCAGTTCTAGTTATACAGGATAAGTATTTATCCATATGAGGCTTATTAGCCTGGGATGCTTTTAAAGCCCGGGGTTTTCAACAGGTGGTCCGGGGACCACCAGTGGTCCCTGAGAGGGTTCCAGGTGGTCCCCAGGCTAAATGATGGAAAGCTTATGTACCAGATGTAACTCTTGAGAGTGTAAAAATGAAACCAAATGGACCCGCAAGGGTCCATTTGGTTTCATTTTTACAGTCTCAAGAGTTAAAATATTCATCATCTGAATTAGCACCACTTAAGTAAGAAGTCTACACTGTTATTGTTTGCAAAATCCAGCCTGGAATTGTGGACAAAACCAAAAGATTTTTTTTTTTTTTTCTTTTTAGTTTTAGGTCTTTGGGGTGAAAATGTAATCAAATGGTGGTCCGTGGCTCAAATACTGAATAAACGGTGTGTCAAAAAGGTTGAAAACCCCTGTATTGAAGCATGTCTAGGGGTCGCCCCCCTCCCCTCATGATCGCCCCCTAGGAAACTGCCTAGTCTGCCTAATGGCAGAAAAACGCCCCTGGTAGGTAACTAGGTATTAGGAGGGAGAGAGAGAGAGAGAGAGAGAGAGAGAGAGAGAGAGAGAGAGAGAGAGAGAGAGAGAGAGAGAGAGAGAGAGAGAGGCAGTCAGATCAGCTGAAATCACTTCACCGTGGTGAGTGTAGACTAGAGAGTCTCCCATGGGCTTCATTCAACACTGAGGAGAGGAGAGGAGAGCGAGGAGCGAAACGGTCAGTCAGTCAGTCAGTCAGTCAGCCAGTCGGTCCACGTTGCACGGAGCAAGTCAGCTGCTGCACTATGGATGCAGCAGCAGCAGCAGGGACATATTCGGACCCCTTTTCAGTTCTTTCCGTGGAAGTAGAAGTAGTAGTAGTAGCAGCAGCAGCCAAAAGAAGAAGATGATCACTGATCAGAGATGATCGGAGTCGGAGATCAAGAGGGAACGGGTGCTGCTGCTGCTGCTGCGCGCTGCAGCCCGCGTGTCGTCGTCTTCATTACTGATAGGAACCCTTATTTCTTCTCCTTTTGAGAGGCACTTTTACGATCGAGGAAGGAACTACCGTATACAGGAACTTAGTGGGAGACCGAGGAGATTTTTTCCAGAGGAGGATCATCAATTCAACAAACCTCGATCAGCTCGGTCCCTGTCCCGTCTCGTACGTCCCAGCTGGCAAACCCGGAGCTATACGAGAGGGGGTCAAACTAAAGGAGCAAGCAGCAGCAGCCCCCGGCTGCGCGTATGTACGTTGGCTTAATTCGGGTGTGGGGGGGACTCGATCGGTACGGTGGCTGCAGCCAGCCCCCCTGCAGTTAGGCTACTAGAGGGGGGCCGTACGTGGACCGCTGGAATCTGGAGGATCGCACCTTGAATGAATGAATAAATGAACCATCGCCAAAGGCGCCGATCGTGGAGGGCAAACATGGAATATAGTTCCAGTACCGGCTATAGCCTACAACAACAACGATCCGGTCCCAGCATGTTGTAATAGAAGAGGAGTGTGATCGGGGGACCGTTATATGTATGACGACGTTCCGTGGTTCGTTTTGGATATTTATCTCAAGAGGCTGGATGGATCATGGTTTATTTTTTTATTGATGTTGATGTTTTTTTTTTTTTTTTTTTTTTTTTTTTTTTAATCGGAGGAGCCTGTTTGGATGCATTTTTTTTAGGATGATCATCTA
Source organism: Benthosema pterotum (assembly GCA_039105355.1). Classification (NCBI taxonomy): domain Eukaryota; kingdom Metazoa; phylum Chordata; class Actinopteri; order Myctophiformes; family Myctophidae; genus Benthosema; species Benthosema pterotum. Next base: position 42,742,700 of record CM076980.1, on the reverse strand, counting down.
GCCTGTGACATTTTAAGGCTCTTTATCGAAAGGTAAGAATTAAGCGCGCACCAAAGCGCGCGCACGCACGCACGCGCGCGCTCTGATGAATATACGCGGGGAATTCCACCCAACATTTTCAACATTCTAATATGTCATTAAAAAAAGTTCCCCCATTATGTGTTCCCAAGAAATAGAGGTCTGAAGAAAAGCACTTTCCACCATTTTTTTGCCATGTTAATGGATTTCTTTAGACGCTTCTTTTTTCTGAGAGCGTATAAATGGAACCAAATGAACCCGTTAGGGTTCATTTGGTTGCATTTGTACGCTCTCAGAAAAAAAAAAAAAAAAAAAAAAAAAAAACTAATGTTGAAAATGGGTGGAATTCTCCTTCCAACTGTTTCATAAGGGAAATTCAACCCGTTTTTGTCATGTATTCGCTCATGATGTGTGTGTGTGTGTGTGTGCGTGTGTGTTGTGTGTGGTGTGTGTGTGTGTGTGTGTGTGTGTGTGTGTGTGTGTGTGTGTGTGTGTGTGTTCCAATTTGTCCACAGTACAGAATATCTTGAACGTATATTGAATTGAGGACAGTAAAACGTTGGAAATTATAGTCAATTAGTGGATTTCACCTTTAGATACGCAAATTATTCATTGGCATAATGTTAATTAGAACACCTTTCATATAGACTATAGTCTATAAAGTCATTTATAGCCTACCAGTGGCAGTGGTTTTCCACCAGTGGTCCCTGAGAGGATTGCAGGTGGTCCCCAGCTAAATGAGGGACAGTTGGTAACCAAATGGACCCTTATAGATCTGTAACTCTTGAGATCGTAAAATGATACCAAATGGACCCTTACGGGTCCATTTGGTATCATTTTACGCCCTCAAGAGTTAAATTATATATATTTAAACATCTGGATGACTTAGTTTTTAAGAATCTACACATGTGGACACAATGTGGACACAAATGTGGACACAGACTTGAAAATCCTTAGTTTTGGGTCCGAGAAACTAAACACACACATCATGGTGGTCCGTGGTGGCTAAAATGCAGCATACACAGTGGTGGGCCCTGGGGATGAAAAAGGTTGAAACGCACTGGACTACAGCCATTTCTTCGTGTCACTCTCTTCTAGTTAAAGGGGAATTTCACCCATTTTCAAAATGTTCCTGAGAGGATACAAATGTGAACCAAATGGACCCGCGGCTAGGGGTCTGAAAGAAAAATCATTAACATGGTGAAATACATCTTGAGGATCATCAGATGTATTTCACCATATTAATGATTTTTCTTTCAGACCTTCATTTTTAGGAAATACAGTATATTTTATCATGTCCACATTCACAACATCTCTAAGGTATATTAATGACATATTAAATTGTTGAAAATGCGTGGAGTTCCCCTTTAAGAGTGAGAAAGGCGTTTTAGTGTGTAGCCTATAATTCTGGAACAATGCAGTGTTTCTGTGCCAGTGAAAAGACTATTGGCACAGGGGGTCCTGGAGCTGCAGATTCCAGGTGGTCCCCGGATAAATACATGCTGGATTGGTCACCCTCACCAATTGGGGCCTCTTATAGCCTAAATCTGTTCGCCAACTCCTGAGTGCAAAACCATATTAAAACTGTGTGTGTGTGTGTGTGTGTGTGTGTGTGTGTGTGTGTGTGTGTGTGTGTGTGTGTGTGTGTGTGTGTGTGTGTGTGTGTAACCAAATGGACCCTCGTTCGGTCTGTAACTCTGGTGTAATTATGCAGTGTATATTTTTGTACACTGTCAGAGGAAAATTCACATTGAGTTTACAAACTGAAGTCGAAGAGGAAAGAAATGGCATTACTAATAGGGGGTCCATGTAGTCTTATTTGTATCAAACTGAAGGTCTTTGAAATTAAATGGTCAGAGCCACTGCTAGAGCCATGAAAAAAAAAAAAAAAAAAACTTCTCTTATGGGGTCCCTGCCATCACTGTTTAAGTGGGGGGTCCGCGGACTCATTTGTGTCAATGTGGGGGTTGTTGAAACAAAAAAGTTTAGGAACCACTACTGTGACTGTCATACAGTATAGCAACACAGGCCCTACACAAGTAGTCTATGTATTTTCAAATGTCAATATAGTTCTCTACTCTACTTAATATCAGAGGCAATACCTTTATCTCAATACATTTAGCCTGTAATTTGGAAAATGTAGGCTAGTATAGTGACTTTATTTTTGAAGAGCTATTAATTATTGCAAAACCCATTGACCCCACTATATGAATTTAGATCATTTGTAAATGCCCCCATGCCCCTGGCATAGCCCCTATCATGCTCACAAAGATAAGCATACTGGGCTTGTAGATCTGCTATTTTCCAATTAGTATAGTATTTATAGCACATTTTATTTGCAAACTTGTGAATTCAAAATGGGACTGCAATTGGGTCTGGTTTTTCCTTTGACACACAGGGTTGTGCCGATATGCCACTACATTTGTAGAGCTGACAACTTTTTTCTTAAGTATAGATTGGACAGCTTATCCTTTTAGAGGGGCATTACACCCATTTACAACATTGTATCATAATTATGCCATGAATGTACCTTAGGAGTGGACATAATAAAATAAAAAACAAATCCCACCATTCCATGTTTCCTAGAAATGGAGGTCTGAAAGAAGCTCATTAACAGTTTTCTTGCCGTTGAAATGGATCTACGTCACCCGTTATCATTATGATTTACAGTAACGACTGATGCCGCTGCAGTAGAGCTACGCGTTTGGTCGTTACTTACCGGCGCCGGTTTAATACGATCCCCATGCTAACAGCAGCGTGCAGCGACCATTGATAGACCATAATAAGGGACGGACCAAACCGGAAACGGAAGTGTGTGTCCGCCAACTAACTTGTCCGTGGGGAAACATGGACCGAAATATGAAATATGACTTTTTGATGAAAAACGCTGGCACTGACTACCTCCAAAAATATGAAAAAGGGCTGGCACTGAGAGAGTTAACATGGTGAAACACAGAGTGTACACTGTTGAAAATGGGTGGAATTCTCCTTTTAAGTCATGCATTAAAATCTTTGACTTCCAAGGTGTAGTTGGGCTATATTGTAGTTACTATACTGTACTTTTACTTAAGTGAAACACATGAGTACTTGTTCCCAGGGCCGGATGTAACATTTCCCAACGGGCGATGAAGCCGCACCCATAACATTTTCCCCTGCCTTAATTGTGCAAGTATAAGCATCGACACTAACACACGTTGTTTTCTGTTTTCATTGATGAAATGCTGTTGGTTTAGTGGTGCCACAGCTGTAGTTAGTTAGTAGCAGGATTAGTGTTTCCCATCATTTTAATTCTAAGAACTTTAATGTCAAATGTATTTGAAAGTTTGCGTGACATCATGTTTGGTGTAGACCAGTCAGGGCATTTAGGGGGACATTACCCCCCCCCCCCCCCCACATGCCCATGCCTAGATCTGCCCCTGCTTTTTGATATGGAACACGGAATATGGATGATTTGACATGGAACATGGAGCCTATAGTGTCCATAAGGATGGATGATTGCATAGCTCTATTGACCAGCACTGGCCACACAATCATCCATGCAATCTGTCAATTGGCATGCCATTGCCTGACTGATGCCATATAGCTCCCCTGACATATTTGCATATCTGGCCTCGATTGTTGGAGCCCATTTTATATCCCTACATTTGTGACTCCTTTTTTTTGGATACAGAGACAACATGACGGAAGTAGTAACTGTTCAGGAGAAAAAATGTATAGAGTTAACCGAGGAGCGCCTTTCAAGCCTCCCTAGACCACTAAAAACTTTCATTTTTAGCCGACTTTTGCTCTGAAAGTGGTGAATCATGGCTTCAAAATGACATATTTGGTTCAGTTTGACTCACTGTATTTTTTGAAGACATGGCGTATAGCAGGGGTGCCCACACTTTTTTTTGACTTGAGAGCTACTTTCAAAATGACCGGCTCAACGAGATTTACACATAAAAAAATAAATAAATGCATTTATCATGAAAAATGGAGGGGGAGAATTGGAAGGTTTTCTTGTACAGTATATGCTACTACTGACGTTTGAAAACAGTATTTGGGGTTTGAGTTGACAGTTTGTGATGTTGAGTTTAGTTCCTCGCACCCGAAACTACAAACTTTCACGTTTTTGTCCAAAATTGGGAAAGAGAACTGGCAAAACGGTGGTCAAAATAACAATCATTCTCCATTTTCTAATTGCGTGGAAAATTACATAATTCAGATATTTAAATATAATTTAACTCATGAGAGTGGTAAAATTAAACCAAACACATTTGGTTTCATTTTACCACTCTCAAGAGTTATAGATCTATAAGGGGCCACGTGCTGGGGGGAACTGTCATGTGATCTACCCGCATGGTCTGTGTGATCTACTGGTAGATCACCATCTACCTTTTGGGCAGCCCTGACATTGAAACAACGTTGAAATAAATATGTTGAAATCTAAATATTCCCTGGAACATCTATTGCTTAGACCAGCTTTAATCGGGCGGCTGGCTTTTCTGCGCATGCAGAGCGATATATCTGGCCGCCTTATCGAGTTGGCAGAATCTAAACGAGTCCCCACTTTGTTTAAATCTGGCGACCTTGCGCGTGTGGAGGCGGCATCCTCCTCCTCTCCCACCGTATATATGTTGGAAGTTGCCGACATCGATCTTAGTTTTGTCCCCGGTGCAGGGTGAATTTGTCCCGCCTTATCTTTGCTGACAGCCAGCGTTCATCATCGTCTGGCACATTTTTGTGCTTAAGTTGCAGTCCCCACGCACGCACGCGCACACACGCACGCACGCACGCACGCATGCACGCACGCACGCACGCACACGCACACACACACACGCACACACACACACACACACACACACACACACACACACCTTGTACAGCACAACTCGTCCCACACCTAACCTAGCTGGGCAGGCGACTAGCCTTCTTTTGTTTACAGTAAAGTGGTAAGCGTGGTTACAGTCTTTTTTTTTTGCTGGCCTAAAATATTGTCGACGTACTTACACTACCATATTTTCTGCACTGTAAGGCGCACCGGATTATAGGGCGCACCTTTTAGAACTGTTTTCATATATAAGGCGTACCGGATTATAAGGCGCAGAGAATAGAAGCTACTACAGTTAACATAGAATAGAAGCTACTGCAGTTGAACGATCCATATATATATGGACGGGCGCCCATTTTCACAAAAGGGCGCCCGTTTTCAAAAGGGCGCCCATTTTCACAAAAGGGCGCCCGTTTTCACAAAAGGGCGCCCGTTTTCACAAAAGGGCGCCCATTTTCAAAACGGGCGCCCGTTTTCACAAAAGGGCGCCCGTTTTCACAAAAGGGTGCCCGCCCATTTTCACAAAAGGGCGCCCGTTTTCACAAAAGGGCGCCCGTTTTGTGAACGGGCGCCCATTTTTAAAAAACGGGCGCCCGTTTTGTGAACGGCGCCCGTTTCCAAAAACGTTTTCGAAAACGGGCAACCGTTTGAGCTGTGTTGGGAATATTACTTTACCTTGTTAATATATTACTTACTTTTCACAAAAGGGCGCCCGTTTTCACAAAAGGGCGCCCGCCCATTTTCACAAAAGGGCGCCCGTTTTGTGAACAGGCGCCCGTTTCCAAAAAACGTTTTCGAAAACGGGCGCCCGGAAAAGGGGACGCGGCTCAAGTCACAAGGAGCCAAAACATTGTCCAATGATACCACCATTATGTCTCTATGACATAGCATTTAGGAGTTATGGCGGAAAATAGTATCGACCAATTAGGTGCAAGTACCACTTCCTGTTTGGCGGCGAACAGTAATATCGTAATATAATATATTGGTAATAATTATTAAGTAATATATTAACAATTTCACTGCTAAGCATCCTGGAAAAAAGGGTTTGAGCTGTGCTAAGCTCTTTGAGTGATGTCACTAGGGATGTCACTAATTGAAAACAAGGCCAATAAAAAACAAAGTCCTATAGCGACATATACATGCCATATACCGTCTGAAAGAGCACACTCGCTGCTTTCACAAGAAAAAAAAAATACATTTATACCACCTATCGTTCAGGACTTATTGCCATTTGAATGCTATAGCAACATGAGCAGTCTTGTAAAAATACATTGTATAGAGACATTGACAGACAAATATATATATGAACCAAATGAAGATATTGTACATGCTATACACCGATTGACAGCCCTATTTGTCCACTTTTAGGGGGGAAAAAATTACATTCATCCCATCTTCCGTTTGTCTGTAATTGCCATTTGAATTCAACTTGCGTTGTGGGCCAACACCATATCATTTATGGAATAATATTTTTCAGGTCTATATAATATAATTATGTTGACAGTAATATATAAAAACCATATACCATATGAAAGGGCACACCCTCTGCTCTAATAAGAAAAAAGAAAAAAAAAATGCCATCTACATGCCATCTTTATTGAGGTTTTATGTCAGAATCCCTGCAATAGAATAGAATAGCAGAGAAAAGGGATCCGTTGCGCGTGTGCGTGCACGCGCGTGCGTGTGTGTGTGCGCGTGCGTGCGTGCGTGTGTGTGTGTGTGGTGTGTGTGTGTGTGTGTGTGTGTGTGTGGGGGGGGGGGTGGGGGGGGGGGCTGTTGTGCTTTCTTTGCAAAGACGTTTAGCTGCTAAACATAGCTAGCATTGAAGACCACAGACGTGCGCGCGCACACACACACACACACACACACACACACACACACACACACACACACACACACACACACACACACACACACACACACACACACACACACACACACACACACCCCAACGAGCCAGATTTTGCTAGATCGTTAGGGATCGTTAGGCAGAACAGCTGGAGCTGCGCTCCGTCCATGCTCCCTCCGACAGATAGAGAGAGAGAGTAGAGAGAGAAATAGAGAAAGAAAGATGAAATTCCCATGCCAGTATCAACCACACAATATCCAGATGGCCAAAGTAAAACAATCTAATCCAATTGATGGAAAAAAACAAGCAATCGAAGTCCCGGTGCTGTTTTGCCAGCAACAACAGAGATCAGTAGTTAGCCTGTGCTACGTCCCCTGACCGGAGCCTGTGTTGCCTGTCTGTTTTTCTTCCTCAAAGCAGGGAAAAAAATGGGTAGGTGGGCGGAGTTTTGGTTGTGACATCGTCAGGGCCTTAAAGCAACAGTATACTACAGAACCAACTTGGATTTACGCGTTCACTTTTGTTTATTATTAATCAAATGCTGGTTTATTGATCATAATGCCGCAAACGGTTATTTACGTTCGCCGCACCCCGCCAAAACGTTCCTCCAAAACGTAAATACATGGATTCAGCAGAGAAATTGTTAACAAGGTAAAGTAATATTCCCAACACAGCCCAAACGGTCGCCCGTTTTCGAAAACGGGCACCCGTTTTTGAAAAATGGGCGCCCGTTCACAAAACGGGCGACCGTTTGTGAAAACGGGCAGGCGCCCTTTTGTGAAAACGGGCGCCCTTTTGTGAAAACGGGCGCCTGTTTGTGAAAACGGGCACCCGTTTTGAAAATGGCCGCCCTTTTGTGAAAATGGGCGCCCTTTTGTGAAAACGGGCGCCCTTTTGAAAACGGGCGCCCTTTTGTGAAAACGGGCGCCCGTTTCCCAGTGGGCGCGCCCGCGGTCGCGGGCGCAAAATGATTTCGCTACCTCTGCACGCAAAGTTTTCGTGCTCAGACATAGAGCTCAGAATGAGCCAATAGAGTGGAGGTGAGGTGGTCACAATCAAGTTGCCTGTATTAACTTTAAAGGAGTGCTTCGCCGGTGCGGAATGCCTTTAAATGCTGTACAACGGCCTCCAAATATGTGAAAAAAAATGTATGTTTCAAAAAAAGCTACACGGTGGCGCTAGAGAAAGTATATTCTGTGCGTGCCTTGCTGCTCTCCTCTGCCTCCTTTAGTGTTCAGTTCTCTGGGAAACGTATCATACCTATGTCACTTTTAGGGCAGTGACGTAGGTATGATACGGTCTGGAACCCCCTCCTCTGGTGTTCCACTACAGTATGCACTGAGTTAGGGCAGTGACGTAGGTATGATACGGTCTGGAACCCCCTCCTCTGGTGTTCCACTACAGTATGCACTGAGTTAGGGCAGTGACGTAGGTATGATACGGTCTGGAACCCCCTCCTCTGGTGTTCCACTACAGTATGCACTGAGTTAGGGCAGTGACGTAGGTATGATACGGTCTGGAACCCCCTCCCCTGGTGTTCCACTACAGTATGCACTGAGTTAGGGCAGTGACGTAGGTATGATACGGTCTGGAACCCCCTCCTCTGGTGTTCCACTACAGTATGCACTGAGTTAGGGCAGTGACGTAGGTATGATACGGTCTGGAACCCCCTCCTCTGGTGTTCCACTACAGTATGATACGGTCTGGAACCCCTCCTCTGGTGTTCCACTACAGTATGATACGGTCTGGAACCCCCTCCTCTGGTGTTCCACTACAGTATGCACTGAGTTAGGGCAGTGACGTAGGTATGATACGGTCTGGAACCCCCTCCTCTGGTGTTCCACTACAGTATGCACTGAGTTAGGGCAGTGACGTAGGTATGATACGGTCTGGAACCCCCTCCTCTGGTGTTCCACTACAGTATGATACGGTCTGGAACCCCCTCCTCTGGTGTTCCACTACAGTATGCACTGAGTTAGGGCAGTGACGTAGGTATGATACGGTCTGGAACCCCCTCCTCTGGTGTTCCACTACAGTATGCACTGAGTTAGGGCAGTGACGTAGGTATGATACGGTCTGGAACCCCCTCCTCTGGTGTTCCACTACAGTATGCACTGAGTTAGGGCAGTGACGTAGGTATGATACGGTCTGGAACCCCCTCCTCTGGTGTTCCACTACACTATGCACTGAGACCCGGGCACAGAAGCACAGATGCACGATAGTACAACCATACAGGCGGGATTTAATTTCGGCAAAATATCCCTTTAAATGCAGCAGTCCGATTGCTTTCATTATTTTACATGAGAAAGAGAGAGAGAGAGAGAGAGAGAGAGAGAGAGAGAGAGAGAGAGAGAGAGAGAGAAAGAGAGAGAGAGAGAGATTACTGTAGTTCTTGCCTTTTAATGCTACAACCATGGATGAACTTTAAACTAGATACTCTAGGCTACAGCAGCCCTCACACCTACAGATTCCCGGGACAATTGTCAGCTCACATAACGGTATTACTGGGATGACATCAATGTTAATAGCTTTAATCCAACATACTCATCTAGCTCCAGCTCATCCACACTACGCAGCCCTACCGCTTCTGTGATTCTCGCCTCTCCTCTTTGGTGGAAATGTGTGATGAGAAAGCCTATTTAGTGGAAGCACTCTTGAGCTCCCCCACCACACATTAAATGCACGTTTTGGCGCGCGCGAGAGAGAGAGAGAGAGAGAGAGAGAGAGAGAGAGAGAGAGAGAGAGAGAGAGAGAGAGAGAGAGAGAGAGAGAGAGAGAGAGAGAGAGAGAGCATAATGCACAAGTCTGCACAGTCAGTCACACTAGTGGTTCTCGTTTCTCGTTTCATGTCACAACCCCCCAAAATATTCTATTTAAACTTGGACCTCTCCCCCACCCACCCACCCTGACCAGTAATAGACCTTCCACTAAGCCCCTCCCAACAGTGTTGTTTTTTGAGAATATTTTGATTTAGTCTTAGTCTTTTCGTCCCATTTAGTCTTCTGAAATTCATGTTTTTAGTCTCCAGGTAGTCTTAGTCAACGAAATATAAAAAATGATTTAGTCTTAGTCTTGGTATAGTCTTACATACGAATTACATTGTAGGTTTATGTATGTTATACAGACTTATAGTTTTTAGCATGCATGTATACTGCAGATATTTTTTTTCTTACTTCCATTAGTCTTAGGTTATGATTTAGTCTTCGTCTTAGTCCTTTGAAAATCATTTTTGTTGGTCTAATCTTAGTCGACTTCGTCTTTAGTCTTAGTCGACAAAAACAACACTGCCTCCCAATCTCCTAAGCATAGCATGTGATAGACAAACCTCTCCACCAATAGTTTTACTAGTTTTGTAGACTTGGACTAATTCAGATGATGAATATTTTAACTCTTGAGAGCGTAAAAATGATTGTTTACATTCTCGACAGTTACATCTAGTTAACCAACTTAGCTGGGGACCACCTGGAACCCTCTCAAGGACCACTGGTGGTCCACGGACCACTGGTTGAAAAAAACACTGTTTTAGAGGACGAGGAAAGCCCACTGATTTTCCCCATTGTTTCTTGTTTTGTTGTTGTCGTCATTCTGTTTAACGTCTAGGGTCTCCGCCGGATCCAAATGTCACTTCCACGGGAGGCGGCCATTTCGGTGCCATCTCGGAACCCACTGGCGGCCGCGGCGGCGGGGGCGCGTGACTCGAGAGGCGGCGACGGACGCGACGGAGAAAAAGAGGGCCTTCATCTTCTTTGTACACGGATATCTCCTGCCGCGCCCGAACGCGCGCCAACGCGACAACAAGGCTCTGAAGCCGCTTCTTCGCCCATGATCTCCGGCCAATGCTGAGAGAGGATTCTAAGGGCTAGCTTGGCTTTGGCGTACGTGTGTGTGTGTGTGTGTGTGTGTGTGTGTGTGTGTGTGGGCGGACGAGAGAGAGAGAGAGAGAGATGTGACGAGATTCATTAAAGTCCCTCATCCTTCAAGCGCGGACCGCCGGCGCTTGGCGAGGGGGAATCACACGGCCGCTTAATGAGACCGCTGCTCTTATGTCGGAGCGTTGGGGACCACTAATTACCTCGGGATTATTCCAGGCCTGACCCCCCCAGCCCCTCCAGAGTATACGTGGCTCTGGTCCAGACTGCGCACACGTCACACACACGCACACACACACACACACACTGGTGTGACGAACAAAGCGCCGCAATATCCGGTGCGGCGCGGAACCTTGGTTTGCATCGACAGACGTTTTCGTTCTCCCCCTTTTTTGGGCCGCAGGATATATATATTTTTCCCCCTACTTCTTTCTGTCATTTTTTTTTATCTTCTTCAGAGGTGGAACGACTTGCCGGTCCCTAGGACCGTTTTTAAGTGGTGCAACCACTTGGCGAGACAGCCTTGCCGGTCCCTGCGGGTCCCTGGATGCATTTCTTAAGTGGCGCAACCACTACCTTGGACAGCTTCGTGCGGACCTGGGTACCTTTTTGAAGCGCTGCAACCACTTCATTTGACGTCTTCGCCGTGTCCCTGGGAACCCTTTTTTTTAAATGCCGCAACCACTTCATTAGACGTATTTGCGGGTCCCAGGGATACCTTTTTTTTTAAGACAGCTTTTTTGGCGGGACCCCGGGTTCCTTGGGGCAAACGGAAGTAGCATTTTTATTCTCACCACCGGGTGTCGCCAGCGCTTGTCGCGCCGCCGAAAACTTCGCACTGGTGCGCTTTGCTTTCCCTGTTTTTCGGGAGGGGGGAGGGGGGACAGGGGGGAAATGGAGATACAGTGGCGCCTACGGAATAAGGACTGGGCCGCCTGCCTGAGGCCGTGGATAGCCATACTTCTGGGCCTTCACTTGCACTTCTCGCAACACGCCGCTGCCGCCGCGACTGCCTCGACTGCCTCCTCGTCGTCGTCGTGCCCCGAAGAGTGCCGCTGCGACCGGACGTTCGTCTACTGCAACGAGCGCGGCCTGCGCTCGGTGCCGACCGGCATCGGCGAGGGCTACAAGACGCTCTACCTGCACAACAACCGCATCGCCAACGCGGGTTTCCCCGCCGAGCTGCACCGCGTGGCCTCCGTGGAGACGGTCTACCTCTACGGCAACGAGCTGGACGAGTTCCCCGTCAACCTGCCGCGCAACGTGCGCGTGCTCCACCTGCAGGTGAGGGGAGGGAACGGAACGGCACGGATCGGCGCGGGAGGGAATGCAACGAAAAACGTTAGAGATGCCCGATATTGACTTTTTTTTACCGATATCCCGATATTACCCAACTTCTAATTCCCGATACCGATATCAACCGATACCGATATATGCGGCCTCCAGTGGTGGAAAAATAACATAAACTATTACTATACAAATATTTAATATAAATAAACATTTAGTATAAATACGAATTCATGTTATAGCCTAGAAATACTCCATACAACCAGCTCAGTGGCCTTGTGGTTAGAGTGTCCGCCCTGAGACTGGGAGGTCGGGGTTCGATTCCCGGCCGGGTCATACCAAAGACTTTAAAAATGGGACCCAATGCCTCCATGCTTGGCACTCAGCATCAAGGGTTGGATTGGGGGTAAGTCCCTGCGATATACTAGCGTCATGTCCAGGGGGTGTATTGGACATCAAGCTGCCTCACGCTATAGAAACAGGAGATAGGCTCCTGACCTATATGGGCCTCAATGGCTCAGCCAGGCCTCCTGACATCATGGCCTGGCAAGGCTACTTACTACTCCATACAACTATAAATTCAACATGTAGCCTACTTGAGTAAAGTACAAAAGTAATGGTATAAACATGACCGTAGCGTAGCGCTGAGTCTACATCTCTGTAAATAGTCATAATTTCCAGTTTGTAAATACCGATACCGATATTTTCCGATATGAAATTTGAAAGCTTATATCGGCCGATAATATCGGAGGGCCGATAATATTGGGCATCTTTAAAAAAAACGTTGACGTTATTGGGATAGTTTGCGTGATTTTTTTTAATCTAAAGCAGGGGTTTTCAACCAGTGGTCCAGGGACCGCCAGTGGTCCTTGAGAGGGTTCCAGGTGGTCCCCAGCTAAGTTGGTTAACCAAATGTAACTCTTGAGAACGTAAAAATGAAACCAAATGGACCCTTGCGGGTCCATTTGGTTTCATTTTTACGCTCTCAAGAGTTAAAATATTCATCATGCGAATTAGTCCAAATCTACACAACTAGAAGATTAATGGTCATGGACAGAAGAAAGAAACAAAAGAAATCTTTAATTTTGGGGTCTGTGGGTCTAAAAAATATCCTCAATTGGTGGTCCGTGGCTCAAATGCTGAATAAATGGTGGGCCCTGGGATGAAAAACGTTGAAAACCCCTGATCTAAAGGGATGATGGTAATAAAGAGGAAGTCCACCCATTTTCAACAGTCTAATACAGGGGTGGCCAACCTTTTTTGACCCAAGATCTACTTTTCAGCAGCCAACCCCTCCGGGATCTACCAGTCCAATATCAACATTTTAAACCACACGCATCGTTGCCAGCCTGCAGTAACTTCACAACAACACAACACTACCGGTACTTTGTTTTACCACATTACTTTATGTCCATATAAGCATAAAGTACAGATGACGGATATTATGGAAGCATAAGGTGGACCTTTTGGAATTGATAATCTAATTCCACAATAGCATTATAATTTTCCATGTATGCACGAGTTATTTGTGACAAATTTGAAATTGAAAATGCAATAATTCAATTTGAATTTCAATTTTCATATCATGTATGGGCATTCCATGACAATATTAAAATTTAAATGGAAAAGCTGTTTCACATTTCATTTTGAAAGACTTAAACTGATATACAGAGGACTTTATTGAAATGCAATAAGAAAAACAGCTGCCCCAGGGTATTGCATTTACATTTCAGTGTCAACAAGCTCTTTTTTGGACAATAATTAAATTAAAATGTAATTTTCCATCAACTTGCAAATTAAAATGGCAATGGCATTTAACATTTCATTTGCAAAGACTTAAACTGATCTACAGAGGACATTATTGAAATGCAATAATAAAAACAGATGGCCCAGGCCATTTCATTTACATTTCAGTGTCAACAAGCTCTTTTTTTTGACAATATGTAAATTCAAATGCATTTTCTAACAACTTGAAAGTTTAAATGACAATGGCATAAAACATTTCATTTGCAAAGCCTTAATACTGCACCAGGTCGGACAATATGAAAATGCAAAAGGAGAAACAGCGCCCCCCAGTCTATTCTGTTTTCATTTACATATTGCAACGCAACGAACAGGACACTTTGGAATTGAAAATGCAATGTCAGTTCTCTTATCAAGGCGGGCCTTCACTTATGACGTCACTTCCTCAGTCTGTAACGCAGCTTCTCAGAGAAGCCGTTGAGGCATTACACCGGCAAAATTCTCACTTCACACAACAATCAGTGATAGTCTAGTGGTTAAGACATTGGTCTTGCAATGTGGCGGCCCGGGTTCAATTCCTCTCTAAGGTATTAACTTTTTGGCGGTAAACAACTGTTGCTAACTAATGTGTTAAATCACATTTTTTCAATTTGTTGTAGTTGTACTTGAATTGTACTGTAATTCTCCAAGCTTTTTTCACTTTTGTTGTAGCAGTCCAACTTGACACATGTAGGCTACTGTAGGGAGTTCATATTCCATTCATTCATTCACTATTGTATGGACCTGGGGCAAAATCACCCCCCCCCCCCTCCCAAGATAATTTCGTTGTAAGGAAGAAGGAACATATTTTTGAGAAATTATCCTAGGGGGCATTTTCATATTGTCCGACCTGGTGCAGTATTAAGGCTTTGCAAATGAAATGTTTTATGCCATTGTCATTTAAACTTTCAAGTTGTTAGAAAATGCATTTGAATTTACATATTGTCGAAAAAAGAGCTTGTTGACACTGAAATGTAAATGAAATGGCCTGGGCCATCTGTTTTTATTATTGCATTTCAATAATGTCCTCTGTAGATCAGTTTAAGTCTTTGCAAATGAAATGTTAAATGCCATTGCCATTTTAATTTGCAAGTTGATGGAAAATTACATTTTAATTTAATTATTGTCCAAAAAAAGAGCTTGTTGACACTGAAATGTAAATGCAATACCCTGGGGCAGCTGTTTTTCTTATTGCATTTCAATAAAGTCCTCTGTATATCAGTTTAAGTCTTTCAAAATGAAATGTGAAACAGCTTTTCCATTTAAATTTTAATATTGTCATGGAATGCCCATACATGATATGAAAATTGAAATTCAAATTGAATTATTGCATTTTCAATTTCAAATTTGTCACAAATAACTCGTGCATACATGGAAAATTATAATGCTATTGTGGAATTAGATTATCAATTCCAAAAGGTCCACCTTATGCTTCCATAGACTTGTGATAAATAGGCCTACAACAGTACAACATAAGTACAACAGACTTGGACAAACACTGCCTTTGCAAATGCAATCATAATAAGAACAGTCCAGAATAGTCCATTATAAGTTGCAGAACAGTCCATTACACGTTGCAATACTGTTGGCATTATTCACAAACAGCAGACAATAATCCTCCAAATGAGCCGCTTCGTAGACAGACAGACACGCAGACACACACAGACACGCAGACACACGCACACACGTGAAAATCGCCTTTTTTCCTTTTCCACCCCATTTTTTTTCTTTACCCCCACATCTCCTGAGATCTACTCATGATCAGGCCGAGATCTACCGGTAGATCCCGATCTACTGGTTGGGCTCCCCTGGTCTAATATATCATTAGTATACCGGTGCTGGGTAGACATGTTAAAAAAAAAAAAAAAAAAAAAAGTTCCCTCGCCCTGTGTTCCCAAGAAATGGTGGTCTGAAGAAAGCCACTAACATGGTGAAACCTAATTAATTATTAGAGAATCATAAAATTTGTTATTTGGGCCGTCGGCCCACCTTACAGGGGCGGATCTAGGCATGGGCATTGGGGCAATGCCCCCCTAAATGCCCTGTGCCCCCCTAAATGTCCAGACTGCCCCACCAAACACGATGGCATGCAAAACAACCCAAGATATTTCAAATTGTGCGTGATGAAGCTGCGCCCATACCCTTTTCTGTAAAAATGAAACCAAATGGACCCGCAAGGGTCCATTTGGTTTCATTTTTACACTCTCAAGAGTTACATCTGGTTAACCTACTTTGCATCATTTAGCCTGGGGACCACCTGGACAGTACAGTATAACCAGTGTTGGGGAATTATAGTTATAGCTACTACTCTGAAAAAGGAAATAGTTATTTTATTCCTTACTAATTTATGAAAGTAAGGGCGTTACTTTACTTTACTTTTTCAAACATACATAAAAACGGGTGGCGTTGTTCTGTGGTATTCGTGGTCACAAGTTTAAAGTGGAATTCCTCCCATTTTCAACATTTTAGTGTCATACTATACACCTTAGAGATGTTGTGTGGACCATTCTGTGTTTGGGGCAGTGTTGCTAACCGCCCAAATCCAAAATGCTCTTGTCTAGAAACATTTCAGCACCACAGACAGCTCCCTGTGCTTTTTGTAGAAACACTTCAGCACCACAGACAGCTCCCTGTGCTGTTCTATGTTCTATAGAAACATTTCAGCACCACAGACAGCTCCCTGTGCTGCTCTATGTTATATAGAAACACTTCAGCACCACAGACAGCTCCCTGTGCTGTTCTATGTTATATAGAAACACTTCAGCACCACAGACAGCTCCCTGTGCTGTTCTATGTTCTATAGAAACATTTCAGCACCACAGACAGCTCCCTGTGCTGTTCTATGTTCTATAGAAACATTTCAGCACCACATGCAGCTCCCTGTGCTGTTCTGTGTTATCTAGTGGCACTTCCAAAATGCTCTAGAATGCACTAGAGCAGTGATTTTCAACCATTTTTACACCAGGGCCCCCTGTTTATTCTGCATTTTAGCCACGGAGGACCACCGTATGATGTTGAGAGTAGTCTTTCAGCCTATTTTAGGAGAAATAACTGACAAAATGTTGGTCAAAGTTGCATTTTTTTCTAAATGTGTAGATTCTTGAAAATTAGGTAATTCAGATGGTTAAATGTGATTTAACCCATAGTAGCGGGAACCCCTAGTGGTAGTTTTACCCTAGTTGACGGGAACACCAATATGCGTTCTGTACAGTATGTACTGTATCACAACATGTCAAAAATTTGATGGTGTTACACAATAATTTGAAGTTTTCCAGTACACTTAGGTTAGTATTTCAAAGACATTTTTAGAATCGGGATAGTCTACAATGGGTTAACTCTTGAGAGCGTAAAATGAAACCAAATGGACCCGTAAGGGTCCATTTGGTTTCATTTTACGCTCTCAAGAGTTACAGCTCTTAGAGGGTCCATTTGGTTATCAATGGTCCTTTCTAGGAAGGAAGGAGGACTCTATCATAGGAAGAAAAATGGTGAAAAAACTAGGGTTTTATCTCTGGCGCCTGTCAACCAATTTCACTCCAACTCACCCGCAAAAAAGCACCAGTTTTTCACTAATTTTGGCGCGAGGGGGGTCTGGAAAAGAGCTAAATATAGCAACAAATGTACCAAGTTGGCAACACTGGTTTGGGGAGAAATGGAGGTTGTGTTTCGCCATGTCAATGCTTTTTCTTTTAGGACCTGGGTGGAATTCCCCTATAATGGCTGAGCATGGAGTCTATCAACATGCTTTTTATTAGGATTTGCATTGGTTTTCTTTGCCGAGGACAATGCTTTCTGTCCAATTCACCTCAATGTCTTTTGTTTTCGTCCTTATCCTTTACCAGCAAGAATGTAAAAATAATGCTAATATTTCAATGCTGCAAAGGCTCCAGTCACACTGTCGTCCCTCAGGGGCGGATATAGGCATGGGTATGGGGGGGCAATGCCCCCCTAAATGCCCAGTCTGCTCCACCAAACACGATGCCATGCAAAACAATCCAAGATATTTCAAATTAAAGTGCTTATATTTCAAATGATGTGAAACACTACTACTGCTACTAACTAACTACAGCTGTGGCACCACTAAACCAACAGCATTTCATCATTGAAAACAGAAAACTCTCTGAGTCAGACCTTTAGCTTTATGCATGCTGCGTGTCTGTTGCAACTTCAACAACTGCATATTAATCTAAGGAAGTATTAAAAAAGTATTGTGAACGTTAACAATAATAACCTGCGGGCTGCATTAAAGGGGAACTCCACCCATTTTCAACATTCTAATGTCATTAGTATACCCTAGAGGTGCTGGTTGGTCCCCCATTCTGTTTTCCCAAGAAATGGAGGTCTGGAGAAAAAAAAAAAAAAAAAAAAAAACACTAACATGGTGAAACATCTTGATGACATGATCAAGATGTTTTTCTACCATGTTAATGGATATCTTTAGACGCTAACCCTTTTTTCTGAGAGCGTACAAATGGAACCAAATGGTTGCATTTGTACGCTCTCAGAAGAAATGTTGAAAATGGGTGGAATTCCCCTTTAAGTGAAGGTGGGGGCCACATGCCTGTGTATGGGATAGGTCGATAGGGTATAACAAAAAATAAATAAAATAAATAAAAGCGGTCTGAAACGGGACAAGGCGTTTGCCTACATGCGGAACGTTAAAGATGGAGTGCCGTGACTTTTGTATTTTTTTTTTTTTTTTTTTTTTCAAATTTTGTACACGTTCAAGAGGTGACAGAATTTAATTGGACCCATTGGTATATTTTTTTGTGCAATGATGTCTTCCCTATGTATTTGAGGTTGCTTCCTGGGGTCAAACGTGCCAATGGAAAAAAATGTCATATGGGGACATCACACACCAGCCCCTCCCCTAACTCCTCCCCCTTTATCATACAACTAAAGCTGTGGGCGTGGCTTCAGTTCAGGTGGATCTCCACCCATCAACACTCACCAGGCAAATCAGGCATACTTAATGAACTGGTGGGGGTGCTCCCATAAAAACAACATTTATACAAATACTATACCCTTTTTTGAAATAATTCCTCCACCAATTATAACAATAATACCTCATGTTTATGGTTTATGGAGTGGGAAAAAAAAATCATGGCACTCCATCTTTAACAACCACAAGTGCAATAATTCAGAGCCAGACGGGTACCAAACTGCTCGGCCCAATACTGATTCCTGATTTTTGGAGAATTCTAACCCTTACCCTAAATGAGCAGCATCCCGACCACCCCCCTCCACAACTCACCATTACTGGGTCCAGGTTGTTAGACAGATTGTCATCGTTCGTCTCCTATTATCCCATAAGGTCCTTCACCTCTCCATTGGGATCCATTAAAAAAAAAAAAATCTGCCATTCTTTAGTGAAAATCACCATCCATTTAGATCTTAATATATAGACCTGCGCAGTGACACTGCCCCTGTACCAGAAGTGGATTCCCCATTCATTTTCCTCATAGACTTTTATTAAAATGGTTAATAAAAACACGATTGTGCCGCAGATAAAAAACAAAACAACTCTGGTTGTGACAAATCATGACAACAAACCACAATATTATCATATAATATCTAATTAGCAAGAAGTAGAAAACGGCAGGCTATGACACTATTTGTTTTGTTTTTCAGTGTAGAAATGATTTGATTGTCCCAAAATATTGTGTGTGTCATCATGATTTGACACGACCCGAGTTGGCTTTGACCGCGTCGTAAACGTCTTTATATGAATCATTTTCGAAAAGTCTATGTGAAAAATGAATGGGGAATCCACTTCTGGAACAGGGGCGGTGGCGTCATTGCGCAGGTCTGTAGTGACTTTTGACTGCGCCATGTGTCACGGTTCAAAACAGGCAGTTGTTGGACCCAAGGAGTCCTTCTCTAAAACTCCACCCTTCGGGGTAGGATTTGTTCACTGTCCAATGCCAATCCAGATACTTTAGCAACTGTTGCTAAGATAATTACTTAAGAACTAGGACTAACAGTAGGAGTACAAAACCACAAACTTACTTTTACAAACGAACAAGGAACTGAAAACACAATGGCACATATATAGACTAACTAGACACAGGTGAACAACTAACAAATCAACACAGGGATTGGCTGGAGGACTAAGGGGACACAGGTGGAAACCCTTGGCAATCACAGGACTGGTTAGACAAGACAGGTACAGAACTCCAGGGGTAGACAGGAAGGCACCAATACTACTACAAAATACAGCTACACAGAGCAAGACCAAACTAACTGGGAATAAGGAACACAATACAAAATCAAAGGGAAACGGTAAAGTTTTACACTAGAACACAAAGTAGCAGTACAGTACAACTCACAGACCTGTCATAGACTGACACTGTGTTGTATCCTGCCTTTTTTTTTTTTTGTCTGCGGTGTGATCATCTTTAAATAAATCTTTTCCGCAACTCTGAGGAAAATTTCTGGACCACGGGCAACATCATGAGTTTTTATTGTGTCCCTATTGGTGTTGTAAGAATTGACCCAACAATTGCATTTGAATATTCGTTTTACAACATCATGTTGCCTCGCACGGATATTGAATTACTTTAATATCTATAATAACTTCAAGATGAAATATTGCGGACTAATGTCCTGTAAAACATCCTCTATTTTCTAGATCATTCCATTTATTAGTTCCAGTCCTGTATTGTGCTGAGAAATGCACTCTCTTGAGTCTTGCAAGATCAAATTAATGATTAATTAATTATCTTAATAGCCTATTTTTGTATTTTTTTTGGTGTGGTGAACGGAAAATGGTGCTTTTTAAAATTCTGGATCACATTCGATGATGTGGCACAGAGGGTTTCTGAACCAATCAGAACTTACTGTAAGTCCCTTCAGGAAAATGCGATGGCCACGCTGGGTGCACAAAGGGAGAAATAAAATGTTTCCGTGGGGTATTCATTTTCGGGAGCACCGCATCGTGACTAATGGCAACTTCCGGCGGAAGTTAACTAACCGGAAGTCCCGACTTCCATCAGTCGTTTTGGGGCACTGTTTTTCCAAGCTCTCATCTCGCAGTGCGGATTTAACATACACAGTACTAAAAAAGGGGATTTAACGTCATTAAAGCTGGACTGGTGCCTGAGTCCAATGCATTTCTGCATAGTCCTACTGCTACTTCCCCGCTACAGTCTTGCGAGATGCCCTGTATCGTAAAAATGGGGGTCTGAAAAATTCATTAACATGGCGAAATTCATCTGATGACATCATCAAGATGTATTTCACCATGTTAATGTTTTTTTTTTTCTTTCTGACCCCTTTTGAAAATGGGTGGAATTGGGGGAAATGGGGGGGTAAAATGGCACCCCCCGCCCCAAGGGATAAAATTACAAAGCGTTTTTAAACTAAAGAACATATTATGTGTTTTAAATGTTCAATTCTAGTTATAGAGGATAAGTATAATGTATTTTTATCCATATTAGCCTCATTAGCCTGGGAAATAACGTCCCTGCTTGCCCCCTCTCTCTCTCTCTCTCTCTCTCTCTCTCTCTCTCTCTCTCTCTCTCAGGAGAACAACATCCAGACGGTGTCGCGGGCGGCGCTGGCCCAGCTGTCCCGGCTGGAGGAGCTGCACCTGGACGACAACTCCATCTCCACGGTGGGCGTGGAGGACGGGGCGTTCCGCGAGGCGGCCGCGCTGCGCCTGCTCTTCCTCACCAAGAACCACCTGTCGGCCGTGCCGCCGGGCCTGCCGGAGGTAAGCGTATAGTAGTTACGTAGCGGAATCTAGTTTACCGAACGTTTCGCGAAGATTTTTGTATTTGTATATTCGTATATATATATAAGATTTGTATATTTTGTTTCGAAAAAATATCAGAGCTACAAGCTCATATCGCGCCACTCGGTGGCACGATATGAGCTTGTAGCTCTGATATTTTTCAATAGCTAAAGTATAACGTAATGCGTTGAACAACAAAATGCACACAAATACACAAAGGGTTAAGTGAACGTTTCGTGAAGATTTTTGTAAACCATGTTTTTTTCTGTTCTATGAACCCTATGGAACATGAAAAAAAGTGGTTTACATTTTTTTTATTTTTTTGCCCAGAAAATATTTACACATAACATCCCATATATTGTAATAATTAAAAATATAATCATACTTTAAGAAGCACATGTGACATTTCAAACTATTTTTTTTTCATGCTTCTGAATCCATCCCAAGCATTAGTTTTGCCCCAAAAAAACATTCCTTGGGTTAAAATTGGCCATAGAAATCATGGAAATGTGATGAAGTCAGCAGATTTGGGCAAGTATCTATGGCCGTTTTTAGGCCAAGGAATGTTTTTTTTTTTTTTTTTTTTTTTTTTTAAAAACTAATGCTTGAGATGGATTCAGAAGCATGAAAAAACCCCTAGTTTGAAATGTCACATGTGCTTCTTAAAGTATGATTATATTTTTAATTATTACATTATATGGGATGTTATGTTATTTTTATTTTTTTCCCCACACAATTCCAGGCTGGATATTGCAAACAAAACAGTGTAGACTTCTTGTTGTGGTGGTGCTAATTCAGATGATGAATATTTTAACTCTTGAGAGTGTAAAAATGAATCCAAATGGACCCGCAAGGGTCCATTTGGTTTCATTTTTTACACTCTCAAGAGTTACATCTGGTTAGCCAACGTTCCATTATTTAGCCTGGGGACCACCTGGAACCCTCTCAAGGACCACCTGTTGAAAACCCCTGTTCCATAGGGTTCATAGAACAGAAAAAAAAAACATGGTTTACAAAAAAAATCTTCACGAAACGTTCACTTAAAAATACACAATTGACATGCACTTAAAGGGGCTGGCCGAGCTGCGGCTGGACGAGAACCGCATCGCCGTGGTGGCGGCGGACGCCTTCCGCAACGTGACGCACAGCCTGCAGCGGCTGCTGCTGGACGGCAACCTGCTGACGGACGAGGGCGTGGCGCCCGGCGCCTTCGCGGAGCTGCCGCTGCTGCGCGAGCTGTCGCTGGCGCGCAACTCGCTGACGTACCCGCCGTCGCCGCTGCCGGCCGAGGCGCTGGCCAAGCTCAGCTTCCAGGTGGGCCGTTAATTTCTACACGGACCTCGCGGTTAAATTAAACATTTATACAGTAGATAGATAGGTTTACGCAATGTAAGCCTTTTCTCCCCCCCACAGAAACGTTTTCGGTTTCAAGCTCACAGAGCTTGTAGCTCTGATATTTTTGAAAAATTGAGAAAATGTGATGCAAATCTTTGAATTTATATTCTTTCGGAAGCAGATATTTTGAACTAAAATCGTTGCTTCTGGGGGATCCCTACAAGTTTTCAGATGGGAGGGGGTCCGCAGCCAAATATAGATAACTCTGGTGGTCCTTTGCATGAAATAGGTTAAGCATCACTGACACAGGAACATAGATTTTTCAGAGAAACTAGAATCTGTCAGAATCCAGCATCCGAAACTAGAAACTGGTCAGAAACTAGAATCTGTCAGACTCTAGAATCAGAAACTAGAACCTAGTGTCAGAAACAATAAGGTGTCAAATAGAATATATTCTTAGATTTGTGCATCATTTTCACATTAAAAAAAAAAAAATCAGATCTACAAGCTCATATCGCGCCAAAGTGTAACATAATGCGCTGAACACCAAAACGCGTTCAGTACACAAAGGGTCAAAGTAAACCTGGGTAGTTTCCCCGTTGGTCGCTGCTGGTATAACAATTTAATCCTTTTATTCCACAAAAACGTTTCATAGAAAACATATTTAGAAAAAGTACGCCAGACTGCCCATCATATCAAATTTAAAATCTGTTTCAATGAAACATTTACCCAGTAAAGCTGTAACTGAAATCACTGTACTGTACTTGTGGTGTTTACTTGTGGTGTTTTCACTTTCATTGAAAAATAGCAGCCGTGAATGCGAAAGCCTCATTGAAAAATATCAGTCTTTAAGGACGAAATGGGTTTTAACCGTTGCCATCCATCCCTATAACCCCTCTTCCAGGAGAACCAGATGGACCGGATCCCCGTGTCGGCCTTCGCCGGCATGCGGCGGCTGGAGCGGCTGGACCTGTCGGGCAACCAGCTGCGCACGCTGGCGCCGGGCGTCTTCGACGGCCTGGCGGCGCTTCGGCAGCTGACGGTGCGCGGCAACCCGTGGACGTGCGACTGCGGCGCCGCCTGGGTGGCGGCGTGGCTGCGCGCGCTGCCCGCCTCGCTCAACGTGCGCGGCTTCCTGTGCCAGCGGCCGGAGCGCGTGCGCGGCGTGGTCCTCCGCGAGCTGAGCGCCGAGCTGGTCCAGTGCGAAGGTGGCCTGGACGGTAACGGCGCCACTGCTAGTAAGCCTATAGGACCGGTGCCTACGTCCGCCGAGTCTCCAGAGCCGTCGGCATCCACCGCTGTTGTCACCCCCTTCCCGCATTCTCCACCATCGCAGCCGTCCCCTGCTTTCCGGCCCGTCTTCCCGGCGACGCCGCCCCCTAACCCTAACCCGCCGAGGACTAACCCTAACCCTAACCCTCCGAGGACTAACCCGCCACCCGCCGGCCATCCTCCGCCGCCTCGCCGCGAGGCGCTGCGCGTCACCTTCGCGCCGGCGCTCAACGGCTCGGCCATCCACGTGAGCTGGGCGGCCGACACGCCGTTCCCGGTGGCCGCCTACAAGGTGACGTGGGCCCGCATGGGCCCCAGCCTGGCGGGCGACACGGTGCGCGAGCGCGTGGTGGGCGGCGAGCGCCGCGGCACCCGCCTGCAGGACCTGGAGCCGCGCTCCACCTACCGCATCTGCGTCATCCCGCTGGACGCCTTCAACGGCTTCCACGACCGCCAGCGCAAGGACGACAGCGTGTGCACCGAGGCCACGACGACGACGGCCGCCGCCGCCGGACCAGACGGCGGCAACGTCCACAGGGGAGGCGGACAAGGCGGAGCGCGGGCGTCGTCGGTGCCCGAGCAGGCCACCACGCAGCAGGACCCGGCCAGGTCGCCGGCGACGTTGCTGCTGCTGGCGGGGTTAATCGGCGGCGCCGTGGTGGTGGTGCTGGTGGTGCTCCTCGGCGCCTTCTGTTGGCACCTGCACCACGGGAAGAAGGGGAACGCCTCCTCCTCCGGAGGCAAGGCCGGAGGAGGACGCTCCTCGTCCGACGGAGGCGGCTCCGGCTCCGCATCCGCCGTCAGAGCAGGCGGAAGTGGAGCCGCCGCGTGGAAGTACGCGCGCGGCCGGCGGAAGGGAAACGTTGACGACGATTACTGCGAGGCGGGCACCAAGAAGGACAACTCCATCCTGGAGATGACGGAGACCACCTTCCAGATCGCCGCGCTGCACGCGCCGCTGAACAACGCCGGGGTTGTTGGGGTTGGGGTTGGAGACTTGTACCGCCTGCAGCCGATTTACGCGCCCAACGGGGCCGGAGGCGGCGTAGCCGCCAGCGTCGGTGGCATCGGCTTCCGGGACTGCCCCCTAGTGGGCGTGGGGAGCGGAGGAGACGGCGCGGCGGTGGCGCTGTACCGCAAGAACAACAACAACGCGCTGGCTCAGGGCGCAGACTTGATGATGCGCCGCACATGATGCTTTGTTTTATTTTCGTTTTGTTTTGTTTTTGTTGGTTTGCTTTTTCTTATCCTATTTTGGGGGGCACATCTTTCTATCGACGAACGCCCCATTCTTCTAGTAGAATTCCACCCCAGAAGGAGGTTTTCTTTTCGTTTATTTGCAGTTGATTTATCCCCCCCCCCCCCCCCCCCCCCCCCCCAAAAAAAAAAAAAAAAAAAAAAAAAAAAAAGTGTCCAGTTGATATGTTGACACGCACTTTCCATTTTGGTTCAGCCGTGGTCCAGCCGTAAATCTTGAAACGGCGGCTGAACCAAAAGTGGAAGTGTGAGTGTCAGTGCACCACTGACATGGTGGAGAGACAATTGATAGCAAAAAATAATAAAGGTTAAGGAAGCCTTCTCGGGGTGGAATTCTCCTTTAAACGTTTACCGCCGGAGACGCTGTACAGTGTTAATATTTTCAAAATCCACGCATAGAGAAATGTAATTTATATACCACTGGGCCGGAACGACACTTTGTTGAATTCCAGCGACGTTTTTTTTTTTTTTTTTTTATATATATACATATATCTATATATATTTCCTTGTTAAAATTGGAATTTCTAAGTTATTGGTTTCTGGAGTTGTTGTCGTTTTATTCCGTTGCTATCCAAGATGTACAATCAGGAGCATTGCGCACGTTTTTTTGAGGGGATAAAAAAAAGATGCATTAAGATTTAGAGCGCTCTCCTGGTGGTATTCGGGTGTTTAATATGTGGTTTTAGACATTTTAGATTTTTAGCATTGAGCCCCAGACTGAGTTCCTGACTCTACTTTTTTTTCAGTAAGAGAGCCCCTTCCCCCCATCCAGAATGAGGAGCAGTGCACCAAACCAGCAGGATCTAGGCATGGGCGTGGGGGGGCGTGCCCCACCAAACATGATGTCATGCAAACGACCCAAATTTCAAATACATCTCAAATTAAAGTGCTTAGAATTAAAATGATGACATTACTGCTACTAACTAACTACATTTGTGGCAGACCTTTAGCTTTATGCATGCCATGTGCCTGTTGCAACTTCAACAACAACTGAGTATTATTGATGCTTTACTCAACTAATAAAAGTCCTTTAACTGAAAATGGTATGGGTGCGGCTTCATTGCCCGTGGTGCAAAGCGATACGGGTGATGAACACTCAGCCCCCACCCCCCCCACCCCCCGGTGTAGAGACACCGGGTTCGCTGCTAAAATCTAAAGTATTTAAAACCACATATATTACACACATGAAGAACAACAGGATAGTGTTCTAGATCTTCGACATGTCATCAAGTTATATTATTATTTTTTTTTTGCAGTAAGGGTCCTTTTCTACGCACAAAGAGGGTTGAGTTTCATTTTTGATCATTTCTGAGTACGGGAAGAATTGTTCTTCTTGAGTGACAGAAGAGAGACAAAAGAACACGATGCTTAAATCAGCAACAAGCACCACAAGTATGGCATGGTGTTTCAGGCTCTGTGAAGTATAAGCAACGGCATACTTCAAGTGACTTCTCATCACTCTTTTTTTTGTTTCGTTAACTCTTTCACAGGGCTTTTTTTTTTTTTCCCAAAAAATGAAAAAAGGCGGCCATTTTGTTTTGGGGGCGGGGCCAACTCGTCCAAACTCGTCCTTGACTGGTATAGAGTTAATGAATCCAGCGACATCGGTAGGGATACAGATGAACATCTCCGTGCACAAGGGGGCCATGATGTGCCGCTTCCTTTTTTTTCCGTGCACATGGAAATGTGCTTTCAAAATTAAAGGTCAGACTTTTTTTTTTTTTTTTTTTTTTTTTTTTTTTAAGCAGCATATTCCAAATATCCAACGGTAACGTCTAGACGTACACCAAGTGTGTTTCTTTATTGTTTTTGCTTTTCTTTGTATGCAAACCATAATCGCTTGAATCGCGTGCTCTTCGGAACGACACTAAAATATTAATGCAAGGGATCCTGTTTGTTTGTGCTTTAGGGGCGGAATCTTGAGGACGTCGATTTTTTTTTAAAGGGCCATCTCACCACTTTTCACCATATCTTCATACAATGGGTCCTGGAAACCTGTGTAATTCTTTCTATTCCTGAAAAGTTGCAATGCAAATATGGAAGCAGTCAAAATATTGTCAAAGAACGGGTTTCTGAACTGCCCACAGCCTTCCTGGGAGACACAGACCGAGTAGAAAAAGAAAATGGTGGTATTTTATCAAGTACATTAGTTATATTAGGGGTGTCAAACTCAGATACAGAGTGGGCCAAAATTTAAAACCGAACAAAGCTCGGGCCAAGTTTGTCTCAGATTTTTTTCTGAGAGGGTATAATGTGAACCAAATGGACCTTAGCAGGTCCATTTGGTTCCATTTGTACCTTCTTAGGAAAAAATGTCTCTGAAAGAAAAAAACATTAACATAGTGAAATACATCTTGGTGATGTCAACAGATGTATTTCACCATGTTAATGTTTTTTCAGACTTCCATTTTTAGGAAATACAGAATTGTGGGAACTTTTTTTTTTATCATGTCCACACAACATCTCTAAGGTATATTAATGGCATATTAAAATGTTGATCTTCCCCTGTTGGTCTTCCCCTGTAATTTGATAATGTCTCAAGGATCAAATGAAATTACATGGTGGGCCAAATTTGGCCCGCGGGCCAGAGTTTGACACCCATGAGTTATATGAAGATACGTCGAAAAGAGGCGGCGTGGCCCTTTAAGGGGAAGCGCACTTGCAACAAGCACATCTTCCAACTCTGTTTAAACCACGGGGGAAGTTATTGTAACTTTTGTTTGGCAGAAAAAAAAAATATTAAAAAGATAATGTTATGGTAATACAGTATATGTATATATATGTGCCTTGAACTTATCAGCTTACAATGTATTTTGAACCCACGTTTTTTGCACAAAAAAGTGTATTGTATATATTGAATTGAATTGTTGTTGAGAAAAAAAAAAGAAAAACTAAAACTTTCTTTGGTTGTTGTTGTTGTTTTTGTTGTTGTTGTTGTTGTTTTCTAACTCTTTATGTGCCGTACATCTACCATCGCTATCCCGTGGAATACAGTAGGCCTACAGTAAACTGTTTCTCGAAATGGCAGAAAAAAAGGGAGAAATGCGTTCCAGCGTTCACAAACTCACAAACTCTTGTTCATGTTCGTGTTCCATATTTTTTTTCCATTTTAGCGGGAGCGCCTTTTGGTGTTCTAAGCGTTATTAACATCATGTGATTAGCATTAATTAGCATTAGCGTTACTTAGCATCATTAGCATTACTTAGCATTTGCATTACTAGCATTACTTTATTATTAACCATTAGTTACTTACTTAGCATCATTAGCATTGCTTAGCATTCCTTACTTGGTATTAATTCGCATCATTAGCATTTCTCACTTAATATTTATTAGCATTATTAGCATTATTAACAATACTTAGCATTAGCATTGCTTAGCATTTATTGGCATTACTACAGCTATTGAAAAAATATGAGACCTACAAGCTCATAGTGGCGTGCTATGCGCTTGTAGGTCTGATATTTGATAACCCAGGTGTTAGCCCAGCCGCAGCTCTGTAGTGAATTGCCGTCATGGACGGCGAAAAACCAAAAAACAAAACGCCGCGACCACTAGCAGAAACAAAGCCTGCTAGATCTCGGAAAAGGCGTCATTGTACCAGTTCACGAACACGTTTGTATTTAGAATTGTTCATGTTTCGAACACGTGTATAGTCATATACATATCATAAGACAGATGCTATATGGGGGGAGGGGGGGGGGGGTCTTCCCTGTTGCAACGTAAAACATCAATGTATATACACCGATCTGTTTGTAATAACAATGGCGACCCCCACTGGTGGAATAAAGAACTGTAAAACAGACGGGATGGATCACAGGAGGAGAAAATGTGCAGTTGTTTAATGCATTACATTAGTTGTACTGCTGGAGTGATCTCCAGTGACGTCATCACTATGGCAGGTCATGTGACCGGTCATGTGACAGGGACAGTAAAATGGCGCCCCCGTTTGGGATGAAAACATTAACTATTTTTTAAACTAAAGAGCTTATTCTATGTGTTTTAAATGTTCAATTCTAGTTATAGAGGGCAAGTATAATGTATTATCCATATTTATTTCATTTGCCAGGGTTCCTTTTAAAGCTAGTGTGTGAGGTCTCACACAACAACCACACACGCACACACGCACGCACACACACACACACACACACACACACACACACACACACACACACACACACACACACACACACCACACACACACACACACACACACACCCCCCTCTCTTCTGAAGCGTGTATTAGACCACTTTCCTGTGTATTGAATTTAG
>CM076980.1:42691604-42712718 GCA_039105355.1 Benthosema pterotum | reverse complement strand
ATATGTGTTCATCTGCTTTTTAAATAAAGAGAGCGAGGTGGTCTGATGTTAGTTCAATAGGTAAAGAGTTTCCATCATGTGGGACCATAGTGACTAAAGGCACCATAACCAAATCTTGTATTGATCCTTTTTATACTGAGGAGAATCAGATCAAGAAATAGTATTTTCCTTTTTTCAACCAGTGACTGATGAAAGCCACTATGATTCTATGATCTGTGACATGCAAACTAGTCTTTAATTAATGATGTACACAGAGAAAAAACAATGGTCAAAAACAACCTAACTTCGGTCAAATTTCAACCAAACGTAGAGGTTGAATAAGGACCAACTGGGTCTTTGGTCAATTCTCTGACCGATAAGCGTTGTTTATTTATTTGACCGAATGCATTTGTTACATTAATAACCCAATTATGAGGTCAACATAACCTAAGTACCAGTTGATTTGACCGAACATATTAGCATGCATTAATAACCTAATTTTGAGGGTCAAGATTACCCAACTGCCAGTTGAATTGATACAGAATATTCAGTTAACCCATTTTTGTTTTAATTAAAGGGAAATTCCACCCATTTAAAGGGAACTTCGCCACTTTTCAACACTCTTTGTGTGGTGTTGGTCATTAGCATACATGCTAATGGCCTCCTGATTAATAACATTGGGATTCTGTGGCTCCAGCGCCGTGCTTCCCAAGTTGTCAGATTCTGACCCAGTGACGTCATTGGTCAGAACGTCCCACTGACTTAAACTACAGCGAGTATGTGGACGGGTAAGGTTACCGTACCGGTCTGAGTAACGGTCTGAGTGCCGGTCTGAAGGAAAAGTCGTTTGCAGTGTTGTGTTTACAGTGTTGGATGCATTCCTCGGCATTAGTATCCTATCTGTTCCTGTAAAAAGTATAAATAATTTCATTTTTCGTCATTTTGTCCCGAGAAATTCTACAATACCCACAGTGCACCGCGGCATCAACCAAAGTCTGTGACCTAACAAAATTGGTTACACCGTACCGGTCCTGAGTAACGGTCTGAGTGCCGGTCTGAAGGAAAAGTCGTTGCAGTGTTGTGTTTACAGTGTTGGATGCATCCTCCGGCATAGTATCCTATCTGTTCCTGTAAAAAGTATAAATAATTTCATTCGTCATTTTCCGAGAAATTCTACAATACCCACAGTGCACCGCGGCATCAACCAAAGTCTGTGACCTAACAAATTGGTACCACCGTACCGGTCTGAGTAACGGTCTGAGTGCCGGTTCTGAAGGAAAAAGTCGTTGCAGTGTTGTGTTTACAGTGTTGGATGCATTCCTCGGCATTAGTATCCTATCTGTTCCTGTAAAAAGTATAAATAATTTCATTTTTTCGTCATTTTGTCCGAGAAATTCTACAATACCCACAGTGCACCCGGCATCAACCAAAGTCTGTGACCTAACAAATTGGTTATTCTCATTAAAACAACCCAAAACCAATAACCAAATAAAACAACCCATGAATTCGGTCAAAATAAAATCCCTGCAACCCCGGAAAAGGTTATGGCTTCAAAAATAACCCAGGAAAGTGACCTAACACCATTGACTGAAGTGTTTAGTTGCAATTTTGGACCGATTAGTTTTTTTATGAATGTAGTTCACTGAGTGGTGATAGTTCTGTCCTGCAGTATTCTCTTTTGAAGACGCATTTTGCTTATGAAGCGCGATAAGATGAGACGAGAGTGTGAGTATGGCACCACCGTATTGATTCCTATCCCTAGGGGGTTGTTGCAGCACTCTGCTACAGGACATAAACATCGTTATACCCAGCAATTTAAGGGTGCCAAATGCACCTTTTGACGCCTGTTCTGGTATGGAAGGGAAAGGGAAAACCTGTCGGTTTAAGGGTCAAAACAAGATCCAATTGCGGCGGCAGATTTCTCTTGGAAATGAATCATGATTTACACCATTCGAATGATGTCTAAAATATGGTTTTAGGCATAATTCCATGTTTTCCTGTAAAGGATTTGAACATTTAAATATGAGGAAAGGATGGGAGGAAGGAAAAAAAAAATGTCTTTGTGTATTTAGGATGTCAAAAATGAGTCAATGGCATTAATTCATTTTGTTAATGCATCTGATTGAGGGATCCACAAGAATTGGGTGCTTGTAGATCACCTATTTTGATAAATATTAAAACAATAAATAAACATCTTTTTTTTCCCCCATATTATTTTTCAGTTCCTGTACAGGAAAACATGGCTTACATTGGACATACTGTAGTCCGAGTGGTGATTAATCATGATTAAATTATTTAGAAGCTTAAAAATGATTACGACAGACAGCTACAGTATACAGTATGTCTCCCTAAAACTATATATTATACACACACGCACGCACGCACGCACGCAGCACGCACGCACGCACGCACGCACGCACGCACGCACGCACGCACGCACGCACATGCACCATTAAGGGGCAAGGGCCAGTGTTAGAATCGATTCCAGACGGACATTTCAAGCAAACTGCTTGACGTGTTGACCCCACGCACCTCATTCACTTAGTCCTGCAGCAGCAGTAAACAGCGGAGTGCAGGGGCGGATCTACGCATGAGCATGGGGGGGGGGCAATGCCCCTCTAAATGCCCAGACTGCCCCAGCATGCAAAGCAACCCAAGGTATTTCAGATGAAAGGGCTTCTATTCAAAAGGATTTGAAACGCTACTATTGCTACGAACTAACTACAGCTGTGTCACCACTAAACCAACAGCATTTCATCATTGAAAACAGAAAACTCTCTGAGTCAGACCTTTAGCTTTATGCATGCTGCGTGTCTGTTGCAACTTCAACAACAACCAATGCTATTATTGCTGCTTTACTTGCCTAATAAAAGTCCTGAAACCGAAAATGGTATACCATACCAGCCCCCCCCCCCCCCCAAATGGGAAATGTTACATCCGCCCCTGAGCGGAGTGGAGGCAGGCAAAGTCTATGCGATCCGCTGAAACCACGTAGCCAGCTAGAGCTCCATTCCCCAGAGGCAGCAGGGGCGAAATCCAAAAGCGACCTCGCCCGCGGGCGCCCGGTTTCAAAAACGGGCGCCCGTTTTCAAAAGCGGGCGCCCGTTTTCACAAACGGGCGCCCTTTTTCACAAACGGGCGCCCTTTTCAAAAGGTTATGGTTAGGGTTAGGTTAGGTTTAGGCATAGGTTTACTGAGGTTAAGTTTAGGGTTAGAGTTAGGTTTAGGCATAGCCTAGTTTGTGAAAACGGGCGCCCGCTTTTGAAAACGGGCGCCCGCTTTTGAAAACGGGCGCCCGTTTTTGTGAAATGGGCGCCCGTTTTTTGTGAAACCGGGCGCCCGTTTTGTGAAAGCGGGCGCCCGCTTTTGAAACCGGGCGCCCCGCGGGCGAGGTCGCTTTTGGATTTCGCTGGCTCTCCCCAGAGGTCGGTTTGCACTCAGCAGACAAAGGATTTCTATACTCGACTTTGTGTACTTTGTGTGTACACAGAACAGCGCAGGATGCAACGGGATCGAACCGCCAGCACCTGGGGCTGCGCAAGAGTGGCGTTTACCCCCCGAAGAACACTAAACATGTACAGTATGTTTTTTGTCACGCCATACCTCACTAAACACGGGTACGTTTTTTGCCCAAAATTTTCAATAAAACACATTTCTCATCTAAACTGAGGTAACTTCCAGAGGGTCTCCACTAGCTATGATGGATATAAGCTAACCAAATGGACCTGCATAATCGTTTGAGAGTGCCCCGGGTTCCTTTTTGGACACCTTGAGCTCTATTTTGATGGTCTTGTGCAGGTTCACTTGTAGAATCATAATCGGCCGTTGATTCCAACCCCGCACTCCACGGTGCATTACCAGCATGCAGAAACTACATCGCTTGCTGTTTCTTTTGGTTGCAGAGGCGATAGGGCTTCCTTCGCAAGTTTGAAGTGCGGTGGTGGCGGTGGCGGTGGCGGGTGGTTTTTAAATGAGTCCCGGGTCCCCAGGAACAGTTACGCTTACATTTCTCGTGGTCATTACTGTGGTCAGCTTGCATTAAATTGCATTAGGGAAGCCAGCGAGAGCCACACACACACGCACACACACACACACACACACACACACACACACACACACACACACACACACACACACACACACACACACACACACACACACACAAAGAGGTATTGATCTGCGGAGGTGTACTGGGTTATGAAAAATGGCTAGCACCCGTAATGACATTTCACCTGGGAGACCCGATAGACCGCTCGCTTCCTCTCTCCACTCCCCTGCGAGAAAGGAAAGCAACAACGGGTGACGCTCGTGAGTTTGAACCCGTGCTCCCCTGCATGCAAATGTCCACCGGGCCAAAGGAACATACACACACACACACACACACACACACACACACACACACACACACACACACACACACACACACACACACACACACACACACACACACACACACACACATGCACACACGCGTGTCTGACTGGGTGTGTTTGTGTACGTTCAGCAGTTGTTGTGGTGCAGGTATTATAGCTTTGCCCCAAAGTCTCTCACAGGGGCGGATCTAGGCATGGGGGGGACTGCCCCACCAAACATGACGTCATGCAAAACAACCCCAGATATTTTTATTTTAAAATTAAAGTGCTTATATTTATAATGATTTGAAACACTACTACTGCTACTAACTAACTACAGCGTGTTTAGTGTCACCACTAAACCAACAGCATTTCATCATTGAAAACAGAAAACTCTCCGAGTCAGACCTTTAGCTTTATGCATGCTACTGATGTTACTTGACTACTAAAAGTCCTGTAATCGAAAATGGTATGGGTGCGACTTCATGAAGTCGTCCCCTTACCACCCCCCCCCCCCCCCCCCCAACCCCCAAATGGGAAATGTTACATCCGCCCCTGCTGTGTCATCGATTAGGTGCTACAGTTATGTCACGTAGGAATAACTAATGGCTTCGGTGATGAACGGGTTTCAGAAGAGCTAAACCGTGCAGTGTTGCCAACAGCCAAAATCCAAAATGCACTATAGCGGCACTTCCAAAATGCACTAGAATGCGCTAGAGCAGTGGGTTTTCAAACAATGCCATACCAGGGCCCACTATTTATTCTGCATTTTAGCCACGTGAAAACCACCATTTGACATCGAGTTTACTCTCTCAGACTAATTTACGAGAGATAACTGGCAAAATGTTGGTCGAAATAGCAATTCTTCTGCATTTTCTAAATGTGTAGATTCTCATCACTGCTCACGCACGAGTAGGCCATGGCCTACTTGTGTGCATTGCGCAATTTTCTACGACACCGAGTGCTGATATATTTCAGTTTGGCGATGTTGTACTTGAGGTCCTTGTAGCCTACTTCTTACAAAAAAAGTTAGCTTTGGGAATACACGGCTAAATTTGCAATGATTTATGGAGTCAATAACACTGTTTGACAACCAACGGTTTAATCTACTTTCCCTTCTCAAATCAAAAATCTTACGCGCAGCTGAATTGGCTTTGCCTACAAGACAAATGTCCGACTGATAGCGGTCAGACAAACAGTACACCATACCATACCATTTTCTCCTGCCCCCCCTCCTCCCCCATGTTACAAATGTTACATCCGCCCCTGGGGGTCACGCGCTCGTCCACCGCCCCGACCGCCGCCCTCCTCCTTATGGCCGTGGTGTCAGGGACGACCAGGTATCGATTCCTCGACAACCCAGGTATCGATTCCTGACCCCCCCCCCCCCCGTGCATTCCCTGGTGCACGTTGATACTGTGGAGATACTGTAGATGAGGTTGACGGACAAGCGGCTGATTTGCATTTTTCCCCCGGATTCATTAAAGGGGGGATGCCGTGATTTTTGAATTTTTTTTTTTTTCCAATTGTGTACATGTTTAAGAGGTGACAGAATGTAAATAGACCTCTTGGTGTGTTTTTTTTATGTGCAATGATGTCTTCCCTTTGTATCTCGGGTTTCTTCCTGGGGGCTGAATTTCCAGTCAAACCTGCCAATGAAAAAAAAAAAAAAAAAAAAAAAAAAAAAACTTCAATATAGTGACATCACATGCGCAGCCCCTCCCCTAACTCCTCCCCCCTTTATCATGCAACTAAAGCTGTGGGCGTGGCTTCAGTTCAGGTGGATCTCCACCCATCACCACCCAACCAGGCCCCCAACATGCTTCATTGGAGCCATGCTAACGTTAATCTGTTGGGACCCACTCCTCTGTTTCAGCTTTATCAGCTTCACTGACACTCCCTTATTGCTTAACGACCGCATATATACGAAACCCTGAGAGAGACCGTCACTCACCGCGCGGCAGGCCTGTATCGACACGGAGGACAGAGAGCGAGAGGGAGGGAGGGAGAGAGAGAGAGAGAGAGAGAGAGAGAGAGAGAGAGAGAGAGAGAGAGAGAGAGAGAGATGCCTGTCGCATCCCCCACTGCCGTCAATAAAGCCTCGGATCGCTCGATAGCCTGGGTTTCAAGCTGGTCTGCATTCTGTAAACCCGCATATGTGCTCGAAGTGTTCACCTTTCATACAGTACGACGCGTAAGTCGTTGTGTTTGTGTGTACATCATGACAGGGGCATTTTTTTCCGTTAGGCAGAGTAGGGAATTGCCTGGGGCACCATGAGGGGGCACCAGGGCGACCCCCAGACATGCTTTTAAAACAAGGATTTTCAACCTTTTTCACAACAGGGCCCACCATTTATTCAGAATTTGAGCCACGGACCACCACTTGAGGACATTTTAGCCACCCAGAAACCCCAAACTAAAGATTTATTTTGCTTTTGTCCACAATTCCAGGCCGGATTTGGGAAGCAAAACAAGCAAAACGTACATTCCAAAATGGCTAATTCAGATGATGAATATTTTAACTCTTGAGAGTGTTAACATGAAACCAAATGGACCCGCAAGGGTCCATTTGGTTTCATTTTTACGTTCTCAAGAGTTACATCTGGTTAACCAACTAAGCTGGGGACCACCTGGAACCCTCTCAGGGACCATTGGTTTAAATGGATCCCAGGCTTATAAGCCTCATGGATAAATACATTATACTTGTCCTCTATAAATAGAATTGAACATTTAAAACACATATAATAGACCTGCGCAGTGACGTCACCGCCCCTGTTCAAGAAATGGAATCCTCATTCATTTTCCTCATAGACTTTTCGAAAATGCTTAATAAAAACACGATTGCGCCGCGGACAAAACCAACTCGGGTCGTGACAAATCATGATGACACACACAATACTATCATGCAATATCTAATTAGCAAGATGTAGAAAACGGCAGGATACAACACTTTTTGTTTCGTTTTTCATCTTAGAAATTATTTGATTGTCCAAAAAGATTGTGTGTGTCATCATGATTCCTCAAGACCGAAGTTGGCTTTGTCCGCGGCGTAATTGTCTTATTTTGAAAAGTCTATGAGAAAAATGAATGGGGAATCCACTTCTGGAACAGGGGCGGTGACGTCACTGCTCAGGTCTATATGTTATTTTAGTTTCTTTTAAAGAATAGTTCATATTTTTATCCGTTGGGGGGCGCCATTTTACCGTGACTGTCATAGGTATGAGGTCACATCACAGGAGATTTGGTAAGCACAGGGTCCATTTGGTAAGGGGGGCTCCAGGGAAAAGCTTGCCTGGGGCCAAGAGGCCAATGGAAAGAGGGTCATAGTTACGTTGCTTCCTGACTAATCTACAGAAACATTTCAGCACCACAGACAGCCCCCTGTGCTTTTCTATAGAAACACTTCAGCACCACAGACAGCTCCCTGTGCTTTTCTATAGAAACACTTCAGCACCACAGACAGCTCCCTGTGCTGGTCTATGTTATATAGAAACACTTCAGCACCACCGACAGCTCCCTGTGCTGTTCTATGTTCTATAGAAACACTTCAGCACCACAGACAGCTCCCTGTGCTGGTCTATGTTATATAGAAATACTTCAGCACCACAGACAGCTCCCTGTGCTGTTCGATGTTATATAGAAACACTTCAGCACCACAGACAGCTCACTGTGCTGGTCTATGTTATATAGAAACACTTCAGCACCACAGATAGCTCCCTGTGCTGTTCTATGTCTAGAAGGAGGGGGCGGGTACAATATTAGGAGACGGGAAGTATGTTGGAGTCTATTGATTTTCAATGGTAGAATGAATGTGAACATAACCAATGATCCATTCCTTCACTCCATGGACACTGAACTAAATATTGGACCCGATGATCAAAAGCCATATAATATTTACAACATATTCATACTAAAATGGCTTCTATTAGCGAAACAAATCAGAAGAAATTTCACTTTGTTATCAATTCTTCTTCATCCCACCAACCAAGGAGTCAGGAAGAGTCTCTTTGTAATCTGCAATGTGACATACGACAGATAGAAGGCTCTGAGAGAAACCATGACTACTTTGTTGTCCATGTCACCTAGAGTATATAGTGGCGCCAATGGGAGTATACATATCTTTATGAATAGAGTATCTTTGCCTGGGGCTCCAAATTGCCACTGGCGACTGGTTGCCAGTTTTGCAAGAGAAACAAGAGGCCAAGTCTAGAGAAAAGAAGCGACACATTGGAGAGACAGCGAGGTCATTTTGGGATCGGTCGTCAATGACTGATATTGTACAGTACTTTCAATGCAAGCAAAGAGCTTTGTGTGTTTTTTTTTTATTACCTTTTCAATTAATTTCATTTTACTTATCAAAGAAAGGGGGGATATTGATGGTTAGCTCGACGTGCGACAACGAACGGAGCCGAAGTTATTAACCTTCCCGAACTCAGCTAAAAAGCAGATCGATGACCAAAAAACACAGCAAAACAAAAACATTGCTTCGACTAAAATCCCCAAATAAAAAAAAAACACATGCAACAGTCCATAATGTATCGTCAGTTATTGCAAAAAAAAAAGCAAAAAAGAAACAATGCATGCTCTCCATCCATTCTCTTAATCCTAGTTGCTTGCTGTTATATAACCCTATGGCGTAGGACACAAGCAAGCGTGTATGTTCATCTCGTTCAGTTCAAGCTGTGTGTGTGTGTGTGTGTGTGTGTGTGTGTGTGTGTGTGTGTGTGTGTGTGTGTGTGTGTGTGTGCGCGTGCGCGTGCGTGCGCGTGCGTGTGTGTGTGTGTGTGTGTACAGCCAGCTCAAGGGTTTCCTGGGGGAGAAAACGCCATTATATTCTAAGCTGTATTATGAGACAGAGTAAATGCGAGGAATCGCTTCACAGCGTGTCAGCGATGCATGCGCTGGGGCTTATAGTTTGTGA
Source organism: Benthosema pterotum (assembly GCA_039105355.1). Classification (NCBI taxonomy): domain Eukaryota; kingdom Metazoa; phylum Chordata; class Actinopteri; order Myctophiformes; family Myctophidae; genus Benthosema; species Benthosema pterotum. The sequence goes on along the minus strand of CM076980.1, from coordinate 42,703,466 downwards.
TTGCACTGTACACAGACACTGACTCCCACCGGAGCTTGCATGACAGTCATTGCCGGTGCTCAAAATTCCAACATATCTGCTATTTTTGGGGAAAAAAGTGTTGCAAATCTTTGAATATTCACTGCGAATGTTTTTAACTCAAATATTTTGCATCTTTCGATCAAGGACTGCTCCTGTCGCAGGTTGATGATGTCATATGTCCATGAGTGATTGAGCTTTATTATGGAATACATGAAATGGACATGCTAACAAAAAAAGACGGAATACTTCCTAAATTTGATTCGTATCAAAGCAATATAGTTGAAATACGTTTGTTATTACCTGCATGTGCATTCTATGAATCCCATAGGGCTGGCCCTCTATTACATCATCAGCATGCGACAGGAACAGTTCCTATTAGTGAAAGATTTTTTTAAGATGTTTTTATCTTTACGTTTTAGTTATAGAGGGGAAGTACAGTATAGTGTTTTAAGACATATTTGTCTTATTAGCCAGGGATCCCTTTAAGAAAAATAATATATATTTCTAACCATTTGCTACCTGTAGCTGGGAACACCATTATTTGCTCATCGTTCCAGGGTTGCTGGGGCTTTCGGAACTTTTTTTTTTGGTTTCTTCTCTGTCTTTGGGGCTTTCCAGACGGCAACGATAAACGCCGGCGTTATCGACAGGCGAGTTTCTTTGCCGACATAAAGAAAATCGTCCATTGATAAACGCCGGGCGTTTTCTGCCGGGAGGGGAGGGGGGGGCGCACGAAATGTGTGGCTCAGCAGCTTCACTTTGTCATATAGCGTGACCGTGACACAAACTCACAGCACGTCGCGCAAAAATGCGTTCTAAACATTACATTAGAACTGCCACAACTCACGTCATGACTCACGACTGTGCCAGAGCCTTTTAGAGCATAGAGTTATGCAAACTCCGTTCACTTCATGAAGCCAGTCCAATGGAGGCTCTCTACTTTCCAGGTGCATGAACAGCAGCACCAGCTCAGTTTCTGACCTTTCAATAATGTCGCAACTCTGACATTATGGCTCTGGGCGGGGCTCATAGGCATCATGAGATGATGCCGCGACGTACTGGGCTAGGGAAATTATTTTCTTGACAGCACTTTTTTCAACGCAGCCGGGCCCCCCTGGGGGTCCGACCTCACGTACCCCCAGGGGGTTGTGTTTTTATTAACCATTTTCAAAAAGTCTATGAGGAAAATGAATAGGGGATCCACTCCTGGAACATAAGCAGTGAAGTCACTGTGCAGGTCTACTGGTAGAGTGGGCCCTCACCGTCCTCACTATATATATTGTTTGTTTGCTATAAATCGCCAAGCGTTTTACAAAAAAGCTCACTGGGATTGAGATTTTTAAAACTCGCGCGTGTGCGTGCGTTAGGGTGTGTCATAAAATGAAAAATTGAGAAATCAAGGTTTTCCCTATGGTTTCAAGTTGTATTATGATGTACTAAACCATAATCAAAAGCAAAAAAAGTGATTTTGACTTTATTTACCTACCCCCTTTTTTGATTGAAAAAATGCATTTCTAGACGTTTTTGGTGGATTTTGACCATTTCCGCCTAAATCACATTTTCATATATGTGACTGCTTGACTTACTATTCCCCTATAAGCTTGGTATGGTAGCCCATACAATGCTATACCATACAATACCATGGTATACCATATAAATAATAATGCATTCATTGAAAGTGTGTATAATTAGTCAAAACAGGGCCGCCACGTGAAGGCTCAGTACCCCTAGCCCCATGTATATATTTTTTGTCTTTATTTTTTCATATATATATATATATTTTTTTTGCCATTTTATACTTTTTTTTTATTTTTTAATCAGATACTGTAGGGAGCAGTCTACTTCATGGGAAGCTTCTTGATGGCAATGAGGTCCTGCTTGCTGTTGATTCTGGGCACCAAGTTGATGTGCTCCGCTCTCCCCCGGATGAATCTGTCGCTCCTCTCAGCACCATACACAGCACTGGCTGCAGCTGTCACCTCTTTCACAGCCCTCTCTATAGCCTGCACGTGGCAGGGGAAGTACTCCACCTCCATGGGCTTCTCTGTGAACTTCAACAATTCAGACTTGGTCAGCTTGCAGGTGCCGATAGGTTCGGTGGCGACCTCCCAGGCGATCATCTTCTCCAGGGTGGTCGCCTGCGTGTTGAGGTTGGGCAGGGTGCGCAGTCTGAGAGAAGTGTCCCCCAGCTCCTGCTCCCCTCTAATAGAGATAATCTTGAGGACTGCGAACCTTCTCTCCTCCTCCTCCTCCTCCTCACTGCAGAGCATGGTCACCAGGATCGCCTCAGAATGAGCAAACCATGCAGGGGGCACGGTGGCACAGTGGTTAGTGCTGTCGCCTCACAGCTAGAAGGTCCTGGGTTCGATTCCCGCTAGGGGCGCTGCTGTGGGTGCTGGCGGCGTGTCTGCTCCTCCGCGTCATCAGTGCCCATACCCGAGGTGGGGTTGGTGAAAGGGCCTTTCTGTGTGGAGTTTGCATGTTCTCCCCGTGTCCCCTAGGGTAGATACCCTCACAAAAACATGCAGTAATCCTGGACTCTAAACTGCCTCCCCCTGGCCAGCCGGGGTGCCTGATGGAGGGGACTGGGACTGGTTGGAATAACGTGTTCCTTCCACGCGCTACGTCCAACCAGGGAAACTCCCCCCTGTCAGGTGAAAAGAAGGCAGCTTGGACTCCTCATGCATTGAAGGAAGCATGAGGCCAGTCCGCTGCCTCCCCAGGTTGGTGGAGGGTGTGTAGAGCCCAGGATCACATTAGGAATTGGCACTGGGTTAAAAAATGGGTTACAAAATCGTGGGATAAAATTAAAAAAAAAAAAAGAAAAAAAAAAAAAAAAAGAATGAGCAAACCATGCAGAGGACCGGACGGTCGGCATGACAGCCAACTGCACCATCTTGGGCTGGGTGCGAAGGCAAGACAGTTGGAATAGGACATTCCTAGGTCCGTCCACCCAGGTGTTGGTTCACCTTCACTTGGAACCAGCAGGGGAAGTATACCATGGTGATGAAGGAGACAATCTCCTTCAATCTGGCCAGCAGCTTCCCCTTAAGTCCATGGCTGCGGCACCACCAGTCACAGAACAGGTTAGCTGTGGTGAGCCAACTGCTGTGTCCATAGTCTTGCCAACTGTCAGTGCAGCAAGATCATTGTCCATCTTGCCACTTCTGATAGCATTTGTGATCCTGTATCCATAGTGCTGGTCTGAGGAGAGGTCTTTGACTACCTTGTCAGGAAGATCAGGGAGAATTGTCTTCCCCGGGATTGCCGGAAAGTTGAGGTTTCTCTCCAGAGAGCTGACAGTCGGCAGCAACTTCCCCAGCTCTCCCTCCCACCCATCCTTGCTGCTGGTCTTCCCATCTCTCTGAGTGATCAGCATCCTCAGCTTCAGCTCATTAGTGTGCAGCTGGCACACAATCCAGAACAATCTTCTCTCCAGGTATTCCTCCAGAAAGTGGAACATCCCACCCTTGTACCCGGTGTTACTGCTGGTGCTGTCTCCAGCAATGAACTCTAGGGTCTCAGCGACTCCGTACTCCGTGCACCACTCAAAGACTTGGAGAGCAAGTGCCTGTGATGATGACATGGTGGAGTCATCAGGAACCTTCTCCTTGATGAAGTGGTCGAGAAAGCGGCCATCAGCGTCAGTCATAGTGTAGATATCCTTCTTCTGGGTGGATGTGTAGAACTTCTTGGTCTCTGGATTGAACTCTCGAACCTTTGTCTTAGTGATTCTTGAATCTATCAAGATAGACTTGACATCCCCTTCTAGTATCTCTCTCTTCTCTCTAGACTGCACCTTCCTCATCACCTCCTCCAGCACGGTGAATCTTCTTGGGAACGACAGCCAGGTACTCGCTTCCAACTGGTAGTACTTCAGCTGCTATCAGGTCCTGGACAAATCCAGAGGTGATGGCAGCAGCTTGTCTGTCACCTCAGTCCTGATGGTGGCTAGAGCAGTGTTTGGAATCTTAAGTGTGTTTCTCTTCATTACATTCTCCTCAGCCATGGTCTCAGGTGTAGCTCCGGTGTTCTGTTCCTGTAGCAAGAGCTCTGCCTCACCACCCCTCCTGTCGTCTAATTCCTTCTGGTGTTCCCTTTTATTCTCTTCAGTAGCTTTCTTTATCTGATCAGCCTTTTCTTTTCTTTCAACAGCTTTCTGTTGCCTCCTAGTCTCCTTTATATCAGGTCCCACCATCATCATAGAAGCCTTCTGGCCAGGAGGCCGCTTGGTCTTCATAGACATCATGAAAGACAGCTCCAGCTTTGGAATTCTCTTATCTCTCCTACAGTTACAGTCCAGCAGGTGTGCCCCCTCCTGACATCCTTCACACCCTGACTCTGAGCAGGGGAAAAATTTCATGACCACAGGAGGCGATGTTGAAGAGGGAGTCCAGATTGTCCAGGAAGTGCTTCCTGTCACCCTCCCTTTTCATGCCCCCTCTGTTCCAGGCAAAGTTCTCCAGAGCAGTCCAGGCCACCTGGATCTTCCGTTCCATGGACCCGTTTGTGATTATGACTGGGGGTCTGAACTGACTATTGGCCCTCTGCCAACAGCTCACCAACTCGGCCTTGAAACCATAGGGAAAACCTTGATTTCTCAATTTTTCATTTTATGACACACCCTAGCGTGCGTGCACAAAACGAGCACGCGCGCAACAAAAATCAGTGACGCCGGGCGATAAACGACCAGCGTTAAACGCTCTCTTGAACGCAGGACGTTTTTTGAGCTTTTTTGCTCAAAAAAAGCGCCGGCCTGATAGAAAATGAATTGGGATGCGCGATTTATTCCTCGTCGTCTGTAAGCCCCTTTTGTTTTCTGTCCCCTCTGTTACTCTCCTATTCCAGTTCTGCCTGCCAACTTTGCTGTTTGTCGGGGAAGGTTTGCAGACATGACGGCGTGTCTGCTACAGTTCACATTAGTGTTTACAAGACTCTTTTCAAATAGCTGACAGTAGTCTATGCAGTGCTGAATTGGTCAATGTATCTGGATCTGGATCTGTATCTGTATCTAATTTTCTCCCTCTACTTATTGCTACTGCTGAGACCTAATGTTTTGATCGTGTCTGGATCCAGACCAAAAAAGAATAGCATAATGTGGACTTTATTATTTTCTGCATGGCTAATACCCTGCTGAAATGATAGGGCATTGCAATACCGTCCATCTGTTTAGTGAATAAGTCGAAAACCGACCGGCTGAGTCTTCATGAAACTTAGGCCTATATTGTCACCATGGGCCACACAATACAGCCTACAAAAAATAAACAAAATGTTGTTTACATAAACAATCAAGGTTACAGTTCAGTTCAGTTTGGTTTATTTCAGCACTTAAGGGCATGGTGAGCAGTACAAAAATTAAATGCATAATCTATATATGTACATACTTTGATTTTGTTTTTTTTTCCCTCCCCCCGCATGTCCATCCCAAGCCCAGAGTCTGAAAGGGGTCAGGGGAAAGCCATTTGGCTTGTCGAGCCCCACCCAAGCATGCATTACAGTTTCCAAAGACGATAAGATGAGATTTAAACTTTTCCACTTTTAATCCACTTTTTTTTCACATTAACCGCGGCGATGCTAACCAAGTTGGCATCGGGTTGGCATCTTCGGCTGACGTTAGCATCTCTTTGTAACAAATAATGTCCAAAATGCGGGGGATGCATGCACATCCGTGCACATGTGCGGTATTTATGGTCCATATCTGAGCCTACTGTATTGTGGCAATCGGCGGCCAGATTGAAAAATATTTCACTATTTCAATATTTCAATACGATTCATTTTGGCATAGTAACGTCCTAGCGATCTCTCCTGTGTGTCTGTGTAATGGTGGAAGAGCTGGTTGTTTTGGTTCGTGGCCGGAAGTGACACTTCGGGGACTGATTCGATCGGCAGGGGAGGGGGGGTTATACCGCTATATGTTTTGTCTTTCTCCCCAGACGTTGTCTCTACCTTGATGCTGCAGCTGTTTCCCTGCAGACAGACACTTGCTTTGCCCCGCAGACGGTCCAGAGCTTTGTCGTTGTCAACAAATCATGAAAACAAAACATTTGTTGGGCTAATGTTAAAGGTGGAGGGCGGTTTTGTGGGAGTGAGGCACCATTTTAGCGAATTACAGCACAGCAGTTGCCAGCAGTTTCATAATGAGCCAATAGAGTGGACTTAAGGCTGGTACACACTGCGCGATTTTTGGGACTTTCACAACGTCGTGCACGACGTACCCTTTCACATTATGCGATTAAAATTGCATAATTCGTTGACGATCATTTGTCTTGCGAGTGTTCACACTGCACGTTCCCGACGTATTGACGGCGGGGGCGGTGCTCCCGAAAATATTACCACCGACATAAGGTCGGGAAGGGAGGGTACCTTGTGTCAGTCTCTGTATATTACTATCTGACTGGTGTCACAGCAATGTTGTTTCTTTATACACTATGCCCCATAAAGTCATCCGCATGGCGTTTGGTGACGACAGACACACAGACAGTGAATCCATGCCAGTTGGCACAAATGTAACCAAATGGACCCCCAATGTGCCTATAGTTCATCCTTTTGGTTACAAATAATTGACACATAAAGGGAGAATTCCACCTATTTTCCACATTTTACTATGACAGAGATGTTTTGTGGAATTAAATAATGATAAAACAAATTACCCATGTTCCGTTTTTTCCTGGAAATTGATGTCAGAAAAAAAAACATCAACATGGTGAAATACATCTTGACGCTGCACATCAAGATGTGATCACCATGTTAATGTTTATTATTATTATTATTATTATTATTATTAACATGGTGCTCATTAAATAGCTTAAACACGCGCACACGGTGTTGTGGAACGATCGGTTCTTTTGGTTACATCGTGTGCAGCATGCTGCTGCGGCGCTGCCTGGTTATATTACAAAGTGATTAAATAAATAAACGCATATCCATAATACCAAAAATTGTAATATTGTGTAATATTGGAGCCAATCACCAATCACCTGCCATGCATCTGATCTGTCACACTTTAAAAAAAGTTGTCGTTTTTACGCGCGGGGAGGAGAGAGAGAGAGAGATGACGGAGCCAAGCCAATAAGGCCAGTAACTATTTGTTATCTTCTCAGCGGTTTCACTGCATCCCTTGCGTCCACTATTTATTCAGAATTTGGCTCAAATTTTGAGCCACGGACCACCATTTGATGACATTTTAGCCCCACAGAACGCAAAATACCTCTTTTGTCCACAATTCCAGGTTGGATTTTCGGAGAAAACAAAATGGTCAAACATACAGATCAAAATGACGATGAGCCTAATCTTCTACATTCTCTAGTTGTGTAGACTTGGGATAATTCACATGATGAATATTAAATCTTGAGAGTGTGAACATGAAACCAAATGGACCCATTTGGCAAGGTTCCATTTGGTTTCATGTTTAAGCTCTCAAAGAGTTACATAGGCCTATAGTTAAACCAACTTTCCTTCCATTTAGCCTGGGGACCCACCTGTTGGGGAAAAAAAACCGTTATAGGAGAAGCAGCCACCTTGTAGTAGCCTGCTATGTTTTTATTTTATTTTATGTACGTGGGTTTTGTAGGCTATCATCAATCAATGACCGCCGGCATTGTTCCCTTCCCATCGTCCCCTTTCACTCAAATGCGCAAAAGTTAATTTGAGTACAAAATAGGCCTATAGACAATGCATAAATCATTTGACACGCGTGGTAGAATGTTGATCCCTGACAACTTTACGCACGGAGAGAGAGAGAGAGAGAGAGAGAGAGAGAGAGAGAGAGAGAGAGGGGATCGAATTACAATGTCATACGTTTGCTGCGCTATGATGCTTTGGATCAGAATTATTTGAATGATAGGAGTGGTCCGTGCGTCCATGGGGATGTAGCCTCGATCTCCAGGCTCTCATCCGCGCTGCGAGATGAGATGAGATGGGGGGACAGTGGCTGCCGGCCGGCTTTGCAATGTTTTTACATTTGCCAGCACAATGCAAGTGTCGGGGGCTTGTCAGAAACTATGTCACACTGGACGAGGAAATGTCGCAAAAATCAAAATTGTTTAATATTGCCGATGTTTTGTCGGGGGGGTCCCGACGGCAAAATCAGGCCGATTTTTTGTCTTTTTGAGCTGTCACACTACAAGACGAAAAGACGGCCGTCAAACTGTCGGGAGTTGAAAAATCGGCCCCGACAGAGGAATTTTGTCGTGAGTCCAAAATCGGGGCTAAATCTGGCTAAAAATCGCGCAGTGTGTACTAGCCATTAGAGTCTGTTTTTTAAACAGATCGGTTTACAAACAGTGTTTGTGCACACTTAGCTTTCCCCTATTACCTTTAATAGACTCATAAAAGCACAAGTAACATACATCCCTATTTTATTTTTAAACTAAGTACTAAATACTACTAAATACCAGTGATGAGCAGTAACCTGCCACAATGCCTAAGCTACATAGTTTAACTACATTTTTCCGTAGCTTGTAGTCGTAGCTTACTACATTTGTTCTGGGAATAGCGTGTAGTGAAGCTATACTACTTGTTTCGAGTAGCAAGGAAAGTTAGTGTTGACGTAGCAAGCTACTTTGGTCGTGTAGCTTGTAGTGTAGCTTGCTACAATTTTCTGGGGATAGCTTGTAGTGTAACTTAGCTACATCTTTCGAAAGCATCAAGTAGTGTAGCTTACTACATTTTCCCAGTATAACTTGCCCATCACGGCTGAATACACACAACAATAAATAAAGAAAAATAAAAGTTGCATCTCATGTTATTTCTCCTTTAACCCACTGAACGCGTTTTGGTGTTCTAAGCATTATGTTTTAACTATTGAAAAATAGCAGATCTACAAGCTCATAGCGCGCCACCGAGTGGCGCGCTATGAGCTTGTATCTCTGCTATTTTTGAAAAAATCGTGAAAACGTGCTGCAAATCCTTGAATATCATGTTATCCAGAAACTAGAAATCTAGACAGGACACAATGCTGCTTAATAATATCTGGGGGCGATTGTATGAATTCCTTGCACATCCAAAGTAGTCACACTTTCGAGATGCTTCTAAAACGCCCGCGTGTGTGTCTGCCGTGTTGTCAGACAGCCAACGAGGCAGATCTAAAGTGACACAGATGCTCTCCCGTGGGGTGGGTGGGTAGGGGGGGGGGGGGGGGGGGGGGGGGGGGGTGAATGTCGGAAGCAATGTCAAAGTCAAACCCCTGCAAAGACGGATCGGGTCGGATTCACACCGGGCCAATTAGCCACGGCCCTTGGTGGGAACGTTTAGCGTTTGAGTTGGTGGGAGTATGAAAGGGTCAGGGAAGGGAGATGTGTTTATGTAGGACTGGCGTGGGTCAGTGTTAATTCTGACAGCAAATGCTGATTTGTCTTTGTGAATAACACACTTCTATTCCTAACATTTTAGTCGTTTGAATTTTGTTTAGTCTCATGGTATAGACCAGAGGTTTTCAACCAGTGGTCCCTGGGAGGATTCCAGGTGGTCCCCAGCTAAATGACGGAAAGTTGGTAGCCAAATGTAACCTTATAGATCTGTAACTCTTGAGAGCGTAAAATGTTTAAATGTTTTTTTTTTTTTTTTTTTTTTTAATATCACTTATACATCATTTACGTTACATTTGACGCTCTCAAGACTTAAATGATATTTATACATATGAATGACTTTAATTTTCAAGAATCTACACAATTAAAAATGTAGAAGCAGGAGTTGTTATCTTGACCAGCGTTTTGCCAGTTATCTCTCCTAAATTGTAGACACATACTCATCCTTATTTTTGGGCCCGAGAGACTACACTCAACATCAAATGGGGGTCCGTGAAAAAAATGCAGATTAAAATAGTGGAAAAGGTTGAAAACCCCTAGTCTAGACATAGTCGACTGAATAGTTTGTCTTGGCCAAACACTGCATAGTGTCCAAGAAATCAACCAAGCAAAGCTTTACAAGCCTAATACTGAGTGTCTGTCCGCTGTCTGTCCACTTTAAAGTGAGTTCAACTCAATAGAGCGGACTCCCTCAACACTCTATGCAACCTGCGGCTCAGGAGCCGCATGCGGCTCCAGAACACAGCCCTAGTGGCTCAGTGGCTGTAGCATTATTACATACACACACTGGGGTGATCCGCACCAAAATAATATAAACATTTCAGTCACCCAAAACACGTTGCGCTGTCTGACAGTTGCCAGTTAAAGTAGCACTTGGCCATGTCAAAAAAGCCCAGCAGTTATCAGAGGTGGAGCTTTCAATCTGAACCATCCATTTTCAAAGGTTTACTCAGTTTACTATGTCATTAATATACCTTAGAGGTGTTGTGTGGACTAGAAATGGAGTTCTGTAAAACTCCTTTATTTATTTTTTTAGAAACTCCATTTCTGAAGAAAGGTTGTGTTTCACCATGTTAATGATTTTTCTTTGAGGACCTTTTTCCTGAGAGTGTGCAAATGGAACCAAATGGACCCGCCAGGGTCCATTTGGTTCACATTTGCACACTCTCAGGAAAAAAAAAAAAAAATGCGGCTCCAGACAGATTTTGAATTTAATTTTGGGTCGAAAATGGCTCTTTCAACATCTTGGGTTGCCGACCCCTGTGCTAAGGGAAGCTCAGAAAGTTCAGGAAATAGTGTCAAGCATTTGAGGTCTCAAATAATGAAAATGTCACTACTTTCTCTAATGAACATTCATATTTGGCTAGGTTTGGGTCCTTTCCGGCTTAAGCCAATCCTAATGGAGCGGAGGTGGGCCTTGGGCGTGTGTGTGTGCGCGCGCATTTTTGCCTTTGGGCATATGCAGTATATACTGTATACCCGGGTGCATCAACTCGCCATCCAACCTCCCAGGTCTCCCTGAAGTGAAGACACCATTGTGTCCTCCTCCTGCTATATTTAGTGTGATCCTCCATAGGATCTGGGCAGTGAGTGTGTGGGTGGTTCTTTGTATCGGCGACGCTTTGAGGGGGATCACGGCTCAGTGGCTGTACTCTTTAAGGAAGAGATACTCATTAGGATGTGTATTTTACAGCACATGCTGTGAAACACAGTAGTATGACAGTAGTATGTATCAGGGGTGGGCAATTATTTTTCCCAAGGGGCCAAATAAGATACAGAAAATATTATGGAGGGCCAAGACTAAAGGCTGAACTAAAGTCTAAGATAAAAGTAAGAGTATAGGCCTAAGACCAACCATTTTGACACCAGGGCCCACTATTTAGTCACTATTTGAGCCATAGAGGAGGACCACGATTTGATGACATTTTAGCCCCACAGACCCCAAAACGAAAGATTTATTTTGTTTTTCGTCCACAATTCCAGGCTGGATTTTTACAAACAAAACAGGATACCATAGATTAAAAAATGACCATTCTTTCACATCCTCTGATTGTGTTGACTTGGGCTAATTCACATGCTGAATATTTTAACTCTTGAGAGAGTAAAAATGCAACCAAATGGGCCCGCAAGGGTCCATTTGGTTCCATTTTTACGCTTTCAAAGAGTTACATCTGGTTAACCAACTTTCCATATTTAACTGGAACTCTCTCAAGGACCACTGGTGGTCCCCGGGCCGGTCAGAGTCAGCCAAAGGGCCGCATTTGGCCTCCGGGCCGCATAATGCTCAGGTATGATGTAGATTATACTACTGTGCATTGCCATACTGTACATGATCAAAATGGAAATAAATGAGTGCAAAAGTTTTGGCTTTTTTCATCTTGCCAAAATATACATTATATAATTAGGGCTGAATTGGTTAAAGGTGAATTTTAGACTAGAAGGCTTTCTTATAGTTGTTATAGTAAGTCCCAACCAAAGAGCTCCAGGTTTTGTGCAGAAGACCATTAGGGACATGAGCAAATGCACTATTAATGCT
>CM076980.1:42649104-42686604 GCA_039105355.1 Benthosema pterotum | reverse complement strand
CCCCCCCCCCCCCCCCACACACACACACACACACACACACAGAAAAAAAAGGAATTACTCAATTACTTAATCACAGGGCGTTTTTGCCATTAGGCAGACTATAGGCAGTTGCCTGTGGCGCGGTGAGGGCACCACCAGACATGTTTTAAAAGGATCCCATGGACTAATAAGCCTCATATGGATAAATACATTATACTTGTCCTCTATGACTAGAATTGAACATTTAAAACATACAGTATAATGTGTTCTTTAGTTTAAAAATAGTTCATACTTTTACCCCTTGAGGGGGGCGCCGTTTTACTGTGCCTATCATAGGTATGACGTCACAGGAGAAAATCTTGCCTGGGGCCCCAAATTGCTAAGAAGCGCCACTGGGCTGAACCCTCTCTATCCCCCCAAGCAAGGGCGTGATCTTTACCCGGATCAATTCCATTAAGCCTCCCCGAGGCGCAGCGGGAGGCTCCTCTTGGAGTATTCGGAAGAACGAACAAAACACAGTCGGTCGGTCTCTGCCGACACAGCGTTTTTTATTTTTATTTGTCTGCGCCCGCGCTATCAAGCTCTGACAACGAATTAACAGCGTCGGACTAAGCGATGGTGACAGATAAGAGGTTCCGATCGTCTCGCTATCTCAGGAAGGGATCGCCAATTACATATCCCCCCAGCCCTCACCCCCGCCCCGTTTTACTGTTCCACAGAGTGTCAAGGCAGGAATTCGAACTCTAAAACAGTGCTTTTTCAACCAGTGGTCCGGGGACCACCAGTGGTCCTTGAGAAGGTTCTAGTTGGTCCCCAGCTGAGTTGGTTAACCAGAACTATTGAGAATATACACTCTCAAGAGTTCAGATATTCATCAGCAGAATTGACAGTATTTAATTAAGAAGTTTACACTGTTTTGTTGGCAAAAAGCCAGCCTGGAATTGTCAACAAAACCAAGAGAATTCTTTAAATTTTAGGTCTCCGTGGCTCAAATGCTAGAGTCGAAAAGGTTGAAAACGCCTGCTCCAAAGCGATGCAGATTGCCCCGATGCCGCGTCGAAACGATCCTCATGCAGTTAGCACAGGCGGTGAAATCCACCGTTATGGATCCCGGAGAGTGTTCTTGTCAGAGTAGAGTGAAATGGATCCGCTTGGTTCCATGTTAGCACGTCGAAACTGTGTGCAGTCAGTAGTGCTGCCGTTAAGCCAGGGACAATTATACCCCCACAAAGGAGTTGTCCGGGGGTTAGCGTTTTATGCATTTATTCATGTTTTTTTTTGTGGGGGAGAGGGGCATGCATAGCGTGTATGCACATGGGTTTTAATCATCTGATGATTGATAAATGTAGAGTAAGTGATTTGGGTGACTTGGAAAACCCTCCGGTGCTTATAATTAAAATGCCTTGAAACACTATGCTACTAAATAACTACAATTGTCGTACCACTAAACCAACACCATTCCATCGTTGAAAACAGAAAAGTCTGAGTTTTCTCAGAGTTTAGTATGTCATGTCAGAGTCATGCATGTTCGTGCCTGTTGCAACTTCAACAACTGATGTTGTTATTGGTGCTTACGTGCCTAATATCAAAAGTCCTGTAACCGAAAATGGTATGGGTGTGGTTTCATCGCCCGTGGTGCCGGCGATGAAGCCGCACCCATACCTTCCCCCCCCCCATTTGGAAATGCTACATCCGGCCCTGGAATTGAGCATCATGTCCCAGTATTTTTGGGTTAAACAGCTCTGCAATAGCAGATGCTGAAAGTTTGCCGTGATTAGCGCAGAGGAGTGTAGAGAGACGGAAAATTGCTTACAGAATGTTAACACCAATAGTTTTTCTGCCGTCCACGCGCTGCTCGTGGACATCCCGTTAGATTACCCCCGCCGGTCACGACGACGGCTCGTATCACGACGAGATGTAGATTTCATTCTTTAATCCAACTATTAGTCCGTGCGCATCGTCTGATGATCATCCCGTTGCTGACTTTCATTTGGGACAGAATTGGGGACAACTTTTTTTTTTTTCCGTCCCATTGACATGCATTCAACCCAATGCATTCAAACGGCTCTCCTCCGGTTTGCCCCCTCAATGTCGCTGGCGCATGGGTTAAGCAGCCAGGGCTACACAGCTCTTCCTGACTTGTGACCCGGATGTTTTTGGGTACATCGCCAGATGATCGATTAGGCAAGACAACAGACACAGCATAACAGAAACAGCACATCCTGTTTAGGAGATCTGAGCTTCAAAATAAGGGCTTTTTTACCGATCGAACTGGTTTGAGCCGCGGCAATGGAGAGGAAACAAAGAAGATCCGATTGCGGTCAATGAGTTAACTGATATAGACATCAAAGAGATTGGTGCTGCACAAGCACATTGGTGCTGACATATACACAACAGTGCTTACTCAAATTGTGGTCCAGAGACCACCAGAGGTCCTTGCGAGGGTCTTTCGGGGGAGTCCCCGGATAAATGGAGAGTTGGTAATTGTGATTGTGACTAAATTTGTCCCCAGATAAGCAAGCTCAATGGTAAAAAATGTCGGCACTCGAATGGGTTCAAATTCAGGGTAGAAGAGGAAAGATATTATGTGCTGCTTTAATACTTTTCATGTCAGGGCCGGATCTAGAGGGGGGCAGGGGTGGGCTGAGCCAGCCCAAACGTGCATCCTGCCCACCCAATGAAAGGTAATATCAGTTGTTTTCAACCAGTGATTCGGGGACCACCAGTGGTCCTTGAGAGAGTTCCAGGTGGTCCCCAGGAAAAAAGGTGGAAAATTGGCTAACCATATGTAACTCTTAACATCAAATATCTTAATACTGAATGGAGTAACTTATAAACTGTCTGGGGTGTTCACATGAGGCTGAGTAGACCATAAAATGACCAAAAGTTTTTTTGGAAGTGGAATATTCCTTTAATTCCCCAAGTACACACTAGATCAGGGGAGCCCAACCAGTAGATCAGGATCTACCGGTAGATCTCGGCCTGATCATGAGTAGATCTCAGGAGATGTGGGGGTAAAGAAAAAAAATGGGGTGGAAAAGGAAAAAAGGCGATTTTCACGTGTGTGCGTGTGTGTCTGCGTGTCTGTGTGTGTCTGCGTGCCTGTCTGTCTACGAAGCGGCTCATTTGGAGGATTGTTGTCTGCTGTTTGTGAATAATGCCAACAGTATTGCAACGTGTAATGGACTGTTCTGCAACTTATAATGGACTATTCTGGACTGTTCTTATTATGATTGCATTTGCAAAGGCAGTGTTTGTCCATGTCTGTTGTACTTATGTTGTACTGTTGTAGGCCTATTTATGACAAGTCCTTTGTACTTTATGCTCATATGGACATAAAGTAATGTGGTAAAACAAAGTACCGGTAGTGTTGTGTTGTTGTGAAGTTACTGCAGGCTGGCAACGATGCGTGTGGTTTGAAATGTTGATATTGGACTGGTAGATCCCGGAGGGGTTGGCTGCTGAAAAGTAGATCTTGGGTCAAAAAAGGTTGGGCACCCATGCACTAGATTATGTAAAAACATTTTAGCATAACTCACCCTCTGAATTTCAGCACACAAAGCCTGTTCTGAATGTTTTCTAATTAGGAAAAAGGTGCTGATGATTTGCATTTGGGGGGGGGGGGGGGGTCAATAACTCTGTGAAGAAGACCTTAAACACCATGTCTCAATTTTCTAGAGACAGCGAAATCCATGTGCGACCACGACGTAAATCGCAACGTTTTATAAACGCAACTTACGTTCCGGTCGCAAATACATTTCGCCCCTCCTGTGTGCATGCGAAGCCGTGGTTAATTTGTTCATCGTTGTATGAAGTACAGGGCATTCATTTATAGTCCAAGAGCATTAGCTCAAAATTGAGACAAACCCGAAACAAATTAGTAACAGTAAGAGGAATTCTTCAGGATATAATCCAAAATGGCCGGCACAATATGGCGACCACAATATTAGTGTATTCGTATGGTATGCTAATATTAAGAAGGCCATATTGGGCGGCCATATTGGAATTCATGTAAAGTTGCAATACAAAAAATGTTTTTATATATGTATTTATATAATTGATCAACCTGTGAAGATTCAGAGAAATATCTCTCAGTTTAAATTTTTGCCATTTTCACCCCCCCATTATATCTATTAGTTATTTTGACGCCATCTTGAATATCTCAGAGAGCACAAGGATTCACAGGGACTTTTAGTATGTCATTCGCAGTGTTGGGACATGTGCACTACGTAACTTAATATATTACATAATATATTACCAAAATGCAGTAACTTGTAATATAAACATATTACTCAACAAAAACAGCTAATATATTATACTTTTCTTTCTTCATTACTGCATTACTTTCAATATTACTTTCTGTCAATCTGTTTCGTTGCAAGTGTTCTTGTGAAATTATCTTGACAACTGCAGAAGTTAAATAATGACTTATCTTCTATAATTTGTCATCAAATTATTTACTGGCTTCCATGAATTCAAGGAATACATTTAACTCCTGTGTTATCTGTCCATAGCTCAGTAGGAGGAGATAGGTCAACACCAGTGCTGTTTTCAGGAGTGACGTTTTTTCAAGTTGATTTCATATGGAATTGGCCAGCTATCAAAGTGCGCTTGCTTTATTGCAAGTGCACTTTGCCACTGCAATGTTTGATTAATAGTGATACTAAATATTTAATTATATATTTTATAAAAAGTTTTTTTTAAGTAATATTTAATAGTAATATTAATATATTACACTTGCTCAGACTGTAATATTGTAATATAATATATTGCTTTAAAATGAAGGTAATAACTAATAAGTAATATACTAACAATGTATAGTAATATTCCCAACACTGGTCATTCGTAAGGGTATTCTGAACATATCCTGAAAAATCCAGCTTGTTACTAATTTGTTCCGGATGTAACCCTATTACTAGTGGACTATTGTGGAAAAGGGAGGAAAAAAAAGATAAAAGCTACCATGACAACACAACAGTATAATTTATGGCCTAGTCATGTAAAAAAAAAAGCCTCGGAAGCTATACAGTATATGCACAGATGCACTGTCAAAAGTGCCAAGTCATGACTACTCTATTGACCAAGTCTCCAAGTAAATTAGGGGCTCACATGTTAACCTATTAGAGACGCCTCCACTGAACAAATTAAATCAATTTGACAAATGACTTCGAGCGTCGTCGTGACCCCAGAACGCCGGGGTCAAAATGTGAATCGAGTTAAAGGGGAATTCCACCCATCTTCAACATTTTTTTCTCAGAGTGTACAAATGCAACCAAATGAACCCTAACAGGTTCATTTGGTTCCCAGTCCATATGCCAGCCAACGGAGTCGCAGACAAAGCCGTGCCTCTGTCAAGTACGCTTCAAAATAGACGCTCCACACCCGTGGTTTCCCCACCAGAGGTTCGGGGACCATCAGTGGTCCTTGAGAGGGTTTCCGGGTGGTCCCTGTGCTGTGGAACTGTAGGTCTGGAGTTACACACAATTACTATTATTATTCCAATTTCCATCATACTAGATAATGAAATGAGAAATGTTTCTCATCAGAACTATTGTTCTATGCCTGTATTGCATATTGAAACCTAAAATATGTGTAGGCTATTGTATTGGACTGAAACTAAAGCATTTTTTGATTCTTTTGTCAACTAAGACCAGACTAACAAATGAAACAGAGGAAACTAAATGGGACTAAAAGACTTAGGGCTCCATTTTCGTCACATGCTAAACCCCTTATCCCAAACCTCTTATCCCTTTTTACTATTTTTAAAAACTTTTGGGAACAGTTCAACGTGCCAATCTATTGACACACTGTGAGGGTGTAGACTGGTCATTTGAAGTATTGAATTTGTTTGTAATAGTTTAAAAAGGCAAAGAAGTTAAAGGTAGGGGAAGTGATTTCACTTTTGTCACATATCACCCCCCAAAAAAATGTTTTCTGTTAAAATGCTCTATTATAAGGTGTGCAGACCATATATGGAGTTTTCCCCTCCCCCATGTTAGCAGAGGAGCTAATAAAAGTTCCCCAGGTGGAAGGTGAATTCTCCTCCAATCAGGATCGAGCAGCAGGTTCACATAGTGTAGCTACTCTTGGGGCGCCCCTAGTGCACCAGGCTGGTACTACACCATGAATTTCAAATCACTCACCCTACCTTTAAGGGATAAGGGGTTTAGCGGTGACGAAAATGCTGCATGCAGAAAACTTGGCCTCGACATGAAAAGGGTTGAAAACGGCACGTTCTTACACCGAGAGGACGGACGTAAGGACGGATGGGGGCGGGGGGGTTGTGTGGACGGACGGATAGGCGGACGAACGGCGGCGGGGGTGATGGGGGGCGGGCAGCGAACAAAAATGAGAACTCCGCAGAGGGACGGGGGCGCCGGCAGACAGGCAAGCGAGTTGCGAGGCGAGAGCCGGCGTGAAAGTCATCTCAAGGTGAACGCGATCCCCCCTCTGCTCTGTGTCTGTTTAATTTCTGATCATCGCATAGATATGCGGTGTGATCATTATATCCAGCACTGGCAGGCAGGCAGGCAGAGACACACACACACACACACACACACACACACACACACACACACACACACACACACACACACACACACACACACACACACACACACACACACACACACACACACACACTCCCCTGTTTGCTTGCTCAGGGTCCGTCTCCTTTGCAAACCAATCACTGATGAATATTTAAAGCTCATGCAAACCAAAATAGATGGGCAGGGGTGTGTGTGTGTGTGTGTGTGTGTGTGTGTGTGTGTGTGTGTGTGTGTGTGTGTGTGTGGTGTGTGTGTGTGTGTGTGTGTGTGTTGTGTGTGTGTGTGTGTGTGTGTACTGTGTGCGCTTGCGCGTGTGTAACACAGCAAATCTGCACTTTTACTTTTGGTCATATGCATGTAGTCTTTTGAACGGTTTGCATTTAGCTTTAGTCACATTTTGCTTGCGCACTTACAGTGGATCTTACAGTGGATCGACTATATTTCCGCAATATTATCTGCACGACCAAGTCAAACTAATGGCAGTAGCGTAACTTCTACAGTTGGGAAATGCGATTTTGCGCTTTTATCCAAAGTGCATAAAAAACACACAAGTAGATTCCATAGGACAGTTCACACAGACACGTTCATACATTTTTATCCGTCAGGCTCAGGACGGGCGTGGCTAATTCGTGAGGGGGAGGGGGCTGTGTGGGGTGAGGCAGCGTTTTAGCCAATCACAGCACAGCAGTCTCCAGCAGATTCATAATTTATATAGAAAAGCACAGGGAGCTGTCTGTGGTGCTGAAATGTTTCTAGGACAACATGTTTTTAGATGAGGTTCTGCAGCTAAATGATATATATTTCTGGGGGTCCTTCCTATGAAATATGTTAAGCATCACTGACACGGAAAGGGATTTTTTCCAGAAAAAACTAGAACCTCGTGCCAGGGTCTAGAATTTAGTGTCACAAACTAGAATTTAGTGTCATGGACTAGAATCTAGTGTCGGGAACTAGAATCTAGGAATCTAGGAACTAGAATCGAGCATGGGGAACTAGAATCTAGTGTCAGAAACTAGAATCTAGCGTTGTGAACTAGAATCTAGCTTCAGAAACTAGAATCTGATCACAATGGGTTAAAGTGAGATATAAGGCACTTGGCACGTGGTTCGGGCCCCGAGTAGCAGGACTGCCAGCATGTGGAACTCCAATCTCCCGCCGTTGTCAAACTCGGGGGGCAAATTGACAACGTGGGGTCTTTATCGGCAGTGATTCGAGGAGCCGCCCCGTCTCTAGCGACATCGCAGCGCCCGTGCCAAGTCTTGGGGAACAAATCGGGTTAGCGCTGGATTAAGTTGAAGCACCTTGTGGGTGTAATGCACTTTATTCTCCTCAGAAAGGCTCCGCTGGTGTCAGGACACATTAGGCACGAAGCGTCAATCTCTCCAGTGGTGGAAGAAGTATACTTTTGCAGTCGTGCCTGAACGTACCGGTAACACAAGTATGCCATACTTGAGTACTAGAAAGTATACTCAAATGTCTAATTCTCGTGTACAAGATCTGCATAGCCTACACTACAGCAATGAACCAGGTGCAGGTTCATATTGGAACCATCGAAAGCTTCCTGTCATGGATGTTGCCATGTCTGCTTTTTATTTAAGTTATTTATAGTCTCAGTAAAGTCTCAGTAAAGTTGTTTGATTTTTTTTAAACTAGCCTTAAATGCTTAAACCTATTATTCTGCTCAAACATTTTCTTAAAGCAGTGGTTTTCAACCGTGGTCCAGGACCACCAGTGGTCCTTGAGGGTTCTAGGTGGTCCCCAGCTAAGTGGTTTAAGCAAATAAAACTCTTCAGAACGTCAAAATGAAACCAAATGGAACCCTGCGGGTCAATTTGGTTTCATTTTTACACTCTCAAGAGTTAACATATTCATCATGCGAATGAGTCCAAGTCTACACAACTAGAAGATTAATGGTCATGGACAGAAGCAAAAGAAATATAGTTTTGGGGTCTGTGGGTCTAAAATTGGTGGTCCGTGGCTCAAATGGTGAATAAATGGTGGGCCCTGGGATGAAAAGGTTGAAAACCCCTGTCTTAAAGGACAGGATCCCCATAAAAACTATCCGAGACACAGACCCCCATCTGAAAGATATTTTGAGACAGGTTTTTATTTTCCATTCATATAAAACAAGAACTATTTTGGTAAATAGCTGATCTACCAACTCACAACAACACATTGTGAGCCGGTATGATTGCAATTCTCCAGTAGCTACAAAGAATAATATTCTTTACTTTCTAAAGATCTTGTTAATATCATTTTTGCCCTAGTCAATAAATCCTATAGGATTCCAATAGAAAGGTCCTATCAGATTTTGGAACAACTACTACAGGATTGGCATTCCTAAGAATCATATAGGGGCTGACAGGCGGCGAGTAATAAATCACACATTCTAATTCATTTTCAATGGGACCGGCGTTGTTGGCTCAGAAAACGTCCTGCGATAAAGAGAGCGCGTAACGCCGGTCGTGTCAAAAAGGTTGAAAACCACTGCCCTACTGTATTTACTAGAAGGCAGAGGATCCTGGCTGGTTCCAGGCTGGCTTCTTCTCTGGGTTTCTTATATATAGGCCTGATCCGGGGGCTAGAAATGATGAATGGGAACCACAGGGGAAGAACTTTGATCTACTTATGGTGTCATAATCCCTGCTGTATAAGGTCCCGGTGCTCTCTGACATTATTATTACCGTCGGTCGCTAGTCATGTCGATGTCTTCTGACTAGATTGATTTCTGACATTCTAGTTTCTGGAGTCTTGTTTCCCGACGCTAGATTCTATGAGCCTGACATTCTACGGGGCTGACACTTAGTTTCCCACTAGGTGATGCTAGATTCTAGTTTCCGACGATAGAATCTGACACTAATTCTAGTTTCTGACACTAGATTCTAGTGCCCTGTGATGTTCAACATATTCATGCCAAGGACCCATTGATCTATATTTGGATGCGGACCCCCATCTGAAACATGTTGTTCTCAGATTTTGAGTTAACAGGTTTGCTTCCGAATAATATAGCCTATTCAAAAGATCTGTGTCGATTGTTCAAAATATTAGAGCTACAAGCTCATAGCGCGCCACTCGTGGCGCAAAGGTCTGCAAAGATCACCAAAACGGACAGAAAGGGTTAAAAGGTCTCTCTCTGCCCTTCTTTTCCTCAGCGGCTGACAAGACAACTTGTTTGGGACTCTTTTTTTTTTTTTTTTTCTATGTGCTTCACAGAACATGCCGAAAAGGTCGAACCGCCGGACGTGGCAGGTGATTCATTTACAAAACAAAAATGGTCCATTATCTGTGTGTGTGTGTGTGTGTGTGTGTGTGTGTGTGTGTGTGTGTGTGTGTGTGTGTGTGTGTGTGTGTGTGTGTGTGTGTGTGTGTGTGTGTGTGTGTGCGTGTGTGTGTGTGTCAAAAGTATGATGACAGTGTGATGACACTCGCGGTTTCGATCTCACTAGACAGGGGTGGATGTAACATGTCCCGTTTGGGGGGACAAGAGAACATGTTGGAGGGGCAAGAGGGGAGAAGCCGTACCACCCACCCAGCCGCACCATTTTCAGTTACCGACTTTTATTAGGCGAGTATCAATAATAACATCAGTTGTTGTTGAAGTTGCAACAGACACGCAGCATGCATAAAGCTAAAGGTCTGACTCAAAGAGTTTTCTGTTTTCAATGATGAAATGCTGTTGGTTTAGTGGTGACACAGCTAGTAGTGTTTCACATCATTTTAAATAGAAGCACTTTAATTTGAAATATCTGGGGGTTGTTTTGCATCGTATTTGGGGGGGGGCAGACTGGATATTTAGGGGGGCATTGCCCGTGCATGCCCATGCCTAGATCTAGATCTAGTGAGATCGAAACGTTGTCCTTTTTTTGATAAAGTAAATTCTTTGCCATAACACTGGTGTGCGGGCCCTACACTACTCTACTACGAACGCATGTTTTAGTCCCATTTATTATTATTATTTAATTATTGACTAAAAACCTGTGTCAATTTAGTCTTGAATCTACAAAAGACAAAAACAACTCTGAGCCTAATCCAAATTGGAACGTCAGCAAATTGAGCTCAGTGTTCTAATTTAGCCAGTCATTACCCAAAACAAAACAAACAAAAAAAGTAAAAAGAAATGTACCCGTCTTTGCCAAAAATATCTCCGCACATTGCTCACTTTCCCTTGAAAAAAATATCCTCCATCGAGGTGGTTTAAGTGGAAGTGTTTGTTTTCCCCGTATGAAAAAAAGGGCTCCGGAATCAAATCGCTTAACGAGCCAAGAGTGGTCTGAAACTTGAAGATAAGTGCAAATGCAGTTTTACTCCAGCTGAGTGAAATGTTTCCAAATGTGTTTTGCGTCTTGGGTCATGTACAAGCAGAATGTTGCAAAGTGTTGCAAATATGTTTTTTAATCCAGTTGGCACCGGGAAAGTGACCGTGGCACCCGTTAAGAGTTGTATTTGAGCAT
Source organism: Benthosema pterotum (assembly GCA_039105355.1). Taxonomy (NCBI): domain Eukaryota; kingdom Metazoa; phylum Chordata; class Actinopteri; order Myctophiformes; family Myctophidae; genus Benthosema; species Benthosema pterotum. Next base: position 42,675,626 of record CM076980.1, on the reverse strand, counting down.
GGCTAGCAACCTCAAATCATGTTGCGTTGTGCCATGCTATGACTTTTGTGCTTTTTTGTAATTCATGTTTTTTTTTTTTTTTTTTTTTTTTTTTTTTTTAATCAGCAAATGTGTAGATATGTTATTAATTAATAAACATAAACATAATAAACATTTTAATATAGGCCTACACGTCAGCAGTTTTTACTCAATTCTGAACTCCCTCCCTTACAAAAGGAAAATGTATGTACTATTATATAAAATATAAATGCACTGTGATGTATGGCAATATATTATTATCTCAATGTTCCATGAATACACTATATGTTGGAATAATATGTTTGTCAGATATATTATGCATGGGTGTAATATATTGCAATATATTGTAAATTATTGCCAAGCTCCATATATTGCAACATGATAAACATGAATATGCATTTATATATCCCAAAACAAATGGTGATTATATATTTATGAATGTATTGTATAATGCATTGCAATGAATATGTACCCTGCTATGAGTTTTGTGCTATTTCATGCTTGTTTTGGAAAAATATTAATAATCTTGCGAATGTGTGCACTGGTTCCAAATGAATATCAATGATTGTATAATATACATGCTGAATCTTTGCATCTAGAAGAACGTATTTTGAAATAGGTGCAAATGTGAACCAAATGTGAACCAATGTGAAGCAAATGTGAACCAATGTGAACCAAATGGACCCATTATGGTCCATTTGGTTCACATTTGTACACTCTTAGGAAAAAGGAAAGTCATTAACATGGTGAACACATCTCGATAATGTCAGTCAGATGTATCTCACCATGTTAACGGTTTTTCAGACCTCCATTTCAAGGAAACACAGAATGGGGGGAACTTTTTATCACATATCTAAGGTATATTAATGACATAGTAAAATATTGAAAATGAGTGGAATTCCCCTTTAAGGCACGTGCATGCACAGTTGCACACTTGCATTTGCATGTGCATTTGCGTGCACCTGCGCAACACACACACACAGACACGCTATTAAAACAAGTATAGCATATTGAGAAAGATTGTAATGTCTAATTGTATCCATAAAAGTAAATGACAAGACAAAAAACATAGGCCTACTTTTGCCCCCAAAACAATACTTTAGATGTGAGAAGTGGGGGGGACACCGTCCCCACGCATCAACCTGACACTACACCCCTGCCCTTGACGTGGAAAAGGTTTGACGGCCACTGAATCATAGAAACACACTGTTTGAGGAAGGAAAAAAGAAAAAGAAAAAGAAAAAAAAGCTTGAGTTGGGCTTCAGGCCATAATGGACTAATTAGAGTTGACCGCAGTCATGGCCTGAACAGAATCAATTAGATAAGTAGTAGAAGTGGAAGGGGATCCAGGGGTATATTAAGCGTTTCTGAACTGAAAAAAATTAAATGGTTCAAAGATTTGCGCCACATTTTCACCATTTTCAAAATATCAGACCTACAAGCTCACAGCGCGCCACTCCGTGGCGCGCTGTGAGCTTGTAGGTCTGATATTTTTCAACAACTAAAGCAATGCCAATAATGCTAAGTACTGCTAATAACGCTAACTATTGTTAATAATGCAAAGAGATGCTAATGCTAAGTATTATTAATATTGCTAATAATGCTAATTGCTGCTACTGCTATTTTTTTTTATATATTTTAACAGTGCCAAGCAATGCTAATGAGACTAATTCAAGCTAATAATGGTAAGTACAGTAAGTAATGCTGGTTAATGCTAAGCGTTGCTAATGCTAAGCAAGTAAGGCTAATGATGCTACATAATGCTAATGCTAAGTCATGCTAACAATGCTACATAATACTAATAGTAATAATAACTAATAATAAGCTAATAATAATTCCCACCAAATATGGATTAAGGCCCGCGATCTTCAAGACACGGCTGAAAAAAATAAAATAATAATAATAATATCACGAGACAGCTTGACGGTTCGCTGGCCCAAAGCCACCATGGTGGGCTGGAAGCTGCAGAGTGGAGGCTGTGCACTAGACTAGAGAGACTCAGTGATCTGACAGAAGTGAAGCGGACGTTAAATATTTGAGCGGGGCAAAATGCAGACAGAACTCTGCGCTGGAGCGCGGGTGCCAGCCAGCGCCATCTAGAGACAGAGTTCTGACAACTCCGTTCACTTCATTATGCCAGTCTAAGGTATAGCTGTATAGTCGCCTTAAAATTGCCATTCGAGCCTCGGAAAGCAATTTCAGGCCGAGCTTCGAAGCTTTGCTAAAAAAAAACAATATGCTGCGACCCCCCCCCCCCCCCCCCCCCCGCGGCGCGCGTCCACTAACTCTTAAAATCGTGGATGTTGCCATCGGTAGATACGTTTTCTACTGCCCTGAGAGGTGATTGACATCTGTGAATACACCAGTCATGACACCGCTCTCCTTTTCTGTCCTTTCTGATGAGACTGATCCGACACAGCCACGGGTAACACTCTGTTTTGATTGCCAAAACATGCCGTCCGTCGGCTCGTTTAATTATTTGTTTTGCTGGGAACGACTACGTGTCTATTGTAGTATATATAGTCTAAACTGCCTTGCTTCTGCTGGACAGCTAACCATAAAACCAACATTTCCAAAGGCTTGTTTAATTATTTGTTTGCTGGGAACGACTACGTGTCTATTGTCTAAACTGCCTGCTGCTGCTGGCTGGCCTGCTGCTGGCTAGGTAAATACCATACCATAACCTAAAGACCAACCAGTCAGCGTGCAGCTCTATAGAGTACAGACGGAGTTGCGCAAACTCCGTTCACTTCCTAGAGCTAGTCTAATGGCGGATCGCCTACATAGACTTCTATTGAGAATGGGACATCTTCAGTGAAAACAATGCATTTCCAACTGCAGTAACAGCGCGTTTCACAGCGAGTTTCTGACCCCTCGATGTCGCACATCTACTAGATGGGGGAAAAGTTAAATAAATAAATAAATGCGAATGGTTCGGGATCATTAATATTCGTTCGCGTGGCGACCTTAGCGAGCGAATGGTTCGAATCCCGAGCTTCGGTATACTTCATTAGCCAGTCTAAGGGCAGCCTCCGCGGCAGGGGTGCCCACACTTTTTTGACTTGAGAGCTACTTTCAAAATGACCGGCTCCACAAGATCTACACATCAAAGATGTGATTATTCCATCACTGAAAATCCATTTCAAGGCCCCTTGAAAGTGGGAGCTTTGAAAAAGTGGTGATGGTGTTACTTACTGTTATAGTGTCTAAGAATAAAGCAAAAAAAAAAAAAAAAAGAAAAATAGAGGGAGAGAGTTGAAAGGTTTTCTTGTATATGCTACTACTGACGTTTGAAAACAGTATTTGGGGTTTGAATTGACAGTTAGTAATGTTTACTTTAGTCTCTTGTACCCAAAACTAAGAACTTTCATGTTTGGCAAAACGTTGGTCAAAATTACAAATATTCTAATTATTTTCTAATTGTGTGGACTCTTGAGAGTGTAAAATGAAACCAAATGGACCCTTAAGGGTCCACTTTGGTTTTGTTTTAACACTCTCGAGAGTTACAGATCTATGAAATACATCTTGATTTGGGATTGGGTTTCCTTTTTTTTTGAGAGTGTACAAATGGAACCAAATGGACCCGCTAGGGTCCATTTGGTTCACATTTGTACACTCTTAGGAAAAAAAATAAAATAAAGTGGGTGGAATTCCCCTTTAAGAGGCGTCCCCCCACTTCTAAAAGTCCCACTACAACACTGATTCCAACTCACATTTGAACAAAAGTGTAAAGAAATGTTCATCTGATCGAAGTTAGTTGCTGGACTGGAGTCACAAAGAGATAATGAAAAACATGAAGTGAACTTCAACGCGCGCACACACCCAGAACTGTGTGTACGTACATTTATGAATACATTTTTGCAAGCATTCGGTCTGCTGACTTTCTTATAAGGAACTCACATTTGAACAGAAATCGTGATTTGTCACTGCTATGCATCATAAAGAATGCTTCCCTTTCCTTTGTGAGTCTCTTGTCCCTGTTCTGCATGCACAGTACAAGATAGACTGAGCAGACTATAGACCTACCTAACAACACGATTTCAACCCATTTTCAAACTCCACACAGGGCTTCTGACCACACAAACCACTATGTATAGTACGTGTAGTATGTGATTTCACTTAATTCAAATATACAGTTTTTTTTTTCCTTTATTTTTTGGATAATCCTCCTTACTATACAGGAATCTTTATTGTGTGTACAAACACTGTTTAACAGCAGAATCTAACTCCGCCTCACTTCCACTCTGTTGGCTCATTATTAAACTGCTGGAAACTGCTGTGTTGTGTCTTTTTCATGTTGTTTTCTCTGTCTGTGTAACTAAGTGTGCGGCTCGGTCGTTGTCTCCGAGACAAATTTAAACTTGAACCTTGTGATTGGCTAAAATGCTCACTCACAAATTCGCACCTTCTTTCCCAAACCTGACGGATACTTTGTTTTCATGATTGTTGTCGTTCAGACAACAACAAAGTTCTGGACCGTCTGCAGGACGAAGCAAGTGTCTGCCTGCAGGGAAACAGCCGCAGCATCAAAGCAGAAGCAACGTAAAAAGGCAAAAAATGCAGCTATAAATGTATTTGAATATATGTATAAAATACATTTGTATGTATTTTTGGCTAAAAAGTAAAGTTTCCTCTATTACCTTTAAACGAAACTGTGATATTCCCCGAAAGGCTTAAATGCTGCCTGAACTTCGGCTGAACACGCCGCGGGCGTGCATTAAAACCAAACTGAACATCAAACGCAAAGAAACGACACCCTTCAAGATCAGGGGCGGATCTAGGCATAGGCATGGGTCGGGGCATGCCCAGTCTGCCCCACCAAACATGATGGCATGCAAAACAACCCAAGATAATTCAGTGCCTATATTTAAAAGTATTTGAAACATTACTCAAAATGGTATGGGTGCGGCTTCATGGGTCCTCATCATGAAGCCGCCCCCTTACCATTTTCCTCTACCCCCCCCATTGGGAAATGTTACATCCGCCCCTGTTCAAGATCGAAGCGATGTTGAATTTTATATGTAGCCGATTCCAATGGCTCTTACGGCGCCATTCAAACCTATACTGAAAGCCTTAATGGAGATAGGATTTCCGCCTAGAATTATATCCCTTTCCAATTGAAAGCCCTCTGGGATGGTATATACGTCCGTGTTTGTTTAGACATTTCGATTTCAAATGTGTTTTTTACCTTGCACTTGTACCTCACATGGCTATTCTGAGGCTGGTGAAAGAACAGACGAAGAACAAAGGTGTGTGTGTGTGTGTGTGTGTGTGTGTGTGTGTGTGTGTGTGTGTGTGTGTGTGTGTGTGTGTGTGTGTGTGTGTGTGTGTGTGTGTGTGTGTGTGTGTGTGTGTGTGTTTGTGTGTGTGTGTGACCACTGAACTAGACGATTATGCCTGGCTATTAAACTGCCTCATGTTGTTTTTCATGTGTCCTCAAAAATCCTCCTTGCCTATGCTGCCAATGCACTAGTGACACAGTAGCCTGATTGTCAGACTCCATGGCTCAAGAACACAGAACCCAGCTGAGTGGGCGGGGCCCAACGGAGTAGATGGGGTCTGTGGGCTGAACCCAGGCTAGTGACACAGTGCACTTCCAAAATGCACTAGAATGCGCTAGAGCAGTGGGTTTTCAACCATTTTCATAGCAGGGCCCACTATTTATTCTGCATTTTAGTCATGGAGAGCCAGCATTTGATGTTGAGTTTAATCTCTGACTAATTTAGGAGAGATACCAGTAACTTATTGAAAAGAAATGGTGGATCCAAAAAACTTTATGTGCGCCAATACGCACGCGTTGGGGAGCTCAACCACTCCACACCTGTCCGTCACCATATCAGTTCCCCTGTCCCCTTGCATAATGTGTCCGGCTGGCCACTCACATTACAATATTGTGCCAGGGATGTAACACAATTTGAGTGTATATTTTCTACATTATATATATACTGTATATTGTCTCTACATCATCAATCAATAGTGTTGATACTCCCACCGAAAGCCTTCCGCGGTGCAATCCTCGTTCAATGTCAAAAAAACGAGCTCTGTTCCCCTTCAAGTAACTATCTTTGGAAGCACTACAAAAAACACATTTTCTCGACAGCGCTGCCGTCAAGGTTAAGTCAACAAACGACAGCAACAATAGAACACGACTGATGTTTTCAATCAACCTCCATGAAGAGACTCTTTGACCCCCGACCCCTCGGCGGGCGGTCGGTCGGGTCGGTCGGTCGGAAAACGACGCGCGACGTCCCGTCAGGGGCGAGAGAGAAGAGACGTCGTGTTTTTGTTTGCGAGGACTCCGGAGGGGGTTTCGCGCCGCCGGTTTGCGGCCCTCCACTCCCGGCAGGGTGGGTTGACAAGGGCAACGCCACGAGAGAAGGGTCCTTGGAGAGGAGGGCCGCACAGGAAATGAAATGTGGATCGACTCAATCTGTTTACTGTCAGTGCGCTTTAATGAAGTCAGATTTCAAGAGCACAAGGGCGGATCTAGGCATGGGCATGGGGGGGGGGCATTGCCCCCCTAAATACCCAGTCTGCCCCACCAAACATGATGGCATGCAAAACAAGATATTTCAAATTAAAGTGCTTATATTTAAAATGATTTGAAACGCTACTACTGGTACTAACTAACTACAGTTGTCACACCACTACACCAACAGCATTTCATCATTGAAAACAGAAAACTAGTCTCTGAGTCAGACCTTTAGCTTTATGCATGCTGCGTGTCGGTTGCAAATTCAACAACTGATGTTATTTTTTTAAGCTTTACTTGACTAATAAAAGTCCTGTAACTGAAAATGGTATTGATGAAGCCGCCCCCATACCATTTTCTCTTGCCCGTCCAACATATTCTCTTCCCCCCCCCCCCCCATGGGACATGTTACATCCGCCCCTGGCAAGAGCACCTGGGCGATATGTCTGTGTGTGGTTGTCCTCCTCAAGAACACGGGGCCTCAAAACGAGCGGCGCTTTGACACGGGGAGGGGACGGCCATGACAGATGAAAACAAGTCACGGTTGTTTGCAGGTTCGGGCATATTGATGGGGAAAAAAAGTATACTGGAAGTATCCCAGAAGCCTTTGTTGGAGTAGATGGAAGGTGAGGCCAAGGTTGAACTGAAACAAACATTCATCGGTTTGTCTTTCTGTCGTTCGGCACTAATGCACTAGAATGCGCTAGAGCAGTGGGTTTTCAACCATTTTCATAGCAGGGCCCCACTATTTATTCTGCATTTTAGTCACAGAGAACCACCATTTGATGTTGAGTTTAATCTCTCGAACTAATTTAGGACAGATACCGGTAACTTATTGAAAAGGAATAGTGGATACAAAAAAACTGTATGTGCGCCAATCAGTGTTGGGAATATTACTTTACCTTGTTAATATAGTACTTATTAATTATTACCTTCATTTTAAAGCAATATATTGTATTACAATGTTACTGTCTGAGCAAGTGTAATATATTAATATTACTATTACATATTACTTTCAAAAAACTTCTTACAAAATATATGATTAAATATTTAGTGTCACTATTAATCAAATATATACAATAAATTAAGTGCACTTGGCTATCTGGCCAAATCCATCTGAAATCAACTTGAAAAATGTCACTGCTGAATGAATAATTTGATGACAAATGATAGAAAATAAGTAATTATTTAACTTCTGCATTTGTCAAGATAATTTCACAAGAACATTTTCAACGAGACAGATTGACAGAAAGTAATATTGAAAGTAATGCAGTAATGCAGAAAGAAAAGTATAATATATTAAGATTGTTTTGGTTAAAGGTAGGGGAAGTGATTTCACTTTTGTCAGATATCACCCAAAAATATATTTTTTCTGTTAAAATGCTCTATTATAAGGTGTGGAAACCACATATGGAGTTTCCCCCTCCCCCACGTTAGCAGAGGAGCTAATAAAAGTTCCCCAGGTCACCACCAATTCTCCTCCAATCAGGAGAGAGCAGCAGGTTCACATAGTGTAGCTACTGTTGGCGGCCCCTAGTGCACCAGGCTGGTACTACACCATGAATTTCAAATCACTTCCCCTACCTTTAAGTAATATATTTATATTACAAGTCACTGCATTTTGGTAATATATTATGTAACGTGCATGGGTTGGGTGACCACCTGGACCACTAGCTCTCGGCAATTGGTGTGCCGGTGTGTGTGTGTGCGCGGCAGGTATAGCCAACTAATGTGACACATTCATTTTTTTTTCCTTCTTTGTCATGAGATTTGGAGATCATTGAATTTCCATGAGGTGAGGTGGAAGTACTTTTCAGTACATGAGGCATCTAAGGAACCGTAACAGTGGCTCGGCTAATATATGTTTAGCCCAGGGCAGGTGTTTTCAACCAGTGGTCCGGGGACCACCAGTGGTCCCTGAGAGGATTCCAGGTGGTCCCCAGCTAAATTGGAAAGATGGTTAACCAGATGTAACTCTTTGAAAGCGTAAACATGAAACCAAATGGACCCTTGCGGGGTCCATTTGGTTTCATGTTTGCACTCTCAAGAGTTAAAATATTCATCATGTGAATTAGCCCCAAGTCTACACAACTAGAGAATGTAGAAGATGAATGGTCATTTTGATCTGTAGGGCTGTAAAGCCTGTTTTGTTTTCTCCGAAATCCAGCCTGGAATCGGTGGCGCGATATGAGATTGTAGATCTGCTATTTTTCAACAGCTAAAACACCCAAATGCGTTCGGTACAGAAAGGGTCAAATGAACGAGGAAAATCAATGTGGAATTCACTTCTGGAACAGGCGAGGGGGGAAGGACTGCGGTGCTGTTTAGTGTCCATATGGAGCGGAGCAGTCCTGCCCCGTTCATGTCGTCGCCTGTGGCCCAAAAGTGATTATTTGCTGTCCCAAATTATTCTGCTTGTTGTCATGATTTGTCGACGAGGAGAATTAATTTCTGGGCTGCGGGCGACGGAATGAAAGGGACAGGACTGCACAGCTCTAAATACATGTAGGTGCTGGGTGGGTGTTTATGGCTTAGTGCAGGGGTTTTCAACCAGTGGTCCGGGGACCACCAGTGGTCCTTGAGAGGGTTCCAGGTGGTCCCCAGCTTAATGATGGAAAGTTGGTTTACCAGATGTAACTCTTGAGAAGGTAAAAATGAAACCAAATGGACCCTTGCAGGTCCATTTGGTTTCACTTTTACACTCTCAAGAGTTACAATATTCATCATCTGAAATAGGACCACTTAATTAAGAAGTTTACACTGTTTTGTTTGCAAAATCCAGCCTGGAATTGTGGACAAAACCAAAAGAATTCTTTAGTTTTAGGTCTATGGGTGAAAATGTAATCAAATGGTGGTCCGTGGCTCAAATGCTGAATAAATGGTGTTCCCTGGTGTCAAAAAGGTTGAAAACCCCTGGCTTAGTGTTAAAAGTAGTTGTGAATTCTGCGCAGCGCTCCCAAAACAACGTCTTTGTTGCACGGCGAACGGCCACCTCAGGAACTTCACGCAGCGAAGCATCTGTGATGGTTGTGGGTGAGTATAAGATGCAGGGCCGGATGTAACATTTCCCAATGTTGGGGGGTGGGGATGTGGCAGGCAAAAATGGTATGGGGGGGGGGCGACTTCATCGCCCGCGACGCTTCGCGCTACGGGCAACATCAGTTGTTGTTGTTGAAGTTCCAACAGACATGCAGCATGCATAAAGCTAAAGGTCTGACTCAGAGAGTTTTAGTCGCAGTAGTAGTGTTTGAAACCATTTTAAATATAGGCACTTTAATTTGAACAGTATTTGGAATTTGCGTCGTTTGCATGACATCATGTTTGGTGGGGCAGTAAGGGCATATAGGGGGGCATTGCTCCCCCCATGCTCACGCCTATATCCGCCCCTGGTAAGATGCCATTGGGGGGACTATACTTCTACCCCCCCCCCCCCCCCCCCCCCCCCCCCCCCACCTTCTTCCCTCATTATGCAATCGATGGCCATTTGGCATGCAGAAGCATATATACAGCCCAAGACACTGACAGGAGGGCCAAGCTCTCTCTCTCTCCCTCTCTCAATGCTCCAGTCATCTTCTGCAGGGGCGGATCTAGGCATGGGCATGGGGGGCAGTGCCCCCCTAAACAACCCAAGATATTTCAAATTAATGTGCTCCTATTTAAAATCACTTGAATCACTACTACTGCGACTAACTTGTGGCACCACTAAACCAACAGCAACCAAAACCAACAGGTCTGACTCTCTGAGTCAGACCTTTAGCTTTATGCATGCTGCGTGTCTGTTGCAACTTCAACAACAACTGATGTTATTGTTGATGCTTTACTTGACTAATAAACATTCTGTAACCGAAAATGGTATGGGTGCGGCATGGGGGCGGCTTCATCGCCCCCATGCCATTTTCTCTTGACCCTCCAACATGTTCTCTTGCCCCCCCCCCCAAATGGGACATGGTACATCCGCCCCTGATCTTCTGGCTGACCTCCTCTGCCTCCCTCTCTGCATATCAGTTTATTTTCACAGCCCATCGGTATTCATTTGGCTGCTGCATGGCTGCCGACTGGGCCATAATCGTCGCCTCGGTCTAATAATGCCCTCCTCTCTCTTCTGCGCGGCGGACCAACCGGGGAATGCATGCAGGCAACGAGGCGCGGAGCGCTCACACCTCCGCATGGGGCGTTTTTTGCCATTATAGGCAGACTAGGCTGTTGCCTGGGGTGCTATGAGGGGATGGGGGCCGACCATGAGGGGAGGGGGCTACCACCCAGACATGTTTTAAAAGGGTCCCAGGCTAATAAGTGTCATTATGGATGGACACATTAGACTTGTCCTCAACGGGCGTTTTTGCCATCAGGCAGACTAGGCAGTTGCCTAGGGCGCCATGAGGGGAGGGGGCGACCACCAGACATGCTTTAAAAGGATACCAGGCTAACAAGACTAATATGGATAAATACATTATACTTGTCCTCTTTAACTAGAATTGAACATTTAAAACACACTTAATATGTTCTTTAGTTTAAAAATAGTTCATTTTATCCCTTAAAGGTAGGGGAAGTGATTTGAAATTCATGGTGTAGTACCAGCCTGGTGCACTAGGGGCCCCCAAAAGTAGCTACACTATGTGAACCTGCTGCTCTCTCCTGATTGGAGGAGAATTGTGGTGACCTGGGGAACTTTTATTAGCTCCTCTGCTAACGTGGGGGAGGGGGGAAACTCCATATGTGGTTTCCACACCTTATAATAGAGCATTTTAACAGAAAAAAATATTTTTTGGGTGATATCTGACAAAAGTGAAATCACTTCCCCTACCTTTAATTGGGGTCGCCATTTTACAGGAGATTTGTCCCTGGAGCCCGCCTTACCAAGTGGACCCAAATGGACCCTTACGGGTCCATTTGGTAAGGGGGGGCTCCAGGGAAAGTCTTGCCTAGGCTTCCAGATTGCTTAGAAACGCCACTGGTCCTCGATGAGTAGAACATTTAAAAAACATGATATAATAAATGTTCTTTAGTTTTAAAATAGTTCTTAGTTTTATCCCTTGGTGGGTGCCATTGGTGGGTGCCATTTTACTGTGGGTATGGCGGTCACAGGAGATTTTCCAATTTTTCTCGATGGAAATCTTGCCCGAGGCTCCAAATTTTCTCAGAAACGCCACTGCACCTGCGATGTCAACACCACATTGAAAGCATGCAGCAACACCACCAGCGTTGAACTGAAAGCGTTGAGTAATGAAAATCCCTAAGTATGACATAATGTGTAAGTTCCAAAGTAGAAGCACTAAACTTATGTAGTGTACTATTTTGCTTTAGCGCCCTTTTGCTGTTCCAAGCGCGCCCCGTAGGTGCATGCGAGTGCGCTTTTGAGAATACCAACGGAAGTTGTGGAAGTTGCTGACGGTAGTTGTGGGAGTTGCTGACGGTAGTTGTGGAAGTTGCTGACGGTAGTTGTGGAAGTTGCTGACGGTAGTTGTGGAAGTTGCTGACGGTAGTTGTGGAAGTTGCTGACGGTAGTTGTTGAAGTTGCTGACGGTATTGTGGAGTTGCTGACGGTAGTTGTGGGAGTTGCTGACAGTAGTTGTGGAAGTTGCTGACGTAGTTTGTGGAAGTTGCTGACAGTAGTTGTGGAAGTTGCTGACGTTAGTTGTGGAAGTTGCTGACAGTAGTTGTGGAACTTGGTAACGGTAGTTGTGGAAGTTGGCGTATTTACAGTCCCCAGCGAAACAGCCCTGTTCAGCCCTCACTATAGTGTCTTGACGTCACTCTTATTTTCACTCTCATTATAGAAGCAGGCGAATTGCACAGGATTACATCTTTTAAACCTTTTTTTTAAACAACAGCTTTGCGAGCACAAAGGAGAAATAAAGGGATGAATGAATACTCCTAGAGTACCTACAGTACAGAATGAGCAAATGCAGAATAATTGCTATCTCGCAGTAATGGGCAGTAGCTTGTTACAAGTAGCTAAGCTACATAGCTTAACTACATTTTCCTGTAACTTGTAGTGTAGCTTACTGCATTCGTTCTGGGAATAGCTTGTAGTGAAGCTACACTACTTGTTTCGAGTAGTTTGTAGTGAAGCTACACTACTTATTTGGAGTAACAAGGATTGTAGCTTACTACATTTTCCCACACACATTTTCAAATTCCACCCATTTTTAATGGGTAGAAAACCTCTAATATACATCCCAAAACTTAGACATGCCACCATCCCAGGTTCAAACCCACCCCTAAATTATTATTATTATTATTATTATTATTATTATTATGATTTTTATTTATATTATTTTATTATTATGATTATTATTTAGAAGGTTGTACATTAAGTTGAGATATATATTCATATTATGTAGTGTTGATGTAGCAAGCTACATCAAGCTACTTTTGTCGTGTAGCTTGTAGTGTAGCTTGCTACAATTTTCTGGGGATAGCTTGTAGTGTAGCTTAGCTACATTTTTCGAGAGTAGCAAGTAGTGTAGCTTACTACATTTTCCCAGTAACTTGCCCATCACTGCTATCTCGACCAACATGTTGCCTGCATCGTATATATATACGTTGTATATTATTTGTCACTCACTGATACGGGTACAATATAGACCTGTGTTATTATTTGTAGCAACCCCTAGTGGCCCCCTATGGTCGCAGCCCACCGGGAGAGCTCCCCGTTTCATGCCCCATATCGACACGCCATACAGGGCTGCGATGCGTGGAGGCTGGTGGTGTACACAGCCCTATTATCGGCATGGGCAGGACGGTCACAATGCACTAGCAGAGGAGGACGAGTGGGGCGGTCCGGGGTAGTCGTCCGACACGGACGTTTGCGGGGCCGTGGGCAGGGGGGTGGGGGTGTCAGAGAGAGAGAGAGAGAGAGAGAGGGGAAGGGCTGCAGTGAAGTTCATGGCCTGTAATTATTCTGCCCCCGCCACAGTACACAGCGGAACGGCCTGCATTCTCCTTTCAGGAATTGTTGATCTTGTGAGTTGTCGCCCCGCAAAGTTAATTTCCCCGGGGGCTGCGCCATATAAATTGCATGCCACCACCGAACAGAAGTAATAGCTGTAGCGTCGCTGGTACTACAAAGCCGGGGAGACTGGAGACACAGTACGTTTGGCAGAGGTCTTCCGAAGGGGGGGGGGGTCTGCTCTCCCTATACTGCCCTACCTACCTATCTAACTACCTAACTACTGGGGCAAATATCGCGCTGGGAGTATATCCGGGGCGGATATAACATTTCCCAATTGGCGCGGGCAGGAGAAGATGGTATGGGTGCGGCTTCATCGCCCGTGGGGCAGTCTAGGCATTTAGAGCCCCGCCATGCCCATGCCTAGATACGCCCCTGGATATATATATATTATATATATATATATAATATATATATATATATATATATATATATATATATATATATATATATATATATATATATATATATATATATATATATATATATATCTGAGGCCCATTATTGTTGAGGACCGGTGGACAGGTATATGTTGCGGTCCCAAATGTATTATATAGGCTTATATGGGGGGTATTGCGTTCATGGTCTCATAGCAATTTGCTCTTAATATGCTTGCGTTCTTTCAAGGGCCGAGGTAAATTGGCCGGTAATCAATGCTGATTGAACGGCGTATGTTTTGCGTCCGGTGCGCGGCGAGGGGCTTTTACAGTATGTGCCTGCAGCATCTGCTGCACGGTCTCAAAGACATGCAAAATATAAAATATGCCGGACTCGCTTGATGTCACAATACCCACATTTTCAGCATAAAGTTTATGGAATTATTGCTTTAGTCATTTCCCCCCCATTGCCCCCCCCCCCATTGCCCCCCCCCCCCCCCCATTGCTCCCCCCCCCCATGCCCTTGGTGTGCGTGTGTGCATGTGCGTTTGTGTGTGTCTCTTTTGGATTAGCTCACATGGCTGCGTTGTGGGACACATAGGCTCGCACCCACGGGCGTAGACACGTGGGGAAAAGGGGGACAATTCTAGGGGGGGCCCAAAGTCCACTGAAAGCTTGCATTAATGAGGTTTTATTTGTATTGATTATACTATGCAAAAATATTTGATCTCAAAGTGCACCAGAGTGAAGCATTTTAAAGGGGAATTCCACCCATTTTCAACATTCTAATATATCATTAGTATACCCTAGGTGCTGGGTGGACATGATAAAAACGTTTCCCCCCCATTCTGAGTTTCCTAGAAATGGAGGTCTGAAGAAAAAACACAAAAACATGATGAAACACAACTTGATGGCATCATCAAGATGTATGTCATCATGTTAATGGATTTCTATAGACACTTCTTTTTTTTTTTGAGAGCGTACTAATGGAACCAAATGAACCCGTCAGGGTTCATTTGGTTGCATTTGTACGCTCTCAGAAAAAATGTTGAAAATGGGTGAAATTCCCCTTTGACGCCGCCGGGAAAGGGGAGCCCATGTGGAAAAGCTTTGCAGGGGGCCCAGAATTGCTAGCTACGCCCCTGCTCGCACCATTCATATTGATATCGTAGAAATTGCACCTCTCACCCACGTCGGTGATGGCGACATAATATAGCAGTGCATCGCATCAAAGTGAATGTACAATATTATGTGACCCAGCATGACCAAGGTTGAGTCAGAGAATTTTTCATTTTTGTTTAATCAAGTGAAAGAAGGATATCATGGCCACAGTCTGAGATATTTTTTTTTTTTTTTTTTTTTTTTCATTTTTTTTTTCAGTTTGACCCACCAGCCTACACACATATATATATATATATATATATATATATATATATATATATATATATATATATATATATATATATATATATATATATATATATATATATATATATATATATATATATCCATGTTTATTCTCTAGTAACATATAAATGTAAATACTGCCGTAGAAATCAATGTACAAGGGAAAAGATGCAAATGAAAGACTTTATGAGTTGTTTTGACCTTATTGAATGTATAAAACCCAAAGAACAGGATAAAGTATAAAAATGTGTGTAAAAAAAAGAAAAGAAGAAGAAGAAAAAAAGAAACTTCTTTTGTTCTTAACGTAAAATCATAAGATATTATTTCATTTGTGCATTCAACAGAATGCTTCTGTGATTTGTATCTGTTTTGAGTAAATATTGTCTTGGTTAAAAGGTGGGCATTAATAAGCTTTATGCTTCTGCCCATACTTTCGAAAAAAAAAAAAAAAATGTAATGTGATTTTGAAATTCTCTTTCGTTTCTTTAAATGTCCGAAATAAAAATCATTCAATCAAATTCAATCAATATGGCTTACTACAGAGTGATGTCTTGCAGAAAACAGCGAGTGGAGAAAACGGGGTTGAAAGGTTCACTTCTTCGCTATTCTTTTATGGCGAATGTTTTGAACGTATATTTTCAATTGGAGGTCGGAGGGGAACAATTTCAAATGTTTTGGGGGATCCGGGAGAAGAACATGTTTGAGGACAACCGCCAGGAGACCGTTGTGGATTTTAGAATACATTTTCTAGACTCTGCGTCTAGTTGAAATGGGCATAATGCCTTTGCTGAGTGCCGTAGAGAGAGAGAAAAAAAAGACAAGACCCCAAACTGGTCTTGGTGATTTCTAAAACACGACAAACGCCCAAATACTACCATGGCTGTTGGGCAAAGTACAACAATGTGCATATACACAGCGCTAAGATTTGTAATCTGCTGTGATGAGAGAATGCTATGAAATTTAATTTAAAAAAATGAATTCCACCCATTTTCAACATTTTTTTCTGAGAGCATACAAATGCAACCAAATGAACCCTAATGGGTTCATTTGGTTGCATTTGTACGCTCTCAGCCCAAAATAAAAATAGATACTGTATATATTTGCTTGCATTTTTCCCTCTACATTGCTTTTACATTGATGCTGCAGCTGTTTCCCTGCAGACAGACACTTGCTTCGCCCTGCATATGGTCCAGAACTTGTCAACAAACCATGAAAACAAAACATGTGACGGACTCAGGATGGGCGTGGCTAATTTGTGAGGGTGGGAGGCAGCGTTTGAGCCAATCACAGCACGGCAGTCTCCAGCAGATTCATAATGAGCCAATAGAGTGGAGGTGAGGTGGAGTTAGATTCTGTTTTTAAACAATTCTGTTTACAAAGTTTTTATTTTATTTTATACAAAATAAAGCTGCCAGTATTTCCTTTAAGTCCCTTTGACTCGAACTGAATCAAATTGACCTGTTTTCGATAAAAGTAGCTATAAACCCACTGTTCCAATATTTACATGTTGTTTTGTTAATTTGAAAGCAAAATAATCCGTTGACACCTCAACACTTCAGAAAACTATATAACGACATTCTTGGAGGGGAAACAATACTATGCGTAACGTGGCACGTTCTAATTTTACAGCGCAGCCATGCAGATCCTCCATTAATAAATAATAGGCGGTGCTAATTTCCCCTCTTCCGTCACGGGTGAAACATCAGTCATGTGAAGGCTATACTATTTTCGACAGACAAATGTTTGCGGTAGCCGCGCCGCGGCCGCCAGACCAAGAGGTCCTATAACGTTGACTTTCTATAATCGGAGCGTTGCGTGCGTGCGCGGCACACACGCGGGCGTCGGCCCCTTAATAATGCAGAATAGCAAATTGGATTTTTCTTGACTTTCACATAATTAGAGCGCAGAGGTGTGTGTGGGGGTGGGGGGGTGCAGGCAAACCATATGGCGCCATTCATAATTCATGGCCTTTTGATAGAAGTGGCCCCTGCCTCGCGAGACGGTGTAATGTGCGGCGCGAAATGAATCAATCAAAGCCAGGCTTTAATCGGGGGCTTATCCGTATCGCTGCCGCGTCCATCCGGGAGGAGCGGAGCTCATGATCCGATATTATGACCGAGCGAGAGAGAGGCAGGATATCACCTTGTCGCGTCCCATAACTCTGCAACGTCCGTCTAAATTTAGCCGGTAGGGCTGTCGTCCGCACAGGAATGAAAACTGAATTTTTCATCGTTGGAAACCCCCCATGAAAGGATGTGTTGACGTCTGAGTTTTGTTTTCTGTGTGTTTTTATGTGTGTAGTGTTTTTTTTGTGTCTTAATATTGGACATTTACTTGAAATGTGATTAAATGTTCATGATTGAATTTTATGAACATCAGATTCAGATGTATTTCATCGGCCATTTTTATTTTTTTTTCGAACCTCCATTTTTTAGGAAATACAGAATTGGGGATTTTTTTTTTATCATGTCCACATACACAACATCTCTAGGGTATATTTATGACATATTAAAATGTTGAAAATGGTTGGAGTTCCTCTGTAATCCGTCTATGCTCCCATGGAGTCTGCAGTTACAATACCTTGTGTGTGTCGGCCGTGCGATCGTTCCTCTTCAGACTGATGTGCACCCATCCATCCATCCATCCATCATCGAGGTCACCGGTTTTACCCCTGGAGACAATTAGCAAAACAAAACAAAACAAAACAAAAAACTATATTTAGGAAACAAGGTCAGGTGTCTCTTCGACTCCTTCATCTTATCAGCTTAAAGCGGAATTCCACCCATTTTCAACATTCTAATATATCATTAGTTTACCTTAGAGGTGCTGGGTGGACATGATTAAAATGTTTCCCCCATTCTGCGTTTCCTAGAAATGGAGGTCTGAAGAAAACCACTAACATGGTGAAACACATCTTGATGACATCATCAAGATGTATTTTCATCATGTTAATGGATTTCTTTAGACACTTCTTTTGCAACCATCAGTAGATGTTGAGTGCCATCTAGTGCAATGGTTTTTCAACCAGTGGTCCCTGAGAGGATTCCAGGTGGTGCCCAGGTAAATGGACATTTGCTAACCAAATGGACCCTTATAGCTTATTTCACAGACCCCCCCCCCCCCCCCCCCCCCCCCCCAGCGCCAAAATTAGTGACAAACTCCTGTCAGAAAATCTAGTACTTTTTTGCTGGTCAGTTGGAGAGAAATTGGTTGACAGGCGCCAGAGATAAAACCCTCATTTTTCACCATCTTTCCTCATATGATACAGTCTGTAACTCTTGAGATCATGAAATGAAACCAAACGCATTACGGGTCCATTTGGTTTCATTTTACGCTCTCAGGAGTTAAATTATATTCCAAACATGTGAGTTACCGCACTTTCAAGAATATACACATTTAGAAAATGGTAGAAAAATAGCTATTTTGACCAACATTTTGCCAGTTATTTCTCCTAAATTAGAGAGACTAAACTCAACATCAAATGGTGGTCCGTGGCTAGAATGCAAAATAAATAGTGGGCCCTCGTATGAAAATGGCCGAAAACCCACTGCTCTAGCGCATTCTAGTGCATTTTGGAAGTGCCACTAGTGCATTTTGGATTTTGGTGGTTGGCAACACTGCTAGTACGAGTTAATGGAACTCAGATCGCCTTCAGCCGCAGGGGTGGATCTAGGCATGGGGGGCAATGCCCCCTTAAATGCCCAGTCTGCCCTACCAAACACAATGGCATGCAAACAACCCACAATATTTCAAATTGAATTGCATATATTTAAAATGATTTGAAACACTAGTACTACTGCTACTAACTAACTACAGCTGTGGCACCACTAAACCAACAGCATTTCATGATTGGAAACAGAAAACTCTCCGAGTCAGACCTTTAGCTTTATGCATGCTGCGTGTCTGTTGCAACTTCAACAACAACTGATGATATTATTGATGCTTTACTTGGCTAATAAAAGTCCTGTAAATCAAAATGGTATGGGGGCGGCTTCATCGCCCGTGGCGCGAAGCGGCACGGGCGATGAAGCCGCCCCCATACCATTTTCTCCTGCCCTCCACAATTGGGAACTGTTACATCCGCCCCTGCCCGATTGCCGGTGCGCTCCATCACATAGGCAGCGCGAACGAGGCTAAACAACCCTCCTAAATGATGGACATTTGCTAACCAAATGGACCCTTATAGCTTATTTCACAGACCCCCCCCCCCCCCCCCCCCCCCCCCCCCAGCGCCAAAATTAGTGACAAACTCCTGTCAGAAAATCTAGTACTTTTTTGCTGGTCAGTTGGAGAGAAATTGGTTGACAGGCGCCAGAGATAAAACCCTCATTTTTCACCATCTTTCCTCGTATGATACAGTCTGTAACTCTTGAGATCATGAAATGAAACCAAACGGATTACGGGTCCATTTGGTTTCATTTTACCCTCTCAGGAGTTAAATTATATTCCAAACATGTGAGTTACCGCACTTTCAAGAATATACACATTTAGAAAATGGTAGAAAAATAGCTATTTTGACCAACATTTTGCCAGTTATTTCTCCTAAATTAGAGAGACTAAACTCAACATCAAATGGTGGTCCGTGGCTAGAATGCAAAATAAATAGTGGGCCCTGGTATGAAAATGGCCGAAAACCCACTGCTCTAGCGCATTCTAGTGCATTTTGGAAGTGCCACTAGTGCATTTTGGATTTTGGTGGTTGGCAACACTGCTAGTACGAGTTAATGGAACTCAGATCGCCTTCAGCCGCAGGGGTGGATCTAGGCATGGGGGGCAATGCCCCCTTAAATGCCCAGTCTGCCCTACCAAACACAATGGCATGCAAACAACCCACAATATTTCAAATTAAATTGCATATATTTAAAATGATTTGAAACACTAGTACTACTGCTACTAACTAACTACAGCTGTGGCACCACTAAACCAACAGCATTTCATGATTGGAAACAGAAAACTCTCCGAGTCAGACCTTTAGCTTTATGCATGCTGCGTGTCTGTTGCAACTTCAACAACAACTGATGATATTATTGATGCTTTACTTGGCTAATAAAAGTCCTGTAAATCAAAATGGTATGGGGGCGGCTTCATCGCCCGTGGCGCGAAGCGACACGGGCGATGAAGCCGCCCCCATACCATTTTCTCCTGCCCCCCACAATTGGGAACTGTTACCTCCACCCCTGCCCGATTGCCGGTGCGCTCCATCACATAGGCAGCGCGAACAAGGCTAAACAACCCCCACCCCAAAAAAAGTATAATCATTACCGAAGAGTCCTAATCAAGCTGCCCTTTACATAGCGCCGCACGAAAAGGGCGTCCACGCTTCTGCGATGAGAGAACTAGGCCAGCACTGCGTCGGGCAGTAACGAAGCTTTAATTTAAAAGATTTGTGACGTGCCAGCACCACCCAGGTTGAGTCTTTGAGGGAATTCACTTTTTTTTTTATCATGTCATGTGAAAGCAGAGAATCATAGCTACAATTTGACATATTGGTTGTGCAGTTTGACCAACCAGTTTTTGAGATATGGTTTATAGAGTAATGTCTTGCAGAGAAACAGGAATTTGAGAATTTGGCTTTTAAAAATGTAGTTCTTGGTCTGGGCATTGAGGGGGGCGCTGTTTCCTCTTCTGTGCTGAACAGTCTGGGCATGAGAATACCTCCCCCATACTGTGTGGGGCAGTATTGAGTCAGGGTGTTAGTACAAACACCCTGACTCAATACTGCCCCACACAGTATGGGGGAGGTATTCTCATGCCCAAACTGTTAAGAAAAAAAAAGCCTTAAAGGCAACTTTAATTATTGCTTTATGGTTTTTCCCTAGATAAATGATTGACAGTTGGTGACCAAATGGACCCTTATAGACCTGTAACTCTTGAAACCTTGTAAGGTCCATTTGGTTATTATACACTCAAGAGTTAAATTATGAACAAATGAAATAATTTCAAACACAATTAGAAAATGTAGAATTATTGTTATTTTGACATTTTTTTTTTCTCTCCAAAATATTGATACGTTTAAAATCCTTAGTTTTGGGTCCCAGAGACTAAACATCAAATAGTGGTCTGTGGCCCTGGTATGAAAAAGGCTGAAAACTGTTACATATACACTGTCATTTTGTGTAATTATATAATGGTTAGTTTTAGTTGCCACTATTCTAAACAATTGTAATTGCTATTCCAATCGATTTGTTGTCCCCATTCTCAGATGTCTGCTATAAGGGCAAGAAATACAGTATATCTCATCACAATTAAGTAAAAAGACTGACAGTGATTGACTGAATACTTTATTGAGATGCAAGCATTCAGTAATTCAAAATATGTACATGTTCATAAGCATTCAGTAATTCAAAATATGTACATGTTCATAAGCATTCAGTAATTCAAAATATGTACATGTTCATAAGCATTCAGTAATTCAAAATATTATGTACAGGTTAGTGGTGAAAAAAAAATATATATACACAGGTTTGGAAGTAGAATAAAATCACAGCAAACGTTACACAGCAAACAATTCAATGAAACAATGAAACTTCCAAAAACTGATTGTATTTAGTACCCCCCCCCCCCCCTCCCCCCCTCCCCCCCACAAGCACCCCCCAAGCAACACTATACTCTGACACTGGCTGGTGTCTTTGGCTTTGTTGGACGTGGTGGGGGGCTTGGTGGTGGCTCAGGACACGTTATGTCTTTCGCGTAGTCTTCACAGAACTCGCGGATGTGTTTGTAGAGATAGGTCTGCCTTGCTCTGTCCAGTCCTGCTGGTTTTATCGTGGGAAGTCCATGCTTTGGTGGCAGGATGTTGACGTCACGAAGAAGTTGGAACTCCACCTCGTGTTCATCGTTGTGTAGTTTCTTGGCAAACACCACTCCAGGCTTGGTGGCATCAAAACTGCATGAAATAAAATAAAAATATGCAAGTGGTTATTATAGGGTTTAGAATTATAGGCATTAAATAATAAAATACTGAAGTGTCAATAAATGCATTGCTCGTTAAAAAAAAAAACAAAAAAACAAAAAAAACAAAAAAAAGAAAGAAAAGAAAGAAACCACCGGAAATGCTGGTACTGCTTTATCTTCTCCAGGGGACGAAAGAAAGGTTCGAGGAATTGCTGCCAGTCAAAGCAGTCCACGATCACACTCCCATCCTCTGTTCCAACCAGCTGTGCGATGTTGGGCTTTGAGCTGTTGGTCACCAACGCAGCGATGTCCTTCAGGGTGTGGGCGTCTGACTTGTGGTAGACCTTCTTGAACTGACCGAAGTAGCAGTCAGGAGCAAATTTCGTGTGTCCCACAATCAAAAAGTGGAGTGCCAGTTGATGGTGCAGATTGTGAATTGTGCGCCAGGCACAATACCACAAGACAAACCGGTTTTTATTCTGGCCACAGCAGTTGTCACAGTGTAGATCCACGTGGGTCTCTCCCACCCCATAATTGCAGAAGAAGTGGTGTACATAGCTGATTACTGCATTGCTCCCTTTCCCGCACGACATGCCTTCATCTACGAGGTAATTGACCTGTTGTGGTATTCCTTCACAACAGATGCCAAAAATTCCACACCTGCGAGGAGTTCTGAAAAAGATCTCTCCTGGCTGATGATGGCGATGTGGAAACAAAATCTGTAGGAAGATAAGCAAGAAACATGTTAAATTATTGTTGCATTGCACATTTACTCCACAACTATTATTAAACAACTAGGTACTTTTTAACTCAAATGGTGCAATACCTGTTGAGCAAAGTCGAAGGAATAGTGCATCTTGCACTTTTTGCTTGCAGGTACAGCAGGGCCATTGAGTAGATGCAGATTCATCTTTGTGCAGGTTGCTTCGCAGTCTCTGCGCATACTGTTGTAGAAATCTCGCTCTCCTTTAGCCATGGCCAAGTGCTCAAGCTGTACCTTCAGTTTATCAGATTTCTCTTGCTCTGTCAGACTGTTACTTCGGTAAACCTGTCCAGAAGGGAAAATAAAAAGATAGCATAGTAATTAGCAACTACACAAACACAAATCACAACTACTCAAGTACTGCCACAGTCATTCTTTGAAAAACATTTTGAAATGCAAATACTTCTTTACTTGATTTACTTACGGCATAGTTGTTCTTTTGACATTGCCAACATAAGTCTGACATAGGCTTGGTAGACTTTATGTCAGGCAGAAACGTCCTCCAGATGTATCTGAATGAACTAAGAGACACAACACGGTCATCTGAAAAAGAAAGGACAGATTATATAGCTTTCAATCAGAGCAGTCAGTAGTATAATTGATTTGTTGATTCTCTCATAGTAGCCACATTAGATATTTATATCATGACATGCTTTCTTTGTAACATACCAGGGTTGTGTTCCTTGGACATCTCCTTGTACATTCGCCATACTGCTGCCCTGGTGCAACTAGAGGGAAGTACTTCTCCAGCAAAGTTTTTCTGGTTTGCTTGGCGGCCTGGCAAAACCACAGCATTCTCATGAGCGTAACCTGGTTGATTGAAGCAGGCATTAGTACATTTAATGCACACGGAAATATAAAAATAATGTGTATGGACTTTTCTGTACATAAGCAAAATTTTGAATTTATTGTTAATACATCACGATCCTAGTTTAATTGTATTTAGTTTAATTGTATTAGTTTAATGTTGAAAACTACTGCCACAAAGCATTACACTTTGAAATACCTCTTATGAAGTTTGTGACCCGCTTAATGTCATCTGGCTGGAGGAAGCGCCTGTTGTGTCTAGCTTTCTTCACAGACCGTGGCACAAATCCATACTCTCTGAACTGCTTATGGATAGCAGTGAGAGTCGTCTCTGCCAAGCTAGAATGAAAACAATGATTCATTAAAATATAACATGGGCCATTAACAATAATGTTAATGGCCCATCCAAACTAGCTGGATGTGCCTGGGGTCCTGCAATGTAGAGTTACACAGAATGAATAGAGTAATATACAACTCATAATCATGAAATTAGCTATGGCCAATGTATAAACTCACCAATGGATAAACATATACGTTGTCCTACAGATTTTGATGTCACCGATGATGTATTCGGTCCATGGAGTCTTCCGTTTGGTTGGCGTTCGTTTGTTATCCGACGTCATCTCTGTTCGCCTTATGTGTGCATCATAATGCCCCATAATGACCATGTCTCTCATGTCTGCTGTCAACATAGACATCTGCTGACGTCTTTCATATACATCCAATGGATCCAACTTGTGTATACATGATGAGGGAGTTTGGTTTTCTTTATTTAAACGGCGCCTTGCACATCTACACTTGAAGTTGTGGATTGCATTCATTTCTTTTTCTTGAATCGGATGGACAACCTCGTTGGCTAATGCCTCGTACACCGGCTCCTCGGCAGTAACAATGTTACAGTCTGTCTCATTCTCAAATATACGAAAATCGTCGTCAATAATATCTCCGGCCAAACTTGCCTCTTCATCAGAGTCGTCCTCCTCTGCGAGGTTTCCGTCCTCGCCGTCGTCAAAGTTCAAAAACTCCTCAAGCTCATTATTCAACTCTGCCTGATAGGTTTTAGACAAACCTTCCGTCCTCAACATGTTGAGAAGAATGCTAATTCTTTTAGCAATAAAATCTCGTCTAGCAGTAGGGTCCATCGTGTTGTTTGCAGCGTCCATGTCGATATTAGCGTACACTGCAAACAGCTGGTTGCTCATGTTTTATGCCGTGTATACGGAAGTAAAACACAGCCAGAGCCAATCACAGACGCCCCCATTAGCCAACTGTCAAAGACAGCTAGGGCTCGTTGAAAACTAGCAGAGCCATAGAGTATAGACAGAGTTACGACAACTCCGTCCACTTCATGCGGCCAGTCCAATGGCGGCTCTTCTGCCTAGACTTGAATAGACAATGGGGACAACTAATAGTCCTGTGCCTGAACTAGGCAGAAATGCATTCGACTCAGGCAACAGCCCAGCGTCAAAGAGCTTTGTTTTTGATTGCTTTTAAATAGTAGGCTACAACATAATTACATAAACATCATTGTATATTAACATTGTCACTGTATGCCTACAATGCCGTTGACATGTTGAAAACATGCATACAATAGATCTTATGTGCGCCGCCCTCGTTGAAAACAATGCATTTCCAACTCCAGTTTGTCCCTATTCGGGCTGCATGAACAGCAGCTCGAGCGCTTCAGTGTCTAACCCCCTCAATGTCGCAACTCTTCTACTAGATGGCTCTGAAAACTAGCCCCATTCGGTAGCTAGCTAGCACCCCTCGATGTCGCAACTCTTTCCTGTAGAATGTTACGCTGTTGCCAAGTTTGTGAGAAGTAAGCCAACAACGCCAAAAGGTCCAATAATGGCGTATAGTTGGTGTATTTATTATTATACTTATAATTACTACCAGGCCTATGCATGCATATCATTATTAGTGTGTTATGCAGAAATGCCTACTCGAGTTTGATTGTGAGTACATAGAGTACATTGGCCAATTTGCAGGTAGATTAGCATCCCCAAAGTCCATTGTTTGTATGCATGAATGCAACAGAAGCAGTAAGTGTGATAGATTTATCTTATTATACAGCATTGTTATTATTATTATTATTATTATTATTACTACCCTTATTATTGTTATTATTATTACCCTTATTATTAGTAGTACCTTTATTTATTCAATCAGACAGTAATCACCAGAATAAGGATGAGCATAATATCAAATACATGATAACTAATCGTATCCCTAAACAAACATGGCAACCCTCTCTCTGTATGAGGAAGTAAGAAGTTGCATACTTCCGCTGTATTCCCCCAGAGAGACGTAGAAGAAGAATTGACTCTGAATTTACACCACCGAAGAAGAGTATGTTTTACTGTTTTACACACCGATTTAATAACATAGCGTGGCTACTAGTAGTTCATGTGGAATACAACGGGGCTGTTATTTAAAGTCACATTGACGTGACTGCCGCGTTCTGTTCATGACGACGGGGATCGTGTATTTACCATACTAGAGGCACTTCATCAGATTACAACCGTTAGCATTTTAAGCTAATGAAGCTAACGGCCCGGAAGACTCAGGTAATAATGGTCAGAATTGTCATTACAGTTCAAATTAATTCAATTATAACATGTTTACACGGCGTTTTAAGGTCTAACATTCATCTCATGTATGCTTTAGCATGAAACAACTAATAAACTTGCTTCAGGTCATTTTTCACAGATAACAAAAAATCGGAGAAAAAAAAGTTTTATAGCCCTATACTGGAAAGTTCATTTCCCCGAGATGACTCAACGTGGGTCAGTAACGGAGTTTAATCTAAAAGATTTGTGTACGTGCCAC
>CM076980.1:42599104-42644104 GCA_039105355.1 Benthosema pterotum | reverse complement strand
TACTGTACCTCCTCGGGCCAGCCTGAAGATGCTTTTTGCTCATAAAATTATGAAGCACTCTGACTGATCAAATTACCCCAAATATACCCCACCCCTGCCCAGGTTCAACATTGCTCAATAAATGACACCAGTCGGTAATATGCAGATTGCACGCACACACACAAAAATATGGCATATAGATGGACAATGTATTGGAATACATGACATGTTTTTCTTTTTTAAAAGGATCCCTGCCTAATAAGACAAATATGCCTTAAAACACTATGCTTGCCTTCTATAACTAAAACATGCAGATAAAAAACACCTTCAATACTTTATTTCTTTCATAAATAGAGAATCTTTCACTCTATAGGAGGTGCTCCTGTCGCAGGATGATGATGTCACATGAGCGCGTTCATCCATATAATTCCGTAGAGCTAGATCACATGTGACATCATCATCCTGTGCCAGGAGCAGTTCCTGTTGAGTGAAATATTCTCTATTTATGAAAGAAATAAGATGCCGTTGGTGTTTTTATTTGTTTATTTTAGTATAGGGAAAGTATAATGCTTTAAGCAATGTTTATCTTATTAGACAGGGATCCTTTTAAAAATGACAAATGCAGTGCCCAAATGCTTAGTACCGTAATTTCCGGATTATAAGCCGCACCAGCTAAATTTGGGGCAAAACACTGATTTTTCCTTGTATAAGCCGCACCAGGCTTATCTCTTTTATAATAAGTTAACCATCAAACTACACAACGGCACAATCTGCAGCTTGACTGCTCACAAGGGAGGGGGGGGGGCGCCGCCCGAGCCGTTAACATTTTTATCGCTAGAACCCTTTGAGATTCCGACATGATGGATTCCCTCCTGTCGTCGCCATCTTTCGGGGAAGGGGGCTCGCGGAGGGGGGAGTTTAACACTTCTACTCCCAAAGGAGCTTTCGTCTGACATAAAAAGGCTCTCGTGCCTCGATAGCGAGTATATGAGGTGCGTCCACGTGTAAAATGTCACCGTTAAAAACACTTCCTCGTAAAAAAGAAGAGAGGGAGATTGGCCCCATGAAAGCGAGACGGACCGTGCCTTTGCTACACGTGATCCCTTGTAGCGTGAACTCCGCCCATTTTCAACTATTTAATATGTCATTAATATACCTTAGAGATGCTGTGTGGACATGATAAAAAAGTTCCCCCATTCTGTATTTCTGAAAAAAATCATTAACATGGTTAAATACATCTGATGACATCAAGATGTATTTTACCATGGTAATGGATTTCACTTATTTTTTTTTTTTTCTGAGAGCGTACAAAAGAAACCAAATGAACCTGTTAGGGTTCATTTGGTTGCATTCGTACGCTCTCAGAAAAAATGTTGAAAATGGGTGGAATTCCCCTTTTAATAAATTTAAATCCCTTTCTACAAAACAATGTCTTCTAAGAGTTTTCTAAAAATCCCACCAGGGTGAAACCAAGTGTTAACCAAGGGTTAACGGGCAAATTTGGTTTCATTTTCACACTCAAGAGTTAAAATATTCATCATCTGTATTAGCACTACCTAATTAAGAGAAGTATATACTGTTTTGTTTGCAAAAAACAGCCCTGAATTGTGGACAAAACCAAAATAATTCCTTCGTTCTTTGTCTTTGCGTTGAAAATGTAATCAAATGGTGGTCCGCGGCTCAAATGCTGAATAAATAGTGGGCCCTGGTATCAAAAAGCTTGAAAACCCCTGCCTTATATACACTCTATAGTAGGGAGAATCACTGAATATTCCTTTAAAGCGAGTAAAGAATATTCCTTTCTTTACTCCTTTCCCTGCGTCACGCTTCGGTGTGGTGTGAAAAATGAAGTGTGTCCGCGGCTCGTTATACCGCGACGGCGCGCATGCTTGTGGCAAGGAGGCGTGGACGAGTACCCTGTACATATGACACATCGGCTCAGTGTTGCCAACTTGGCGCATCTGTCGCTATATTTAATGAATGAGTGTCTGAAACAGGCGTAACTCCTCGCTAGCGGCACCGGTCGCTGTGATCTTTCACACGGCCGTTCACCATAATATTATGAAGAGAGTGACAAAGCCCTTTTTTCTAATGAACACATCCTTGAGGAATAATGCATTTATTGGCGCATTAAATGTTTCCATCCACTTAACATTGTAAGCAATTCCCATTTCCGCCACAGCTAAACACACATTGCCACTATACAAGTTTTGGTGTTCATATATTCAAACGGGTAAGGTCGTAGTTATATTTAAATATCTGAATTACCTAATTTTCAAGAATCTACACATTCAGAAAATGTAGAAGAATTGCTATTTTGACCAACATTTTGACAGCTATCTCTCCTAAATTAGGCCGAGAGACTAAACTCAACATCAAATGTTTTGTTCCTCTGTGGCTTAAATGCAGAATAAATAGTGGGCCCTGGTATGAACATGGTTAAAAAAAACTGCTCTAGTGCATTCTAGTGTATTTTGGAAGTGCCCCGAGTAGTGCATTTTGGATTTTGGCAGTTGGCAACCCTGGATCAGGCTGGCGGAGAAGGGCACTCCGAGAGCCTCCTGTGGGAAAGGATCGCGGCGACGCGGGGAGCTGAGGGAACAGGGGAACGACCCCCCGTATACTGCTGTGGCAGCCACGCATCGCCGGGGCTGCTGGGAGATGTACCTGTTTACACAGCTGTGATCGCAGCCATTTATACACACACATGAGAGAGATGGTGGAGGATGCGGGGGTGAGGGGAGGGGGGCGAGCTTATACTGTAGCTGACTGCACATCGGGGAGGCAGTCATTTGAGCTCCCGCAAGAATAAGAGGGAGAAACTGCTGCACGATTAGAGTGCCGGGCATTTAACCTCAATTTACATCATATTTCATGCAGATTTTTTCTCCACCTGTGATTGCTTAGAACCACGCTAGGTCCTATCTGGAGCTCTGCAGGGGCGTCAGAGCACCGATTCCCAGAAGAGAGTTCGCATTTCATTTTCCTGATAGACACCGTGGACAAAGACAACCGAGGTTGTGATAAATCAGGACAGCAAACACAAGGTTTTGGGACAATCAAAATAATTTTTGACAAGAAAAAAACAACAACAAAAAGTGTTGCATCCTGACGTTCTGAATTATTTGTGGTCATGATTTGTCATGACCCGAGTTGTCCTTGTTCGTGGGGTAATCGCCTTTATATAAATGATTTTGGAAAAGTCTATGTGGAAAATTAAATTACTTAGGGACTGTACGTTATTTACCGGGGGGGGGGGGGGGGGGGGGGGGGGGGGGGGGGCTGGTGCGCTGGAAGTCCGGTCAAAAAAAAAAAATCATGCCCCCCCCCCCCACCTCAATTTTTTCCCCATGGCCCTCCCCCCACTTCAATGTTGTTTTCCCATGGCCCTCCCCCTACAGGTACAAAATTGCCCCGCCATTTACTTTGAGATTTTTTCTTCAGTTCAATGAGCATGCCAGCTGTCGTGAGCATCCCAGTACACACTGACATTTAACCAACAAATAAAACGCTGACAGGTCCCTTTTGGTCAATCTTGCGGAATCATGCCTCTCACAGCCCATCAATCAGAAAGTATACATGGTTCAGACCCTACACATGCTACCTAGCCGCTACCACCCATTCCTCAACAACGGGGCAGATGAAGCTTGGCACTTTTCAACATCCAACGCGGTACAACAAAATCACTTCTAGTAGCACAACTTAAACAAGTTGCTTCGGTGGAAAAACATTCGTAGCCTATATTGAACACAGATGGCACACGGCGGTGCCAATAAATAAAATCATGACTTACCAGAGGCTGTGACCACCAGTTGACTACAACACCTCTCCAAAATTCCTCTGGAAATGCCCATCCAATTCGTTGTCAAAACTTCCCAAACTGTTTAGCCCATATAGTTCACCTCAGCTAGTTTGATATTTGTTCACGGGCATTTTCTATCATCTCGATGATGCTCAATGTTCCTCCGTAGCACTAGCAATACAGTGAAAGAAAGACAGCGCGGGCAATCTACAGTAGCTGCAGACTTCAACGTCATGGCAAAGGTCTCTGGTAGAGCATAGCTGTGTTTTTCAACCCTGGGGTCGGGACCCCAGGACTTCAACTTGGGGTCCCCTGAAATGTCTAGCTGTGAATAAAAAGACTACTGTAAGCCCAGAAAATATTCACACCATTGAAGTGGAACGTTTCTCATGTATCACCGTTTCACACCTACCCAATATTCTAACGCACACGGAAGCGGCAGTCCACCCGGAGTCACGACATTGAGGAGTCAGAAACTGAGCGCTTGAGCGCTGTTCAAATGGCCTGAATAGGGACAAACTGCAGTTGAAGTCAATGTAGAAGAATCGCCATTGGTCTACTAGCTCTATGAGTAAACGTAACTCAGTCTATACTCTAAAGCTCCGTCTCCTTTTTTCCCCATGGCCCTCCCCCTAACTCCGATTGTTTTTGCCATGGCCCTCCCCCCACCTCATTTTTTTTCATCATGGCCCTCCCCCCCCTACGCACCAGCCCCCCCCCCCCCCCCCCCCCGGTAAATTACGAACAGTCCCTTAAAGGGGCCTGACTGTTCAATTCTATAGGGCCAGTTTTTCCGTGTTTGTGTAAAGGCCAGTTTTTCTGTGTTTGCAAAACTAAAGATGAAAGCCAAGGCAGGGAAGTTAGGACATGACTTCTTGTGATTGGCCAATCACGGCGCGAAATTAAACCAAATTAACTCATACGGGTCGATTTGTTTTAATTTGACACCCTCAAGATCTATATAAGGGTCCATTTGGTTACCGACTCTCCATCATTTAGCTGGGGAACACAGGGGCAGATCTAGGCATGGGCATGGGGGGGCAATGCCCCCCTAAATGCCCAGACTGCCCCACCAAACATGATGGCATGCAAAGTAACCCAAGATATTTCAAATTAAAGTGCTCATATTTAAAATGATTTGAACTACTACTGCAACAGCTGTGTCACCACTAAAGCAACAGCATTTCATCATTGAAAACAGAAAACTCTCTGAGTCAGACCTTTAGCTTTATGCATGCTGCGTGTCTGTTGCAACTTCAACAACTGGTGTTATTATTGCTGCTTTACTAGACTAATAAAAGTCCTGTAACTGAAAATGGTACGGGAGCGATGAAGCCGGGCCTGTACCATTTTCTCTTGCCCCTCCAACATGCTCTCTTGCCCCCCCAAATGGGACATGTTATATCCGCCCCTGGGGGAACATCTGGAACTCCATCAAGGACCACTGATGGTCCCTGGGCCACTGGTTAAGAATACACTGGGCTGTGTGGTTGGCTATGTTGGCTAGGTTGGCAGTTTTGTTTATTTTAATGTGTATTTAATTTGGGGTGGGAACATCACATAAAAAAAAATATATATATATATATATATATATATATGTAGCAGGTGGCTACAGCCTCTGCCGTGATGGCCTGGAAAAAGCAATATCTGCCCCCGGACCAAGGGGATGTCCTCTTGGTCTAGTGGTTAAGATGTTGGACTTTCACGTGGGAGACCCGGGTTCGAATCGCGGGCGTTACATTGGTGCCGTGACCCGGATCGGGTTTCCCCGTGGAAGCAGGTCAAAAGGGAGGTGAGTGTAGCAGGTGGCTACAGCCTCTGCCGTGATGGCCTGGAAAAACCAATATCTGCCCCCGGACCAAGGGGATGTCCTCTTGGTCTAGTGGTTAAGATGTTGGACTTTCACGTGGGAGACCCGGGTTCGAATCCCGGGCGTTACATTGGTGCCGTGACCCGGATCGGGTTTCCCCGTGGAAGCAGGTCAAAAGGGAGGTGAGTGTAGCAGGTGGCTACAGCCTCTGCCGTGATGGCCTGGAAAAACCAATATCTGCCCCCGGACCAAGGGGATGTCCTCTTGGTCTAGTGGTTAAGATGTTGGACTTTCACGTGGGAGACCCGGGTTCGAATCCCGGGCGTTACATATATATATTCTAATTTCAAGTTCAAGTAGAGCAGATCCATATGGGCCACAAGATCAAAACGTATCACAAGGATCTAGTAGACGGACTAATTCTTAGCCTTGTGGGAATAAACAGCCCAATGATTAATGCATTGGGCTTCAGGTGGCTTTTATTTATTCAGTTATTCGTCCATCTCCTGATAAGGCGCCGACACAATTATACAGTGGGAGGGAGTTTGCGTTGCTTGTTTGACACGGTGCTGAATCTTAACCTTTCGTACTTTTTCAAATTAGCACATGCTCAGTCGAAAAACCACTCTGGGCCACTTAAAGGGGAATTCCACCCATTTTTTATGTCATTAACATACCATAGAGATGTTGAGTGGACATGACTAATGAGGGTACAAATGGATACAAATACACATTTGTATCCTCTCAGGAAAATTTTGAAAGTGGGTGGAATTCCCCTTTAAACCTTCCAAGACCAGCACAGTCTTCACAAGTTAAAGGTTCATGTTTTAGTTTCAGCCATTTTTGGCAGGAAAGCGTTTTGGTGTTTGAAGTGTTATTAGCATCACTTAGCGTCATTAGCATTACTTATCATGATTTAGCATCATTAGCATTATTCATACTTAGCATTTACCATTGGCACTATTAGCACTACTTGGCATTATTAGCATTACTTAGCGCCCTTAACATTAATTAGCCTTTTTAGCATTAGGCTACTTAGCATAATTAGCATTACTTAGCATCATTGGCTGTTGAAAATGTCAGATCTAGAAGCTCCAAGCGTGCCACTCCGTGGCGCCCTTTGAATTGAATATCAAATAATGTAATCCACAAATATGATGAAGATGACTTCATTGTTTGGGATATTTCCATTGGAAAACTGTGTATATATATATATATATATATATATATATATATATATATATATATATATATATATATATATATATATATATATATACACAGTATATGGTTCACATTGGTACACACACACACACACACACACACACACACACACACACACACACACACACACACACACACACACACACACACACACACACACACACACACACACACACACACACACACTCTGTTTGCTTGCTACGAAGCATAAGTGCAAACAGTGCAGGAGGTGTGAACATTCCAACGCTATAGAGCCGTGACGTGTGCGTTCACCCGTCACACACACTGCACTCCATTTGAAGCGTGGCGAGGTGTGGGGTGCGCGCGCGGGGGGGGGGGGGGGGGGGGGGTAGCGCATCAAACCGATGGTCAATCAAGCAAGGCCGCAAGGAGAGAGAGAGAGAGAGAGAGAGAGAGAGAGAGAGAGAGAGAGAGAGAGAGAGAGAGAGAGAGAGAGAGAGAGAGAGAGAGAGAGAGAGCGCTGGCTGGCTGGCTGGCGTGTGCATGCATGGGGGGGCTTTGTGCCGGGTGGATTTCGACTTCCATTTGTGCGAGTGTCCCTCAGCCCCCTGCCAGAGCATCTGTCTCAATCAATGATTGGGGGGGGGGGGTGGGGGGGGGGGGGGGGGGGGGGCAATACAACCCACCAGGCACCAGACAGTCTTCTGTCTGCCTCTCTCTGTCTCTGTCTAATACACCCCCCCACCCCCTTCCTTCTCTTCCCTCTCCACCATCGCCCGTCTGAGGTTACCAGCTAGTGCAGGGGTTTTCAACCTTTTTCATCCCAGGGCCCACCATTTATTCAGCATTTGAGCCACGGAGGACCGCCATTTGAGGGCATTTTAGCTCCACATGCAGACCCCCACAAACTAAAGATTTCTTGTGCTTTTGTCCACAATTCCAGGCTGGATTTGGGAAATAGTGAAAAGTCAAACGTACATATCAAAATTACCATTAATCTTGTCGTTGTGTAGACTTGGGGCTAATTCAGATGATGAATATTTTAACTTCTTGAGAGTGTAAAAATGAAACCAAATAGACCCCGGCGGGTCCATTTTGGTTTCATTTTTACATTCTCAAGAGTTACATCTGGTTAAACAACTTAGCTGGGGACCACCTGG
The DNA here is from genome assembly GCA_039105355.1 of Benthosema pterotum. Taxonomy (NCBI): domain Eukaryota; kingdom Metazoa; phylum Chordata; class Actinopteri; order Myctophiformes; family Myctophidae; genus Benthosema; species Benthosema pterotum. The sequence continues at coordinate 42,636,168 of CM076980.1, read as the reverse complement.
AACCCTCTCAGGGACCACTGGTGGTCCCCGGAGCGCCTGTTGAAAACCCCTGAGCTAGTGAGTACAGAGGTAGGGTGACCGCGGATCCTAAACTGTTTGTTTGAGGGGCAGAAGTGCACAGTAACACGCGAGGGACAAGTGGGGGGAGAGCAGTATGAAGATATTGATGTCAGACAACAGGAATCGTTATCTCAAGGCGTTGCAGGCTGGTGTACCGTTGCCTGCTGGCAGCAAACACAATTAGATAGCGGCAAAAACACACAGGTTCTGTAATGCAGAGGGCCGAGGCGCTTTTGCCATTAGGCGGACTAGGCAGTTGCCTAGGGCGGCATGAGGGGAGAGGGGGCGAACACCAAACATGCTTTAAAAGGATCACAGGCTAATAAGCCTCATATGTATAAATAAAAACAATCATACTTGTCCTCTATAACTAGAATTGAACATTTAAAACACATAATATGTTAATGCTATTTAGTTTAAAAATGGTTCATCCTTTTATCCCTTGGGGGGGCCCCATCTTACAGGACATTTTTACGCCCAAATGGCGAAGTGTAAAAGATAGTGATATAATCACTACTGTGTAAATGATAGTGACAATCACTACAGTGTAAAATTTACGTGGCCTACTTGTGCATGAGCAGAGTGAGCGACCCAAAAGCAAACCTCGCCCGGCGAAGATACGGTGAAGACACGGCGTTGGAGACGTGGACGGCCATCTCTTATAGAGATTATAGAGATCTCTTAATGACATACAGAGATTTCTTAATTACATGACCATTATGTCCTCACATAAACTGGCCAATCGGAGCACTTCGAGGGACCACTGGCGACAACCAACCAATACCGACGGCCGCAATCCAAGCAATGAAGAATTCTCAATATATTGGAATCGCAGACATTTTGTGTGCATGTCCCTCGGAATCCTCTAGGTAGATTTCCAGGGCTCATTAAAAACTATGGTGTTCAATAAAGCATTACAAACCAAGCATTAAGCATTAAAAAAACAAAACAATCAGAGCCACTTAACACAGAAAACACCAACTTCCACCAGTCGTGGTAGCTAGCGTTGAAGGTGTTTTAACTGATCAGGAGTGGAGTACACAAAACACCTGGCCCTGGGACCTGAATAAAGATCTGACAATACATGATGCAGATGTGTGGAGATCTGACACAGGTCCATTAGAGATCTTGTGATGTTTCCCAGACATGAGAGATGATTTACAAAGAATGACGTCATGTTTGTCAAGGTTGGATTCCAATGAGCTTCACTTAAAACCTGATTACAAAATGTGGACATCCAGTAGATGACAGAGAGAACATTTAATATTCTGCTATGAGGACAACTGTGCATCAGCTGGAGAAGATGCTCAGTCAGGAGATAAAGCAGCAGCTGGGTGATGTTGAGATGAGGATGATCCAGAGATATGAGGTGGATGTAACTATGGACCCTGATACAGCACATCCAGGACTAATCCTGGCTGATGATGGAAAACAAGTGCATCATGGAGGGGTAAGGAAGAATCTGCCAGACAGCAAGGAGAGGTTTGATCCATCTGTCTGTGTCTTAGGAAAACAAAGGTTCTCCTCAGGAAGGTTGTATTATGAGGTTCAGCTTGGAGGTAAGACTGAATGGATTGTAGGAGTGGCCAGAGAGTCAATCGCCAGGAAGGGAGGCATCAGAGTGAGACCCAACAATGGTTACTGGACTATAGGTTTGAGGACTGGAAATTGCTATGCGGCTAATGTTGGCCCTAATCCTGTCCTCCCTGTAAGAGAGAAGCTCCAGACAGTGGGAGTGTTTGTGGATTATGAGGAGGGTCTGGTCTCCTTTTATGATGTGGAGACCAGAGTTCATCTCTACTCTTTCACTGGCTGCTCCTTCATTGAGAGACTCTATCCATTCTTCAGTCCATGTCTGGAACTTAACGGTACAAACTCTGCTCCTCTCATCATCTCTCCTGTCAACATGGAGGCGGATCTCAGTGGGGACATGTCCCCTCCATCCGAACACACACCCGTCTGAACGGTGTTGCTTTACTGGGCTGTACTGTACTGTACTGTACTATACTGTACTATAATGTACTGTACTGCACTGCACTGCACTGCACTGTACTGTACTATACTGTACTGTACAAGCCTCAACCTTGTGCAGTCTGTGTGCGCACCAGTGTTGATTGCATGAACTAAAACTATGATGACACATAGCTTTCAACTACGTTTTCACTACGTTTTCCCACTGACAAAAACTACATGGAAACGCCTTGACAACTAACCTGACTAAAACTGAGACTAATTGTACGTAGTCAATTTCAACAAATAATAAAAAAAACGAGAATAAATTGGAGGAAATCCCGAGTGAACTCAAGCTCCAGTAAAAGTCAATTTACCCTTGGGTGCAGGCTAGTGTTGGGCGGTATTGATTTTTATAATATCGGCATTGATAACGTGTTAATTAGCTCAATATTTGATATTACCGGTATTGACCCCTAGATGGCAATGGCGTGCAATCAGAGTCGGACACATTCCACCAGTCACCTAGTTCTAAAAATTGCGACATTGAGGGGTCAGAAACTGAGCGCTCTGCTGTTCAAGCATTCTAAATAGGGAAAACTTGTTGGAAATACATTGTTTCCAAAAAGCCTAGCCCAAATAAGGGCTATTTTAGGCATGTGTTTAAGATGAAAATTGTTTGTATAGTTACAATTAAAAGTCTCATTGCCATATTTTAATAGAATACAGTATAATGCTGGTATTTGACGATATTCGGTATTTGATATTTTTACTTTTTTTTACTCGGTATTGATTTCCAATATCGCAATAAACAGTAATACCCGTATATTGCCAAAGACTAGTGCAGGCTGTACATCTAAAAATCTACCACCTCACAGGTTGTGAGCTCGTAGATCTGCTATTCCATAAAGAAAGAAACAGCCATCAAGGCTTGCCAAAACACATTTTAGACAACCATTTGCAGTTATAGTCTATAGGATTTTATAATTGTGTTTACACTGTATATATCAGAGGTGGGCAATTATTTTTTCCCCAAGGGGCCAAATGATATACATAAAATATTGTGGAGGGACAAGACTAAAGGCTGAACTAAAGTCTGTGTAATATTAATCTAATTTCAAGATAAAAGTAAGCGTAAGAGCAACCATTTAGACACCTATTTATTCAGAATTTGAGCCAGAGAGGACTAACATTTGATGACATTTTAGCTCCAAAACTAAAGATATATATTTGCTTTTGTCCACAATTCCAGGCGGAATTTGGGAAACAAAACAGTCAAACATACAGATCAAAGTGACCATTAATCTTCTACATTCTCTAGTTGTGCAGACCTGGGCTAATTCACATGATGAATATTTTACATTACATCTGGTCAACCAACATTCAACTGGAACTCTCTCAAGGACCACAGGTGGTCCCCGGAACACTGGTTTAAAACCCTTTCACAGGCCGGTCAGAGGGGGCCAAAGGGCCGCATTTGGCCCCCCGGCCACATAATGCCCAGGTAAGGTATATATGGATACTAACTTGACATTACTACTAAATGTACTGTACATACCAGTATGATTCATGTTTTCTAGTCTTGGTTGCTCCTTTTTTGCACTGTCTATTCTATCCTTTTTTGTCTGCTGTGTGTTGTTTTTTTTTGTTATATTATATTATATTATATTATATTATATTATATTATATTATATTATATTATATTATATTATATTATATTATATCATATCATATCATATCATATCATATCATATCATATCATATTACTTGTGTGAGCAAGCAATACTATAAGACTGCTTAATTTCTTATAATATAAGAAATTAAGCAGTCAGTGCGAGGTCTGTGTTCGGTCGTCCTTCGGGATACTCCAATTGGCCGCTTTAGGTGATGACGTAATGGTGACGTAAGTAGAATACCTTTATAGCTAATGTCATGAGTATTAGCTCGCTCTGCTCAGGCACAAGCAGGCCATGGCCTACTTATGCGCAACGCACACGTTTGCACTCTGCAGAGTGCTGATCTAGGTTGCTGCTGTATTGTCTGAAATAAGCCAAAGAATAATTCAGTAGTAAGCACTTGAGATTGTCACTGTTAACCCTTGGCCGCTGATGGGGCACCATGGTGGTACCACTGCCCTGGAATGGTAACACTTTTCACACTTCATTTAAAAGGTGTCAATGGTTGGTTATAAAACTACGCTTCTGTGGAACCATTAACCAAGTAGTAGGATATGTAAATGTGTATTTAACCTGTTAATCTCCTGGTGACAGCATGGAACTTTCTGGTACCACATTCCTGTGGTTACCTTTTCACTGCCATGGTGGTACCACCGCTGACAATCTCAAGTGCTTACCATTGTAAGTTGTACTTCACTCAAGATTGTAGGCTACCAATAAAGCACAACCATGAACGCTGGATTTATTCGACAAAAAAAGAGACTAACACAAACATTCCGGGTGATGAAAACAAGCCTTTTAAAGAACGTCTGGTGGCTTTCACCAGTTCTGGTAGCTAGCGTTGAAGGTGTTTTAACTGATCAGGAGTGAAGCACACAAAACACCTGGCCTTATGACCTGAATAAAGATCTGACGATACATGTTGCAGATGAGAACAGATCCGACGATACACAATGCAGATGTGAAGAGATATGGCCATACATAATGCAGATGTGAAGAGATCTGACCATACATGATGCAGATGTGAAGAGTTTTGACACAGGTCCATTAGAGATCTTGTGATGTTTCCCAGACATGAGAGAACTCCATGATTTACTGACGTCATGTTTGTCATGGTTGGATTCCAATGAGCCTGACTTAAAACCTGATTACAAAGTGTGGACATCCAGTAGATGACAGAGAGATCATTTATTATTCTGCTATGATCCCAAGAAACCTATGAGACTCAACATACCGGCAGCAATTTTGTTTCTCAAATGGTTCGTCCGTTCAGGTATCGCGAGTGGAACGAGGAATACGACAGAATCACAGAGGCTGAAATCCAGGCGATGATCCGGGAGAGACGCGTGAAGATCCAGGAGGTCAAACGCTCAGCAGAGCTCAGCAGGAAAGATGCAGACACAGAGATAGAGGCCAGTGTGAAGGCCTTCACCACTCTGATCAGCTGTATTGAGAGGAGCCAGGCTGAGCTCATTGGTGTGATTGAAGGGAAGCAGAAGACCACAGAGCAACATGCTGAAGGCTTCATCAAAGACCTGCAACGGGAAATCATCCAGTTGGAGAAGAGAAGCTCCGAACTGAAGCTGCGCTCACACTCTGGAGACCACCTCCTCCAGAACTTCACATCCATCAACACCTCTCCACCCACCAAAGACTTGACAGAGGTCAATGTCCATCAGTCTCCATATGTGGAGACCGTGAGGACAGCTGTGTATCAGCTGGAGAAGATGCTCAGTCAGGAGATGAAGCAGCAGCTGGGTGATGTTGAGATGAGGATGATCCAAAGATATGAGGTGGATGTTACTCTGGACCCTGATACAGCACATTCTGGACTAATCCTGGCTGATGATGGAAAACAAGTGCATTGTGGAAGAAGGGTAAGGAAGATTCTGCCAGACAGCAAGGAGAGGTTTGATCCATCTGTCTGTGTCTTAGGAAAACAAAGGTTCTCCTCAGGAAGGTTTTACTATGCGGTTCAGGTTGGACGGAAGACTGAGTGGGATGTAGGAGTGGCCAGAGAGTCAATCCCCAGGAAGGGAATCATCACACCGGAACCCAACAATGGTTACTGGATTATAACGTTGAGGACTGGAAATAGGTACTTTGCTAATGTTGACCCTCCTGTCGTCCTCCCTGTAAGAGAGAAGCTCCAGACAGTGGGAGTGTTTGTGGATTATGAGGAGGGTCTGGTCTCCTTTCATGATGTGGAGACCAGAGTTCATCTCTACTCTTTCACTGGCTGCTCCTTCACTGAGAGACTCTATCCATTCTTCAGTCCAGGTCTGGAACATAACGGTACAAACTCTGCTCCTCTCATCATCTCTCCTGCCAACATGGAGGCGGATCTCAGTGGGGACATGTCCCCTCCATCCAAACACACACCCGTCTGAACGGTGTAGCTTTACTGGGCTGTACTGTACTGTACTGTACTGTACTGTACTGTACTGTACTGTACTGTACTGTACTGTACTGTACTGTACTGTACTGTACTGTACTGTACTGTACTGTACTGTACTGTACTGTACTGTACTGTACAAGCCTCAACCTTGTGCAGTCTGTGTGCGCACCAGTGTTGATTGCATGAACTAAAACTATGATGACACATAGCTGTCAACTACGTTTTCACTACGTTTTCCCACTGACAAAAACTACATGGAAACGCCTTGACAACTAACCTGACTAAAACTGAGACTAATTGTACGTGGTCAATTAAAAAAAAAAAAAAAAAAAAAAACGAGAATAAATTGGAGGAAATCACGAGTGAACTCGAGCTCCAGTAAAAGTCAATTTACCCTTGGGTGCAGGCTAGTGTTGGGCGGTATTGATTTTTATAATATCGGCATTGATAACGTGTTAATTAGCTCAATATTTGATATTACTGGTATTGACCCCTAGATGGCAATGGCGTGCAATCAGAGTCGGACACATTCCACCAGTCACCTAGTTCTAAAAATTGCGACATTGAGGGGTCAGGAACTGAGCGCTCTGCTGTTCAAGCGGCCTAAATAGGGAAAACTTGTTGGAAATACATTGTTTCCAAAAAGCCTAGCCCAAATAAGGGCTATTTTAGGCATGTGTTTAAGATGAAAATTGTTTGTATAGTTACAATTAAAAGTCTCATTGCCCATATTATTAGAATACAGTATAATGCTGGTATTTGACGATATTCGGTATTTGATATTTTTCCTTTTTTTTTACTCGGTATTGATTTCCAATATTGCAATAAACAGTAATACCCGTATATTGCCAAAGACTAGTGCAGGCTGTACATCTAAAAATCTACCACCTCACAGGTTGTGAGCTCGTAGATCTGCTATTCCATAAAAAAAGAAACAGCCATCAAGGCTTGCCAAAACACATTTTAGACAACCATTTGCAGTTATAGTCTATAGGATGTTATAATTGTGTTTACACTGTATATATCAGAGGTGGGCAATTATTTTTTCCCCAAGGGGCCAAATGATATACATAAAATATTGTGGAGGGACAAGACTAAAGGCTGAACTAAAGTCTGTGTAATATTAATCTAATTTCAAGATAAAAGTAAGCGTAAGAGCAACCATTTAGACACCTATGGCCAGAGAGCCATTTGATGACATTTTAGCTCCAAAACTAAAGATATATCTTTGCTTTTGTCCACAATTCCAGGCGGAATTTGGGAAACAAAACAGTCAAACATACAGATCAAAGTGACCATTAATCTTCTACATTCTCTAGTTGTGCAGACCTGGGCTAATTTACATGATGAATATTTGAAGTGCTGCCAAGCACTTCCCTTAGACGATTTACAAGATGTGCGTGTGTGTCTGTGTGTGTGTGTGTGTGTCTGTCTGTCTGTCTGTCCCTGCCTGCATGCGTGGAGTCATGTTGATGTTGCCATGTTCAGAGAAACAAGCACAATGGGACGAAGTGTGTATTGTTGATGTTGCCATGTTCAGAGAAACAAGCACAATGGGACGAAGTGTGTTTTAGTATACTGTAGCCACACACGCAGCACTTCATTTCGCACGGGTGTGATTTTTTACATTACATCTGGTCAACCAACATTCAACTGGAACTCTCTCAAAGGACCACAGGTGGTCCCCGGAACACAGGTTTAAAACCCTTTCACAGGCCGGTCAGAGGGGGCCAAAGGGCCGCATTTGGCCCCCCGGCCACATAATGCCCAGGTAAGGTATATATGGATACTAACTTTACTACTAAATGTACTGTACATGAATACCAGTATGATTCACGTTTTGTAGTCTTGGTTGCTCCTTTTTTGCACTGTGTATTCTATCCTTTTTGTCTGCTGTGTGTTGTTTTTTTGTTATTATATTATATTATATTATATTATATTATATTATATTATATTATATTATATTATATTATATTATATTATATTATATTATATTATATTATATTATATTATATTATATTACTTGCGTGAGCAAGCAATAATATAAGACTGCTTAATTTCTTATAATATAAGAAATTAAGCAGTCAGTGCGGGGTCTGTGTTCGGTCGTCCTTCAGGATACTCCAATTGGCCGCTTTAGGTGATGACGTAATGGTGACGTAAGTAGAATACCTTTATAGCTAATGTCATGAGTATTAGCTCGCTCTGCTCAGGCACAAGCAGGCCATGGCCTACTTATGCGCAACGCACACGTTTGCACTCTGCAGAGTGCTGGTCTAGGTTGCTGCTGTATTGTCTGAAATAAGCCAAAGAATAATTCAGTGGTAAGCACTTGAGATTGTCACTGTTAACCCTTGGCTGCTGATGGGGCACCATGGTGGTACCACTGCCCTGGAATGGTAACGCTTTTCACACTTAATTTAAAAGGTGTCAATGGTTGGTTATAAAAGTATGTATCTGTCTATTAGGAACCACTAACCAAGTAGTAGGACATGTAAATGTGTTTTTAACCTGTTAATCTCCTGGTGACAGCATGGAACCTTCTGGTACCACATTCCTGTGGTTACCTTTTCACTGCCATGGTGGTACCACCGCTGACAATCTCAAGTGCTTACCACTGTAAGTTGTACTTCACTCAAGATTGTAGGCTACCAATAAAGCACAACCATGAACGCTGGATTTATTCGACAAAAAAAGAGACTAACACAAACATTCCGGGTGATGAAAACAAGCCTTTTAAAGAACGTCTGGTGGCTTTCACCAGTTGTGGTAGCTAGCGTTGAAGGTGTTTTAACTGATCAGGATCTGATCACACAAAACACCTGGCCTTATGACCTGAATAAAGATCTGACGATACATGTTGCAGATGAGAACAGATCCGACGATACACAATGCAGATGTGAAGAGATATGGCCATACATAATGCAGATGTGAAGAGATCTGACCATACATGATGCAGATGTGAAGAGTTTTGACACAGGTCCATTAGAGATCTTGTGATGTTTCCCAGACATGAGAGAACTCCATGATTTACTGACGTCATGTTTGTCATGGTTGGATTCCAATGAGCCTGACTTAAAACCTGATTACAAAGTGTGGACATCCAGTAGATGACAGAGAGATCATTTATTATTCTGCTATGATCCCAAGAAACCTATGAGACTCAACATACCGGCAGCAATTTTGTTTCTCAAATGGTTCGTCCGTTCAGGTATCGCGAGTGGAACGAGGAATACGACAGAATCACAGAGGCTGAAATCCAGGCGATGATCCGGGAGAGACGCGTGAAGATCCAGGAGGTCAAACGCTCAGCAGAGCTCAGCAGGAAAGATGCAGACACAGAGATAGAGGCCAGTGTGAAGGCCTTCACCGCTCTGATCAGCTGTATTGAGAGAAGCCAGGCTGAGCTCATTGGTGTGATTGAAGGGAAGCAGAAGACCACAGAGCAACAGGCTGAAGGCTTCATCAAAGACCTGCAACGGGAAATCATCCAGTTGGAGAAGAGAAGCTCCGAACTGAAGCTGCGCTCACACTCTGGAGATCACCTCCACCTCCTCCAGAACTTCACATCCATCGACACCCCTCCACCCACCAAAGACTTGACAGGGGTCAATGTCCATCAGTCTCCATATGTGGAAACCGTGAGGACAGCTATGGATCAGCTGGAGAAGAAGCTCAGTCAGGAGATGAAGCAGCAGCTGGGTGATGTTGAGATGAGGATGATCCAAAGATATGAGGTGGATGTTACTCTGGACCCTGATACAGCACATTGCAGACTAATCCTGGCTGATAATGGAAAACAAGTGCATCATGGAGGGGTAATGAAGAATCTGCCAGACAACAAGGAGAGGTTTGATGCATGTGTCTGTGTCTTAGGAAAACAAAGGTTCTCCTCAGGAAGGTTGTATTATGAGGTTCAGCTTGGAGGGAAGACTGCCTGGGATGTAGGAGTGGCCAGAGAGTCAATCCCCAGGAAGGGAGGCATCACATCAGAACCCAACAATGGTTACTGGACTATAGGGTTGAGGACTGGAAATATGTACAGTGCTTATGTTGGCCCTGATTTCCCCCTCCCTGTAAGAGAGAAGCTCCAGACAGTGGGAGTGTTTGTGGATTATGAGGAGGGTCTGGTCTCCTTTTATGATGTGGAGTCCAGAGTTCATCTCTACTCTTTCACTGGCTGCTCCTTCACTGAGAGACTCTGTCCATTCTTCAGTCCAGGTCTGGAACTTAACGGTACAAACTCTGCTCCTCTCATCATCTCTCCTGTCAACATGGAGGCGGATCTCAGTGGGGACATGTCCCCTCCATCCGAACACACACCCGTCTGAACGGTTTTGCTTTACTGGGCTGTACTGTACTGTACTGTACTGTACTGTACTGTACTGTACTGTACTGTACTGTACTGTACTGTACTGTACTGTACTGTACTGTACTAGCCTCAACCTTGTGCAGTCTGTGTGCGCACCAGTGTTGATTGCATGAACTAAAACTATGATGACACATAGCTGTCAACTACGTTTTCACTACGTTTTCCCACTGACAAAAACTACATGGAAACGCCTTGACAACTAACCTGACTAAAACTGAGACTAATTGTATGTAGTCAATTTCAACAAATAAAAAAAAAGCGAGAATAAATTGGAGGAAATCACGAGTGAACTCGAGCTCCAGTAAAAGCCAATTTACCCTTGGGTGCAGGCTAGTGTTGGGCGGTATTGATTTTTATAATATCGGCATTGATAACGTGTTAATTAGCTCAATATTTGATATTACCGGTATTGACCCCTAGATGGCAATGGGGTCAATCAGAGTCGGACACATTCCACCAGTCACCTAGTTCTAAAAATTGCGACATTGAGGGGTCAGAAACTGAACGCTCTGCTGTTCAAGCTGCCTAAATAGGGAAAACTTGTTGGAAATACATTGTTTCCAAAAAGCCTAGCCCAAATAAGGGCTATTTTAGGCATGTGTTTAAGATGAAAATTGTTTGTATAGTTACAATTAAAATTCTCATTGCCCATATTTTAATAGAATACAGTATAATGCTGGTATTTGACGATATTCGGTATTTGATACTTTTACTTTTTTTTTTTTACTCGGTATTGATTTCCAATATCGCGATAAACAGTAATACCGGTATATTGCCCAAGACTAGTGCAGGCTGTACATCTAAAAATCTACCACCTAACAGGTTGTGAGCTCGTAGATCTGCTATTCCATAAAAAAAGAAACAGCCATCAAGGCTTGCCAAAACACATTTTAGACAACCATTTGCAGTTATAGTCTATAGGATGTTATAATTGTGTTTACACTGTATATATCAGAGGTGGGCAATTATTTTTTCCCCCAAGGGGCCAAATGATATACATAAAATATTGTGGAGGGACAAGACTAAAGGCTGAACTAAAGTCTGTGTAATATTAATCTAATTTTTAAGATAAAAGTAAGCGTAAGAGCAACCATTTAGACACCTATTTATTCAGAATTTGAGCCAGAGAGGACTAACATTTGATGACATTTTAGCTCCAAAACTAAAGATATATCTTTGCTTTTGTCCACAATTCCAGGCGGAATTTGGGAAACAAAACAGTCAAACATACAGATCAAAGTGACCATTAATCTTCTACATTCTCTAGTTGTGCAGACCTGGGCTAATTCACATGATGAATATTTTACATTACATCTGGTCAACCAACTTTCAACTGGAACTCTCTCAAGGACCACAGGTGGTCCCCGGAACACTGGTTTAAAACCCTTTCACGGGCCGGTCAGTACTAAATGTACTGTACATAAATACCAGTATGATTCACGTTTTTTAGTCTTGGTTGCTCCTTTTTTGCACTGTGTATTCTATCCTTTTTGTCTGCTGTGTGTTGTTGTTATTTTGCTATATTATATTATATTATATTATATTATATTATATTATATTATATTATATTATATTATATTATATTATATTATATTATATTATATTATATTATATTATATTTAAGGCTGTCAGCATTAACTAGTTAATCGCGAGTTAACTCAGCCTTGAGTTAACTCGATTAATTTTTTTAGTGCGAGATTAACTCACAGTAAAACCAAAGGCCACGTGGGTCTATTTGGTTCAATTTCGCCAAATGCATGTGAATAATTGTTAAATATCTGCATCAGTTAAGTTTCTTTAAAATAAGTACACAATTTGGAGAATGTAGAAAACTTTCTACAAAATGTGCATGTTAGCTCCTAATGATAACATCAAATTGTTGAAAAATTCTTTAATTTAGGTCTGGAAGTCTAAATAAATGTCATCAAATGGTGGTATGTGGCTCAAACGAAGAATAAATAATTGACCTTGATATGAATATTCTTGAAAAACACTTATTTAAGGTATATTTAGAACTCATAAAAATATGCGATTAAATTGCGATTAATCAAAGATTAACTATGGGCAATCATGCAATTAATCGCGATTAATTTTTTAATCGATTGACAGCTCTTATTATATTATATTATATTATATTATATTATATTATATTATATTATATTATATTATATTATATTATATTATATTATATTATATTATATTATATTACTTGCGTGAGCAAGCAATAATATAATACTGCTTCATTTCTTATAATATAAGAAATTAAGCAGTCAGTGCGGGGTCTGTGTTCGGTCGTCCTTCGGGATACTCCAATTGGCCGCTTTAGGTGATGACGTAATGGTGACGTAAGTAGAATACCTTTATAGCTAATGTCATGAGTATTAGCTCGCTCCGCTCAGGCACGAGCAGGCCATGGCCTACTTGTGCGCAACGCACACGTTTGCACTCTGCAGAGTGCTGGTGTAGGTTGCTGCTGTATTGTCTGAAATAAGCAAAATAAGAAAAATACCGTGTTAAGCACTTGAGATTGTCACTGTTAACCCTTGGCCGCTGATGGGGCACCATGGTGGTACCACTGCCCTGGAATGGTAAATCTTTTCACACTTCATTTAAAAGGTGTCAATGGTTGGTTATAAAACTATGCTTCTGTGTATTAGGAACCACTAACCAAAGTAGTAGGAAATGTGTTTTAACCTGTTAATCTCCTGGTGACAGCATGGAACTTTCTGGTACCACATTCCTGTGGTTACCTTTTCACTGCCATGGTGGTACCACCGCTGACAATCTCAAGTGCTTACCACTGTAAGTTATACTTCACTCAAGATTGTAGGCTACCAATAAAGCACAACCATGAATGTTGGATTTATTCGACTAAAAACAAACATTCTGGGTGATGAAAACAAGTCCAAAAGTCCAATGTGGACTTTAATGCTCTAGTCGGTTGCACTACGTCACTTACTGTTTCTTGTATCGTATGTATTTGTTTTTTGTTTTCTTATTGCACTGTCTATTGTCTTATTGCACTGGGGAACAATGGAAACGTTATTTCATCCCTGTATATGTCCTGACATACACCGGAATGACAAATAAAGAACCTTGAACCTTGTACAGTATGTCTCAATGGCGTTTCTAAGCAATTTGTAGCCCCGGGCAAGATTTTCCCTGGAGCCCCCCCTTAACAAATGGACCCGTAAGGGTGACGTCATACCTATTTTTAGACTAAACAACATATGTGTGTTTTAAATGTTCAATTCTAGTTACAGAGGATAAGTATGATGTATCTATCCATATGAGGCTTATTAGCCTGGGATCCTTTTTAAGCACGTCTGGTGGCTGCCCCGATGCCCCCCCCCCCCACACACCTTCCACACATATCACCCCAGGCAACTGCCTAGTCTGGCTAATGGTAAAAACGCCCCTGATCTGTCTATACGTGTGCTACACCAAGAAGCTCTACGATGGGCGATGCTCCGCGTGAACATCGAGCGTTAATGAAAATCTCTAGTGTGCGTGCCCACGTGTGTATCCTGTGTCTAATTCACTCGATATCCCGTAATTAAAGTGAAAGAAGATCCCATACAACCCAGAGCAGAGTGTGTGTGTGTGTGTGTGTGTGTGGGGGGGGGGGGGGGGGGGGGTGTAAAGATTTGCACCACGTTTTCACGATTTTTCAAAAAATAGCAGAGATACAAGCTCGTAGATCTTGTGAGCTTGTAGTGAGCTTGTAGATCTGCTATTTCTCAATAGTTAAAACATAATGCTTAGAACACCAAAACGCGTTCAGTACACTAAGGGTGAAATACCACACAGGGGGTGCTAAATGTTGCGAAGTGCTAAATGTTGGGAGTGCTAAATGTTGCGAAGTCGCTTCATTCTTTTTTTTAAAGAAATATCTTTTATACAATGACATTCCAAGATACCTCTTTTGTTTTTGTTTTTTAATTAGTGCCATTACACCCGGTGTGTCTGTGTGTTCGTTTAATGATTTTAATGAACCCATGGAAAGGTGGTAAAATGCACTTTAAGCCATTTTTGGCAATGCTATTAGCGCCATTAGCATTACTTATATTAACATCATTAACAATACTTTGTTAGCATTCTTAACATTGTTAACTGCATTTAGCATCTTTAACATTGCTTACTTGCCATTACTAGCATTATTAACATTAAATAGCATTATTACCATTAGGCTACTTAGCATTATTAGCAATAATTAGCATTATTAGCATTACTTAGCATAATTAGCAGTATCACCAATAACTAGAATTACCATCACTTAGCATTACTTAGCATTAGTTAGCATCATTGGCTATTGAAAAATGGTGACGGCGGAGAGAGCGCCTTTAGTAATAATCAGACAGTAATAATTTCTTTGTGGATTATATTAAACAACAACTAGACTGTTTCTCAAATACCTGATTTTGACAGACGAGTCACTCGCAATGTCAACTGATTGAATGCAAGCACTATTAATTATAAGCCGCCCCTTATATAATGCAAATATATTTATTTAGTATTTCATTTCAAATGGATATACAGTGTCGGACATAGCGGGCCTTTCGTTTGCTGCTATTTTGGTTTTGAAGCTGGCTATTTTCCCACGGGTAAGTTAATAGGCCCATTAAACTATTCTGTGTGGAGTTGGAAAAGTTGCAGTGGTGGTCCGTGTAAGCTTGTAGAATTGTTATTTTAATACAGTGGTAAAATTGAACTTTCGTTTGGGGACATAATGTAATGCTTATTTTTATTTTAAAGGGAAAAGGTATAGGCTATGTATTAATATTTGCATTGAGGTCCGGGCATCGTTTGAGAGCTGGATTTGTCGGTTAAATCCCTTTATAATGCCTATGATTTCTTTAACAAACTGATCGGCGATTTGTTGATTTATTTATTTTACATTCAAAGCATGTACAGCATGTACAAGGTGGTAAGAATAATTCACACTGCGGGGATACATTTGGCATATGTAGAATGACATTGTAGATTTTTTTTTACCAGTGGTCCTTGAGAGGGTTCCAGGTGGTCCCAGCTTAGTTGGTTAACCAGATGAAAAGTAGCTTAGCCAGATGCTCTCTTGAATATTATAACTCTTGAGAGCATGAAAATGAAACCAAATGGACCCTTTGCGGGTACATTTGGTTTCATGTTTATGCTCTCAAGAGTTGTAATATTAATCTAAATTGGCCCACTTAATTAAGAAGTCTACACAATTAGGGAAAGTAGAATATTAATCGTCAATTTGATTTATTGTGTATTTGCCTAAATCCAGCCTGGAATTGTGGACAAAAAATAAATAAATCTTTAGTTTTGGGTCTGAAAATGGGATGAAAATGTCACCAAATGGTGGTCCATGGCTCAAATGCTGAATATATAGTGGGCCCTGGTATCAAGCAGGTTGAAATCCACTGTTGTATAGTACATATACGCAAGCCATACTGCTTACACCCAGTGTTGTAGTGGTACTTTTCTGAGAGTGTACAAATGGAACCAAATGGACCCGCTACGGTCCATTTGGTTGATTTTTTTTCAGACCTCCATTTTCTAGAAAACGCAGAATGAGGGGGGGGGGGTGACTTTTTCATTCATGTTCACACAACATCTTTAAGGTATATTAATGACATATTAAAATATTGAAAATGAGTGGAATCCCCCTTTAAGACACGTGCATGCTCACTTGCATTTGCATGCGGCACACAAACACGCTATTAAAACAAGTATAGCATATTGAGAAAGATTGTTTACAATACCTAATTGTATCCATATAGTATCCAAGTAAATGACAAGACAAAAAAAAACATAGGCCTACTTTTGCCCCCAAAATATTTTAGATGTGAGAAGTGGGGGGACGCCGTCTCCCCGCGCCCCCCCTCCACTACACCCCTGCTTACACCACGTCCTGAGTTGACTTGTCAACGTGCGTCAGTGTTGCCAACTGCCAGAATCCAAAATGCACTAGTGGAACTTCCAAAATGCACTAGAATGTATGCGCTAGAGCAGTGAGTTTTCAACCATTTTCATACCAGGGCCCACTATTTATTCTGCATTTTAGCCACGGGGGACCGCCATTTGATGTTGAGTTTAGTCTCTCGGACTAATTTAGAATAAATAACTGGCAAAACATTGGTCAAAAATAACAATTCTTCTACATTTTTTAAAAATGTGTAGATTCTTGAAAATTAGGTAATTCAGAATTAATTAAATATAATTTAACTCTTGAGAGCGTAAAATGAAACCAAATGGACCCGTAAGGGTCCATTTGGTTTCATTTTACGCTCTCAAGAGTTACAGATCTATAAGGGTCCATTTGGTTACCAATAGTCCTTTCTAGGAAGGAAAAATGGTGAAAAACAAGGGTTTTATCTCTGGCGCCTGTCAACCAATTTCGCTCCAACGCACCAGCAAAAAAGCACCAGATTTTCCGCCAGGAGTTTTTCACTAATTTGGGCACTGGGGGGGGGGGGGGGGGGGGGGGGGGGCCTGAAAAAGCGCTAAATATAGCGACAAATGCGCCAAGTTGGCAACACTGACGTGCGTAGCCTATTGCCGACGACGGCGCGATCAACTTCTCGTCCCGGCGTGTAAAATTGGCATTTCTGCATAGCGGCGAGGCGAGGGAATGGGCGTTAATGTCGATACGCTTCAATGCGTGGGCGTATTTGCTTCCCTGAATCGGGTCCCTAGTGAGAGAGAGAGCGTCGAGCCAGTGTTGCCAACCTGGCGCATTTGTCACTATATTTAGCTTTTTTTCCCAGACTCCTCTAGCGCCAAAATTTGACGGAAAATCTAGTCCTTTTTTGCTGGTGAGTTGGGGCAAAGTCGTCGACAGGCGCCACAGATAAAACCCTCGTTTTTCACCATTTTTCCTCCTCCTCCTCCTCCGCCTTTAAATCTTTAAATCTTTGAGAGCGTAAAAAAAAAAAAAACCAAATGGACCCTTGCGGGTCCATTTGGTTTTTGTTTTGCGGGACATTAGTTCCTTTTTGAGGGACGCGGGACAGAGGGTTGAATATCGGGACTGTCCCGCGAGATCTGGGACGGGTTTTCACCCTAGCTGTATGGTCCACTCACAGCTAAGTGTAACATGAGACAAACCTCCACCAATACGTTAAAACAGTGGTGCCCACTGCCCACACATTTTTGACTTGGGTTACTTTAAAAATGACCAGCCCAGCTTGCCCTTTACATGAAAATAGAAAGTGGGAGCTTTTAAATAGATACTGTTATACAGTATTTAAGAAAAAAAAAAAAAAAACTTAATCTAAAATTTGGATGGTTTTCTTGTATATGCTAGCTACTACTGATGTTTGAAAACAATGTATTTGGGGTTTGTGTTGACAATTCAATATGGTAATCAGTGTTGGGTATCGTTACTTTATAAACTAACGACGTTAGGTTATTGGACTACTGCCCCCTTAAACTAATCTCGTTAAGTTACAAGTTACTTTCTATAAAAAGTAACGTAATAGATTATTTTCCGTTATTTTCCGTTCCTGAACACAATTAAAATACTCCTTTTCTCTTTGTTTTTAATGTATGCACAATTTAGTTGCATTGTATTATGAGTCGCACACATGAACCACCATCACCACCACCACCGACAACAACAACTAGTCAACAGTGACACCATGTCACCCATCACCCACTATGAACTAGGTTGCTACAAAGTAGGCTATGTCAGATTACAGTAGGCCTACAGACATTATGCTGTACGCGGTACAACCAGACAGAGAGCATGATGATGCCCTCTCCACGCTGCGCAATGACAACAAACTGCAGGCTTCTCTTCCCATTGTAACCCAGCCTATGAACTACACAGTAGTCTATATAAGACAAGGCACGGCGGCCAAACAATGAATTAAACATTACTCACCTAATAACGCAGCCAGAGTTTATAGCCGATTCCCAATCGAGAGTGCGCGTGTTAATCCAAAAGTTAATCCAAAGTGTACGGCGTCATTGTTTACAAGACTTTTAGCAAGTCGCGCCTAGAGTAGCTGTGTCACTATGCAAGCAGCCAGCGGACTTCCTCTTCCTCTTCCTTTCAAAATAAAAGATTCATACTAGAGTATAACTAGACACTAGCTAGACAGTAGGTTTACTTTTATTTCTTAGGCGGCCGCAGATTTACAGGATGTGCAGACAGAAAATGTAAACTACGCACATCACTCGCAGAAGGATGAAGCCACAACGCGCAGTCGGCTTATTCTACTCTAACAGAAGGAGGAATATAGACTACAACACCGGGCAGTCTCAAGAAAATGAATTGCGACGAACTATAGTAACGAGTTACTTTTTTGGAAATGTAACTAAGTAACTAACTACTAAATTGCAAAAATAACTCGTTAGGTTACTCCGTTACTAATAAAAGTAATCTGATTAGGTAACGTCGTTATTGATAACGCCGTTATCCCCATCACTGATGGTAATATATTTTAGGGGACTGTCATGTAATCTACCTGCATGCATGATCTACTGGTAGATCACGGTCTACCTTTTGGGCAGCCCTGCGTTAAAACATTGTTTAGATAGAACAAATGTCACTCACACATTTTCCCAGTGTACGCGACTTTTCTTTTTGAAGCGATTTTGAAAGACTGGTTCCAAAAACGGCACAGTAATCAAAGTGTAACATCCCTGATCTTTACATTGGAATGAACAAGCCCGACTGTCCAACTTACGGACAGGGTCTATAGACCAATTCCCACACAGCGAAATCACAGCAATGTTCCGTCGCCTTGGTCTTTGCCCAGCCATGATCCACAAAGGTGTTGCGCGAAAGAATATTGTGGTCTGTTAGAAATAATAGCATACTGTCGCTGTCAGAATACATGCTTAACGCTTTGTGTACTGAACGCGCTTTGGTGCTCTAAGCATTATGTTTTAGCTATTGAAAAATATCAGATCTACAAGCTCATAGCGCGCCACCGAGTGGCGCGCTATGAGCTTGTATCTCTGATATTTTTTTTGAAAAATTGTGAAAATGTGATGCAAATCTTTGAATATATATTCTTTCGGAAGCAAATATTTTGAACTAAAATCGCTGCTTCTGGGGGGGGGGGTCACGACAACAACATGTTTTCAGATGGGGGTCCGCAGCCAAGTATAGATAATTCTGGTGGTCCTTGGCATGAGATATGTTAAGCATCACTGACACAGGAACATAGATTTTTTTTTTATCAGAGAAACTAGAATCTGTCAGAATCTAGCATCAGGAACTAGAATCTAGCGTCAGAAACTACTACAGTATAATCAAGTCAAGGGGGCATCCCCCCGCGTCCCCCTCCACTACACCCCTGGTTATAATAATTATATTATAATCATCATGCCAAAACTGTATTTATTTACCTCGTAGCTGGTCAGCCTGTTGGTCTCCTGTTACAGTTTGTTTTGTAGTATTCCACTCCGTTCGCTTCTGTTAAAAAAAAATACAAAATACAAAAACAATAATTTCAGCGTGCTGCTTCTGCATGGCATCAATTCTGGGGGGTCCAGTCATGACGCACAGCCTATATTCTACGGCTGTGGTTGCTGCTAAAGGGGAACTCCACCGATTTTCAACATTTTAATATGTCATTAATATATCTTAGAGATGTTGAGTGGACATGATGAAAAAGTTCCTCGAATTCTGTATTTCCTAAAAATGGAGGTCTGAAAGAAAAATCATTAACATGGTGAAATACATCTTGATGACATCATCAAGATGTATTTCACCATGTTAACCCTATAATTACCAATGACGTAATTGAGGTAATTGATATGCAAATCCAAGCCTCCCACTGACGTAATTGACGTATTGTGTGTTTTTGGGGCTGTTTGAATGTCTTGGGGTGTAGTGGGGGCCCTCCGCCAGCAGAGGGAGCCCTCCCCCAACTTGTCACAAAGTCTCATGTAGTTGTGTTCATTACATTGGACCCTTATAGATCTCTAACTAGCCCTAACAAAAACAACAACAAACAAAGCAACAAAGGGATTGTTTTTACCTTACCTTATGTGTCTCCAAATAACAGCACAAAAGATCAAAAACATGTAAAAATGATTGCCAATAGATCCAAAGGTAAATAAATCCAATAATTTGTATCAGGACTCCCATGCTGATGACAGGCTGCAAGCCACAGCCATGGCTTTATAGTCCGTGGGACGCCAGGCAAAAAATGGCAATTTACCGCCATCAAAAGGGACAAGACATATGTGGTATCATTACGTTCGTCTGACATCCAGGAATGCAAAAATGTGTGATAGCAGTTTCAGAAGAGTAGCTGAATACAGTTTTTTGGCATTTATATCTGATAAAATGTTGTAATAACTTCATAACTTGAAATGCATTGATTTTACGCCCCATAAATGTATTGAACGTTAATATAAAGTTGAGCATTACGAACGATTTGGTACCAACTACATGTCTGTATCTCCTACGGTTTTCGAGATACAGTATATAGGTACATTCACAGATGGAGGAGAGCAAGACATTTGTAACATTGATTTTTAAGTCAATCAAATGGTGATACAGGCATGAGAATTGGTACACACACTCTTCAAACCCCACTATTTCTAAAAGTACTGCGTGCCCTGCAAAATTCCATGATGGCACCCCCAAAATCCAAGATGTCCGTCCAAAAATGTGGTTTTTCCTTCATAACTCAAATTACAAAGATCTTAAGCCCCATAAATGTATTGAACGTTAATATAAAGTCGGGCATTACGGACATTTTGATACCAAGTACATGGCTGTATGTACTACGGTTCTTGAGTTACAACATATACGTAGTGATGTGGCACCATAAGTGTAACATTTTGGCATGTTTCACTCTTTAACTCAAAGATCCCTTTATCACCATTTATTCTATTTTCAGGAAATGGACCTACATGTATCTGCTATCATAAACCACTTCAAGTTTTTCAATTGATGAAACGGGTCGGGAGTTATTAAGCCAATTGTGAAGGGCTGTTTCAGTGCTAAAATTGCTGCGTACATTCTGCGAATATAAGCCACCCAGAAATGTCTGTCTGTGCATCTGTCCTTCACAATAAGTGTATATGTGAAGCGGACGCACCAAGTGTAGCATGTGTCATAGTATAATGGTATAATGTGTATAATGTGGGTAATATGTAATAGTGTCGTAGTGTAACGTGTAATACTGTAATAGGGCAATATGTGTAATAGGGTAATATGTGTAATAGTGTCATAGTGTAACATGGGTAATATGTGTAATAGTGTCATAGTGTAACATGTGTAATAGGGTAATAGGGTAATAAGTGTAATAGTGCCGTAGTGTAACGTGTAATACTGTAATAGGTTAATATGTGTAATAGTGTCATAGTGTAACATGTGTAATAGGGTAATAGGGTAATATGTGTAATAGTGTCATAGTGTAACATGTGTAATAGGGTAATAAGTGTAATAGTGTGATATTTGTGCATTAGGCTAATAGTGTAATAGGAAATATGTGTAATAGTGTCATAGTGTAATAGTGTAATATGTGTAATAGTGTAATAGTGCAATATATGTACATTAGGGTAATAGTGCAATATACACAATCATGTAATAGTGTAATATATGCAATTGTGTAACAGCGTAATAGGGTAATATATGTAATAGTGTAATAGGGTAATATATGTAATGGTGTAATAGTGAAATATATGTGCATTAGGGTAATAGTGTAATATATTGAATAGTGGTCTAGTGTAATTGTCCTATTACACCATTACACATGATACACATACTTGCCTATTACACATGTCACAATATGACACTAGTACACATATTACGCTATTATGCTATACCAATATTACAGTAATATATTACACTATTACCATAATGCACAGACATTACACTATTAGCCCTATTACACTATTGCATATATTACACTATTACCCTATTACACATGTTACACTATGACACTATTACACATATTACCCTATTATGCTATTACACATGTTACACTATGCCACTATTACACATATCAACCTATTACACTATTGCATATATTACACTATTACCCTATTACACATGTTACACTATGACACTATTACACATATTACCCTATTATGCTATTACACATGTTACACTATGCCACTATTACACATGTTACACTATACCACTATTACACATATCAACCTATTACACTATTACACATGTTACACTATGCCACTATTACACATATAAACATATTACACTATTACACATGTTACACTATGACACTATTACACATATTACCCTATTACACTATTAGACATGTTACACTGTGGCACTTATTACATACATTACCCTATTACAGTATACCGCTATAGACTGCATATATTACACTATTAGCTCTATTACACTATTGCATATATTACACTATTACGCATTTTTGCACATTATACAATTATAGTATGACACATGGTACACTTGGTGCGTCCACTTCACATATACACTTATTGTGAAGGACAGATGCACAGACAGACATTTCTGGGTGGCTTATATTCGCAGAATGTACGCAGCAATTTTAGCACTGAAACAGCCCTTCACAATTGGCTTAATAACTCCCGACCCGTTTCATCAATTGAAAAACTTGAAGTGGTTTATGATAGCAGATACATGTAGGTCCATTTCCTGAAAATAGAATAAATGGTGATAAAGGGATCTTTGAGTTAAAGAGTGAAACATGCCAAAATGTTACACTTATGGTGCCACATCACTACGTATATGTTGTAACTCAAGAACTGTAGTACATACAGCCATGTACTTGGTATCAAAATGTCCGTAATGCCCGACTTTATATTAACGTTCAATACATTTATGGGGCTTAAGATCTTTGTAATTTGAGTTATGAAGGAAAAACCACATTTTTGGACGGACATCTTGGATTTTGGGGGGTGCCATCTTGGAATTTTGCAGGGCACGCAGTACTTTTAGAAATAGTGGGGTTTGAAGAGTGTGTGTACCAATTCTCATGCCTGTATCACCATTTGATTGACTTAAAAATCAATGTTACAAATGTCTTGCTCTCCTTCATCTGTGAATGTACCTATATACTGTATCTCGAGAACCGTAGGAGATACAGACATGTAGTTGGTACCAAATCGTTCGTAATGCTCAACTTTATATTAACGTTCAATACATTTATGGGGCGTAAAATCAATGCATTTCAAGTTATGAAGTTATTACAACATTTTATCAGATATAAATGCCAAAAAACTGCATTCAGCTACTCTTCTGAAACTGCTATCACACATTTTTGCATTCCTGGATGTCAGACGAACGTAATGATACCACATATGTCTTGTCCCTTTTGATGGCGGTATTTTTCCTGGCGTCCCACGGACTATTACAGCTGGGAACACAATGTGCCATTCTGTGTTTGCAGTGTTGCCAACTTCCAAAATACACTAGTGACACTTCCAAAATGCACTAGAAGGAGCTAGGGCAGTGGTTTTCAAACCAACTCACCAGCAAAAAAGCACTAGCAGTTTTTCAAAAAAGTACTAGTTTTTCAATAATTTTGGTGCTAGGGTGGTCTGAAAAAAAGCTAAATATAGTGACAAATGCGCCAAGTTGGCGACACTGGTTGCCAGGTGTTTGGAGAGAAATAAGCAACCAGGTTTCATAATAATAAACTACTTTACACATAGTGCATGAAAAAGTTCAAATACATCAGAAAATAACAGTTCTGCAAGCTCACAACACGTTGTGAAGTGTTGTGAGGAAAATAAATGAAAAAAAAAATAATAATGTTAATCCTTGAGAATAATAAAATAAAATATACATATTTCTTTTTTTCTGGGGAAAGTGGAGACTTGCAGGGTTAAAATGAGACATTTGTGACATGTGTGGTCATATCACACATTTTATTTATATATTTTATATGGACATTCAAATATGTACTTTATTAGGGTATTTAGCTGGTCTGGCTACAGTATTAAGCCTAATTATGCTGGTAGGGAAAGGGTTAATGTTTTTTCTTTCAGACCCATTTTTTTCCTGAGAGGGTAGGTATCGTCTCAGGAGAATTTTGAAAATAGGTGGAATTCCCCTTTAATTTATTGAATATACATGTAATAGACATTCTAATAATTACAACCAAAATATACATTATTGCAGCCATTTTACATACTTTCATCAAGGTTAAAGGCTAAAGGTCAAAGTTTAAAAATCATCAAAAATTGCACTCCAAGTCCAGAGATTAATTGAAGAGGCTAATTGCAGCCTCTGTGGGGGTATTGTTATGCAAATATCATGACCAATTTCAATGAAATTTCTAAACAATCAACCTCAACCATGATATTTATCAATCAATCAATCAATTTTTATTTGTATAGCACTTTTCATACAAAGATTGTAACCCAAAGTGCTTCACATAACACAGTGGACAGCAAGGCACACACGTGCTTACAAGGCAACTGTGACAATACAACAGTAAAAAACAATGCAACAGAACAACATGAAGTAAAAGCAATGTACTAGTGTACATAAAAACACAGAAATAAAAAAAATAAGCAGAAAAAGGCATGGTGTGCAATAGCGCAATTACTCAAAAGCCAGTGCAAAAAGGTGAGTTTTAAATTTGCCTTTAATTTTAAAGACATCCACCGAGGTGAAAAAAAAAATAACGACAAAAAATAATGATAACATTTTTTTTAATAATTAAAGGTTTTGTTGTTAAAAAAGCATCACTGGGCCTTCTAGGGTTAAGGGCATGGGGGGGGGGGGGGGGGGGTGAAGCTATTTCCAATGACCTCACACGGCAGAAAAAAAAAAAAAAAATAAACGATCGATAATGTGTGTACGCGGTTATAAACGCGGTGGTGGTGGAACTCGCACTTTACAGAGGCATGCAATTAGCTAAGTGCAAAACAAAGTGCATGCGGCACGAGACGGTGTGTCCCCGACACCTCTCCCCCGGGCGATTGGACGACGGTTTCACAGCAGGGGCGGATGTAACATTTCCCAATTGGGGGGGAGGGGCAGGAGAAAATGGCATGGGGGCGGCTTCATCGCCCGGTTACAGGACTTTTATTAGGCATTTAAGATACAATAATAACACCAGTTGTTGTTGAAGTTGCAACAGACACACAGCATGCATAAAGCTAAAGGTCTGACTCAGAGAGTTTTCTGTTTTCAATGATGAAATGCTGTTGGTTTAGTGGTGACACAGCTGTGGTTAGTTAGTAGCAGTAGTAGTGTTTCAAATCATTTTAAATATAAGCACTTTCATTTGAAATATCTTGGGTTGTTTTGCATGCCGTCGTGTTTGGTGGGGCAGACTGGGCATTTTGGGGGGCATTGCCCACCCCCCTTCATGCACATGCCTAGATCCGCCCCTGTTGCACATGCTGGCTGAAAGGCGACCCTCTCAACCTAACACCCCCCCACCCACCGGGTCGATATGTGTGTTCTCTGGTTGGGGGGCCGTGTCCCCACAGCAATTATCACACACACACGCACCCACACACACACCACACACACACACACACACACACACACACACACACACACACACACACACACACACACACACACACACACGAGTGTGTGCGAACCTGCAGACGACAACACTTGGGTCGAAATACACTTGACCCGACCCCTGCAATGTCAGATGAAGATCCATCTGGTGCCATTGCTGCCGCCCACCGCGATGGGTGTGAGGCTTCAAAGTGTGTGCGTGTGCGTGTGCGTGTGCGTGTGTGTGTGTCTATCAATACAGTAGATCAGGTCATCCGATGGTCCGTGGGTCACCGCCGGTTCGAATCCCAGCTCCTCTCATACATGCCCAATTAAAAGGAGAATTCCACACCAAAACACATTGGACCTCAATCTACCTTGATTCCTGTGACATGATACATATTATGTCCTTGATTTTTGTCACAGATGTCCCCATTTTCTACATTTCACCATGAGGTCCCCGTCCCAACGACGACGTTGGGAACAGTTAACATGGCCGCAGGTTGTCTTTATTCTACTGCAGGTATTTCTGTAACTCCAAACTTATTTTTTTTCACACATCACATCAAACCACACATTACAAGATAATTGGACCACTATATGATTTTTAAAAACTCAGCCGGCACACGTGTGACAGGAGTTTAGACCGGAGTGATTGGAGAGGAGAGTGACAAAAGTGGGGACCTCAAGGGTGAAATGTAGAAAATGGGACGTCTGTGACAAAAATCAAGGACATTATGTATCATGTCACAGGAATCAAGGTAGATTGAGGGAATGTGTTTTGGTGGGGAATTCTCCTTTAAGTGCCCTTGAGCATGTATGGGAGGGACATTGGTGCCTTGCATGGTTTCCGGGGTGTAAAGGGGTGAATTATGATGTACTATAACGTAGTGGTCCAACGATGAAGTTGCAACAGACACGCAGCATGCATGAAGCTAAAGGTCTGACTCAAGAGAGTTTTCTGTTTTCAATGATGAAATGCTGTTGGTTTAGTGGTGCCACAGCTGTAGTTAGTTAGTAGCAGTAGTAGTAATGTTTCAAATCATTTTAAATATTAAATTTGAAATATCTTGGATTGGTTTGCATGCTATCGTGTTTGGTCGGGCAGTCAGGGCATTTAGGGGACATTGCCCCCCCCATGCCCATGCCTAGATCCGCCCCTGAGCAAGTGTTGCCCCAACCGAGAGAGACGAACAAACGTGTAAAATTGCGATGATGTGACAGTTCAGCCAAAAACAACAACAACAAAAACAACAATAATTACTGGCACAGGTCTCTACCAGGCCAGATCAGGTTGTGGCCCAGGGCCGGATTTAGCCAGCCCTACTAGGGTGGGCTGGAAGGTTGGCAGGGTGTATGGGCACCTCCAAAGTTTTATCATATAAAGCAGTGGGTTTCCACCTTTTTGACACCAGGGCCCACTGTTTATCCGGCATTTGAGCCACGGAGGAGGACCAGCATTTGAGGACATTTCAGCCCCACAGACCCCAAAACTAAAGATTTTATTTTGCTTTTTTATCCACAGTCCCAGGCAGGATTTGGGAAACAAAACAGTCAAACCCATACAGATCAAGATGACCATTAATCTTCGACATTCTCTAGTTGTGTAGACTGGGTGCTAATTCACATGATGAATATTTTAACTCTTGAGATTGTAACGATGAAACCAAATGGACCCTTTGGTTTCATTGTTACGCTCTCAAAGAGTTACACCTGGTTAATCAGCTTTCAACTTTTAACTGGAACTCTCTCAAGGACCACAGATGGTCCCCAGGTATGGTGTAAAGGGTGCCATTTATCGTTATGAGTGATCAGGGGTTTTCAACAGATCAGGGGTTTTCAACAGGTGGTCCAGGGACCACTGGAGGTTCCAGGTGGTCCCCAGCCAAGTTGGTTAACCAGATGTAACTCTTGAGAACGTAAAAATGAAACCAAATGGACCCTTGCGGGTCCATTTGGTTTCATTTTTACACTCTCAAGAGTTAAAATATTCATCATCTGAATTAGCCCAAGTCTACACAACTAGAAGATGGACAAAATAAAGCTTTAGTTTTGGGGTCTGTGGGGCTAAAATGTCCTCAAATGATGGTCCTCCGTGGCTCAAATGCTGAATAAATGGTGGGCCCTGGTATCAAAAAGGTTGAAGAAATTATGGGACCCTGAGCCGCCGCCAGCCAAAATTAAGTAATTCAGATGTTTGAATATAATTTAACTCTTGAGAGGGTAAAATGAAACCAAATGGCCCACCGTATAAGAGTCCATTTCCCACAGAAATCTTTCATCTCAATAACTTTTTGCACACAATATAAAAATCACAACCATGAAGTTGTAATTCTGTGTTACATTAAAGAAAGGAAAGAAAGGAATAAATATAAGGCCCTGTACCTGCGACAGCAACACCATATTGCCGGAATTGAGCTGTACCGTCTGTTAGGGCGTAATGCAAAACTATTTCTCATGAAATCAAGCTGAAAGGGGAACTCCACCCATTTTTCAACATTTTAATATGCCATTAATATACCTTAGAGATATTGTGTGATGATGATAAAAAAGTTCCCCCAATTTTGTATATTCTAAAAAAATGGAGGACTGAAAAAAACATTAACATGATGAAATACATCTGATGGCATCATCAAGATGTATTTCACCATGTTATTATTTTTTTCAGACCCCTTTTTCCTGAGAGGGTACAAATGGAACCAAATAGGGTCCATTTGATTCAAATTTGTATCCTCTCAGGAAAATGAAATGAAATGGTGGAATTCCCCTTTAATCATCAAAGTAATCCAACAAGAAACTCCAGTATCCAATATAGTCTCTTTCATCTGTGTATTATTCCAAATGATACAAAATGTCCCAAAAAGTTACAAAACAAAACAGCAGTGCACTGCAAAAAAGCAAAATAGAAATAAAAGTGTCCACCTCACCCAACATTCAATGTTTGGAGTATTTTTCTTCTTCTGGTTCTCCTTTGTTTGTTTGTTTGTTTGACTGATTGTTAGGAAACAAAACTTGTGTTTCAAAGCTTCAAAAACTTGGCCGACCAAACGTCACCACGTCTCAGACAATAGGCTCTTTAGTCATTCTACATTGTTTAGCTGGAATTCGCTTAGCTGGAATTGACTAGAGGAAGAGAAAAATGATTTTGTTCAAGAAAAGAACTCCAAACATGTAGTCCTCCACAGCCACATGGAACCAGCTCGGCGCCACATTTCCTGCTTCTTTTCAAGGAGAATTCAAAAAGGAGTTGTCGCGAAGGCACCCACGGGGGAGTCCACATTGGTTCATGGGAGGAAACAGACATGCGCAGTACATTCCAGGAAGTTTGACGCTTGCAAACCATGCATGCCATTGGTCTCTTGGATGGTTTGACTTCCTGATCTGTACTGCGCATGTCTGTTTCCTCCCATGAACCAATGTGGACTCCCCCGTGGGTGCCTTCACGACAACTCCTTTTTCAATTCTCCTTGCTTCTTTTATAGGGTCAAGAGGCTCTACTTCCTGGAACCAGAGCCATCTAGAGGCAGAGTTACACCATATCCGTTTACTTCATGGGGCAAGTCCAATGGTGGGGGAGGTGAATTAACACCAAAGATACTCTATGTATAATATAGGCATACTCCCATTGGCGCCACTCTATAGGCGACATGGACTACAAAGCCTACAAATGGTCTCCTAAGTAGTAATGGTTTAGATCAGAGCCCCCTATCTGTCGTATGTGAAACTGCAGATTACAAAGAGACTTCCTGACTCCTAACAAATCTCGTGAGAGTTGGGCGGTGGGATAAAGAATAATTTATAACAAAGTGAAATTTCTTCTGTTCTGCTTAGCTAATAGAAGCCATTTTACTATGAATATGCTGTAAATATTATATGCCTTTTGATGATCGGGTCCAGTATTTAGTTCAGTGTCCATGGAGTTAAGGAATGGATCATAAGTTGTGTTCACGTTCATTCTACCATTGGAAATGATTTGATTGGCTGAGCAAGGAACATCGAAATGATTCGATTGGCTGAGCAAGGAAGGGAATGTACGATGATGTAAAACTTTCTTTAACTACGTCACCACGTCACCATCATCGGGGCAACCACACTTTGCAATTGCAAAATTGCATTCTAGTTTATTTATTATTGTATTAACGGGGAAGTCCACCCATTTTCAACATTTTACTATATGCCATTGATGTACCTTCGAGGTCTTAAGGTGGACATGATAAAAAAGTTCCCCCATTCTGTGTTCCCAAGAAATGGAGGTCTGAAGAAAACCACTAACATGGTGAAACATCTTGATGACATCATCAAGATGTATTTTCACCATCCTAATGGATTTCTTTAGACGCTTCTTTTTTCTGAGAGCGTACAAATGGAACCAAATTAACCCGTTAGGGTGCATTTGTGACTAAACCCCACCCACGTTGAGTCATCTCGGGGAAATGAAGTTGTCAGTAGAGGGGTCTAAACTTGATTTTCTCTTATTTTTTATTTTCTGTGAAAAATGACCTGAAGCAACTTTATTAGTTGTTTCATACTAAAGCATACATGAGGTGAATGTTAGACCTTAAAACGCAGTGTAAACATGTTATAATTGAATTAATGTGAACTGTAATGACAGTTCTGACCATTATTACCTCATTCCTCCGGGCCGCGATCGGGCCGTTAGCTTAATTAGCTTAAAATGCTAACGGTTGTAATCTGATAAGTGCCTCTAGTTCTGTAAATATGCGATGCCCGCCGTCATCAACAGAACGCGGACTTCGCGTGATTTTGAGCTCAAATAACAGCCAGGTGGCATTCCACATAACCTATTAGTAGCGACGTTCTGTTAGTAAATCCATGTATAAAATATCAAAACATTGGATTCTTCTTCGTGGCGTTTTTTTAGAGCCGGAACTACGTCACTATTCTCAGAGGAAACAGACAAAGGGTTGCCATGTTGGCTTGTTGGCTTGTTTTCCGTCCATGTTAACCAACATTTTATTGGATATTATCCTCATCTGTTTCTGGTGACTACTATGTGTGATTGTATAATAATGGCAAAAAATCACCCTAGATACATAGTATTTATAATGATAATGCATCACAATTATTGTTGTTGTTCCATTCATGCATACAAACAATGGACTGTGGGGATGGTTATCTAAAAAAAAACGTGGAGTAAGTACCTGCAAATTGGCCAATGTACTCAATGTCCATAACAATTAAACTGTAGTAGGCTACTGTTGGCATTCCTGCACAGCATACTATTAATTATAGACATACAGTACATGTGCCTAGCAGGGTTATTATAGTTATGGCTTTTTCATTCTACTTTAGTTTTAATTGTTTTTTTTCCTACTAGTTTTTACTTTAAGAAAAAAGTTATCGTTTTTTCGTTAGTTTTAGTTAACTATAAAAACCCGGATGCCTAGTAGTATTTTTCAACTATACAATATTATTGGACTTTTTGGCGTTATTGGCTTACTTCTCTCCAAATACTTGGCAACAACAGAGAACAGACGGAGAGAGAAGAGAGTCAAGTTGGAGTTGGAAATACGTTCTATACAACGAGGGCGGCGCAAATAAGACAAACAACTAAAGTCTCTGGATGTTTATCTTTTATTATTACTACAAAACGATCTAAAATAAAGAGATCTAGGTGGACCGTTGCTGAGTTCAATGCATTTCTGCATAGACCTACTTTCGGTCCAGGACTTGTCTTTATTTGTTGACCCATTCTCAATACAAGTTTATACAACATACCCGCGGTAAATAATAAAAATAAGAGTCGCGTTATTTGTAGACTTAATAAGAACCAAAGTGCAGTACATTATGAACATTAACCACGTTATGTTGTTTAATAGATTACGTTTTAAACATTTTGGAACAAGAGAAGCTGTTGTTGTTGTGAACATCTGGGATAGGCTCTGGCCATTGTCACCTTCTTGAAAGTGGGACATTAACACATTGTGAACCACTAGATCAATACAACAAAAGCAAATACTTAATTTAATATGCATTAACCACTGTATGAATGGACACTAGTTAAAGGGGAATTCTACCCATTTTCTGTTACTGTCAATATACCTTTTTTCCTAGAAATGGAGGTCTGGGGGAAAAAAAAACATTAGCATGGTGAAACACAACTTCACGACAATAGAGTTGTGTTTCACCATGTACACTTGTATAATGGTTACTATGTATAAGTATCCTTTTAAAGTAAAAATAGCCGTATAAAGGCGAAATGTATTACTATATTCATTTTAGCTACTATTATTAGGCTACTATTCAAACACCTTGACTCAACAATGCCCCCCCAGTATTGAGGAGGTGTTCCCATGCCCAAACTGTTCAACTGTTCAGCAAAGAAGAGGAAACAGCGCCCCCCTCAATGCCCAGACCAAGAACTACATCTTTAAAAGCCAAATTCTCAAATTCCTGTTTCTCTGCAAGACATTACTCTATAAACCATATCTCAAAAACTGGTGGGTCAAATTGCACAACCAATATGTCAAATTGTAGCTATGACTCTCTGCTTTCACATGACATGATAAAACAAAAATGAGAATTTCCTCAAAGACTCAACCTGGGTGGTGCTGGGACACATTTGTACACTCAGAAAAAAAAAATGTTGAAAATGGGTGGAATTCCCCTTCAATGACTATGAAAATAATCAGTGCATACATATGTAAGAGGATATCACAGGATATTTTCCGATACTTTACTGTATTTATTGGTGTCTTAAATGAGGAGAATAGTAGTTTCTTCAATAGCCATTCTGACCTTCTGAAACATAGTCCATAGAAAACATATGACCCTGGTTTCATTTCACCAAACAAAAACTACTGTTTTCGTACAGTACAATCCAGTGTTAAATTTCACAATAAATCCCCCCCATGTTAGTCCCCCAGGATGAATCATGTTCTTTCAATATGCATTTTTTTTAGGACACGGAAATACATTATTCCACACCTTTATGTGGCAGTGTCACAACAATATCATCAAAAGTAGCAGTAGTACCCACAAGCAAGAAGCAACGTGTTTTTTTCTTGTTTTTATATTGCACCGATGCACTACCTTTGCCTTTGTCTAGGATCCATATCCTGAAAAGTAATCGCTTTGGTGTCCTTTATTGCTTATATATATATATATATATATATATATATATATATATATATATATATATATATATATATATATATATATATATATATATATATATATATATATATATATACATACATACATACATACATACATACATACATACATACATATATATATATATATATATATATATATATATATATATATACGGTAGAATACAGATGCTGTTCATTTCAAAGAAGGGATTATACCACCCCGCGTGTGCATGTACAACGTATGTACGCCTTGAGGCTGTTTCCTTTTCTCTATTGTTGTTGCTGTCGCAGTCCTTATGTTGCTTTATGTGTGTGTATGCGTGTGTGTGTGTATGTGTGCATGTGTGCTTCCAAGGTTAGCAAGCTCCAGGGGCGGATCTAGGCGTAGGCCCAGTCTGCCCCACCAAACACGATGGCATGCAAAACAACCCAAGATATTTCAGACAGTGCTTGTATTTAAAAGTATTTGAAACACTCCTGAAAATGGTATGGGTGCGGCTTCATCGCCGATGAAGCGATGAAGCTGCCCCCTTACCACCCCCCCCCCAATGGGAAATGTTATATCCGCCCCTGCAAGCTCTGTGCTTCATGCAAGCCGCCGAGTATCCAGGGTGCTCATCAATCATGCTTTTTAGGAAGCGTTACTGGCCGTCTCTCTTGCAAAGAAAGCCCTCAGGGGAAGACGTGGGACAGAAACAGGCGATCTAGGCGTCGGCCGGCGCGTGCCGGGTACGTGCCACGTTGTAGGACGAAAATAGGGCTTGTGTTGTGCGCTGTGGGCACCCTCCCAGGGGCGTTTTTGCCATTAGGCAGACTAGGCAGTTGCCTAGGGCGCCATGAGGGGAGGGGGCGACCATGAGGGGAGGGAGCGACATTTAAAACACATGTAGGCCTAGATTTTCGTCACCTCTAAACCCCTTATCCCTTAACTTCTTTGCCTTTATAAACAAATTAAAAAAAAAAAAAAAAAATAAAAAAAAAAAACATTTTTTTTCAATAGTTAAAATGGCCAGTCTACAAGCTCACAACATGCCAGTAGATTGGCATTTTGAACTATTCCAAAAGGTTTATCATAATATTAAAAGAGGGATAATGGGTTTGGGATAGGCGGGCTCCAGGGAAAATCTTGCCTAGGGCTCCAAATTGCTGAGAAACGCCACTTCACCTCCACTGTTGTTTTCGCACAATGACTTCGTCAGCGCCTCTTTTTCAGGACTAAGACTAAAACTGAGAAGCGAAAATAGAACTAGACTAAAAAATACCATGCATAGAAATGATTGAAATGTGACTAAAATGAACAAGCCTTTCGTCCAAAAGACTAAGGGCTCCATTTCCGTCAGCGCTAAACCTCTTAAACTATTCAAAAAGAACATGTTTCAATAGTTTAAATGGCTAGTCTACAAGCTCACAATGTGTCAATAGTTTGGCACGTTGAACTATTCCAAAAAGTCTTTCAAAATAGTAAAAAAAAAAAATAAAAGATAAGGGGTTTAGATGGTAATGAAAATGGAGCCCTAAGACTGCCTGAATCTAAATTATTACTACTGACTTCATTAAAGTAGTTTAATTGCATGTTTTCATTTAATTTATTTGACTAACTAAAGGTTAGTCAAACCGGGGACTAAATCTTTTGATTTTCCACAGACTAAAACTGACTAAGACCTCTTTGAGTTCCCGTCGACTAAAATTAGACTAAACAGGCCGCGAGTAACAAATCGTGCATTCTAAATCATTTTCAATGGGGCCGGCGTTTTTTGCTCAGAAAACGACCTGCGATAAAGAGAGCGTGTAACGCCGGTCCTTTTCCGCGTGGCGTCACTGATTTTTGTTGCGCGCGTGCTCGTTTCGTACGCGCGCGTGCAATGTTTTTGAAAGCTCAATCCAGCGAGCTTCTTAAAACGCCTGGCGCTAATCAACGGGCGATTTTCTTCGTGTCGGCACTGCAGAGAAAACCGAGAATCGCCGCGTTTATGCGGGCGCTTATCGTTGCTGTCTGGAAAGCCCTTAGGACTGACTAAATCTAAACAATTCTTTGTAATTGTTGCCGTGGAAGAAATATGACTCAGATGCTGGAATGTGGTGTCTGGACATCCAATGGCAATTTATTGTTTGCCACTTTCTGAAGATTCAGCGAAGAAAAAATATATCTATATAAAAAAGGAACAGCTTCAGGGGCGGATGTAACATTTCCCAATCGGGGGGGGCAGGAGAAAATGGTAAGGGGGCGGCTTCACCGCCCGTGTCGCACCCACACCATTTTGCCCCCCCACCCCCCACCCCCCCATGCCCGTGCCTAGATCCGCCCCCGAACCCTCTCCTTTTCCCCCAAGAGAAGTAGAACTAGAAGGGCCCAGGGCCACAACACTATACAACCTCCTAGTGCATTGTGTTAGCTAGAACGAATAACATTCCACAATAACACTGACGTATATGGAGGTGCTTTGTTGCGTGTAATCCGCCAAACAGCCAAAACAACAGCCAAACAACCACTGTATCTATCCTGCACAGCACTGTACAGTACAAGTGGGAGACGAATGTCCTGTCCGTTTATGTAAGACGCATTCTGCTTTATAAAAGACATATCCAAAGAAAAGTCTGAAATGACAAAGAAAAACAAAAAAAAAACACGACTTAGTGTTCACTCGTCTGTGGTTCTCCGCGTTGTCCGAGAAGCTATATGCAGTATCTTGGGCAATACTATTTAGGAGAGTAATATATTTACTTTGCTTAAAGGTCTGACCCCTTAGATGTTCAGAGACAAATTGTAGTGGGCCATGTGTGCAGAAAGTTGCGGTGGATTAGGATCTGAAGTGAAGTACAGCTCATGTTTTTTTTTTTTTTTTTTACGAGACCACTAAAAATATGTTTTAAACTAGAAATGTATCTAAAAAATATAATAATGTATGCAGTTAATACATCATCTGGGCTACTTTTGAACAAATCATTTCATCAATGGGGTGTGGCACGGAGGTGATCAACTTGTGGCGCTGTTGAGGTGTTTTGGAAGCCCAGTTTTGCTTTGATAACCGCCATGAATGAATTTGTATTATTCAGTCTGATGTCGTACACCATTCTCTTGACAATACAGTGCAGAAGACAGTTATGTAAAGACAGTTATTGGGTTAAAGACAGTTAGTTGTCAGTTAAGCACAGTAATACCATGGTCAGTGCAGCAGTTACTAGCAATTTAGCTCTGTGGGCAGATGCCAAATCAAGCTGGAAAGGAAAATTATCATCTCCATGAAGCTCGTCAACATACCGAAGCACAAGGTACTCTAAAAGATGGCTGCATTTTCAGTTTTCAGCCGATAACATGGCCTAATAAATCATGTGTTTTTCCATGTCCAGTCTCCAGTCCATATTATCGGCTGGTGTTGATCCACTGACAGTGAAAACAGTCAGTGGTTTCAACGCAGCTATCTTTTTAGAGTGCATTGTGCTTCAGTATGTTGACAAGCTTCATGGAGATGATAATTTTCCTTCCTTACTTTGATTTTGTTGTTTTAATTAGTCTATTTTGTCCGTCTATGGAATGTGGTGACTGTCTAGGGATTCACCTGTTTTTTTTCTTTTTTAATCCCCTATTGAGTGCCAACGGAAGAACGGAAGAAAAAATGACAGAACAAATTGCCACAGAAAAGGAGGCGCACTTGACAACTGCACGTAGTACAACAAATTAAAAGCCAATATTGTTGCAATTATAATTAAACACGCTATCGCAATCTGCCGCTCCGCGCCATATGGCGCTAACGGCAACCGACTCAAAACATGTTTCCTCGTCCTTCACCTGTGAGGAATTCGTCCCCATCGTCAAAGTGATCGAGCGGGGAATACGGGGGCGTTTTTGCCAGTAGGCAGACTAGGCAGTCGCCTAGGGCGCCATGGGGGGGGGGGGGGGGGGTGACCATGAGGGGAGGGGGGTGAGGGGAGGGGAAGAGGCGACCACCAGACATGCTTTAAAAGGATCCCAGGCTAATAAGACTAATATGGTTGAATACATTGTACTTTCCCTCTATAACTAGAATTGAACATTTAAAACACATAATATGTTCTTTAGTTTAAAAATAGT
>CM076980.1:42554104-42594104 GCA_039105355.1 Benthosema pterotum | reverse complement strand
CCCTAACTGGCCCTAGTTTGTCACGCTCACTCCCAAGAAGAATAATAATAACAATATAATAATAATACTAAAGCCCTGTGTGTGTAGAGCACATATGTCAAACTCAAGGCCCGGGGGCCAAATCAGGCCCATGAATGAATTATCTTTGGCCCGCGGGATGATATTGAATTAGTATTAGAACTGGCACTCTGGTATATCGCACACACCATGATAAGAAATGAATGCAACTAATTGTTTTACTTCCTCAACTCAGTCTCATTTACTTTCTCAATTAACTATGAAAGCAGCACTTGGTGAGGATCACAGAAGAAAAAAAATTTCCCGAAAAATAGCAGGTGTTCACGTCTCATAGCGCGCCACTCTGTGGCGCGCTATGAGACGGGCTATTTTTCATTAAAACTTCAAACATTTTTTTTTTTTATGCAGGCAGTTTCATCTTTACAATTGCCGTATCTTTCCATTAAGAGACATTGATTTTTGAAGGGAAATTACCTTTTTGCTGTTTGACAGGGACGTCATCATAAACCGGTGTTGAAACACAGACCGGTATCTCTGGCCCTCGACTTGTACCAATGTTTCTATTTTGGCCCACTCTGTATCTGAGTTTGACACCCCTGTGTGTGTAGAGTGAGTGGGTGGATGTGCGCCTGTGGCTCTGAGGGATTTAACTAGAAGGCTGGGCTTGGGGCCATGGAACAGCGCCCCCCGGTGGGGGAGACACAGCACGGCGCTGCTGCAGCACAGATGGTCAAACAATGCACTGCTGTGTTTTTTTGGGAGGGGATATTTAATTTCAGGTTGAACAAGCAGGAATGCCTGGAATCATGCACACGCCCATGCGCGCACGCCGCACATGCATAGGTGCTTCTTGTGTGCAGGACTAATAATAATAATAATAATAATAAAAAATTCCACCTTTCAGTGTTTCCTAGAAAAGGAGGCATAATAGAAAAACAATGGTGAAACATATGCAGGTTTTCACATATGGGGGATGGAAAAAAAAATAAATAAAAAATAAAACTTTGGACCTGCATTAGAATAAAGACAACCTGCACCAATGGCAACTGCATTGGAGGGAGGGGGACCTCAGGGGTGAAATGTAGCAAAGGGGGCATCTGTGACAAAAATCAAGGACATTATGTATTATGTCACAGGAATCAAGGTAGATTGATGCCCAATATGTTTTGGCGTGGAATTCTCCTTCAATGTTTTCCATTTGTGCACTCTCAGAAACATGTTGAAAATGGGTGGAATACCCCTTTAATTGTTGCTGTTGCTGTGTTTTTTTATATATATATTTAAGTTTGGGTTGAATAAGCACGCACGCGTGGAGGGTCCATTCGGTTTCATCTTACGACCTCAAGAGTTACAGATCCATAAGGGTCCATTTGGTAACCAATGGTCCTTTCTAGGAAGGAAGGAGGACTCTACCATAGGAGGAAAAAAATGGTGACAAACGAGGGTTTTTTTTATCTCTGGCGCCTGTCAACCAATTTCGCCCCCAACTCACCATGCAGCAAGTGAGTTTTTCAATAATTTTGGCACTGGGGAGGTCTGGGGGAAAAAAAAGCTAAATATAGCGACGAATGCGCCAAGTTGGCAACACTGGTAGAAAGGTGTGACCCAGACGAGAGCACTAGCTATTGAAAAATATCAGACCTACAAGCTCACAGCGCGCCACCGAGTGGCGCGCTGTGAGCTTGTAGCTCCGATATTTTTTTGAAAAATTGTGAAAATGTGAAGCAAATCTTTGAATATATTATTATTTCGGAAGCAAATATTTTTTTTAACTCAAATCTTTGCTTCTGGGGTGATCCCTAGAACAAGAACATGTTTTCAGATGGTGGGGTCCTCCGCAGCCAAATATAGATAATTCTGGTGGCCCTCGGCAGGAAATACGTTGAGCATCACTGACACAGGAGCATCGATTTTTAAGAGAAACTAGAATCTGTCAGAATCTCGCATCGGAAACTAGAAACTAGTCAGAAACAAGAATCCAGTGTCAGACACTACACTCAGGTTGACAAATTGATACACTCGGTGGCACGATATGAGCTTGTAGATCTGATATTTTTCAATAGTTGAACACCAAACGCGTTCAGTACACAACAGGTTTAAAGGAGTCAGCACATTATTATTTTTTTATCCCCAATGAAAACCTTCAGACGCTTGAGCTATGAGCCTCTGTGTGACCTCTCAGTGATTCTTGCTGTCTTGGGTATACACAGGGGGTCCCAAAACTATATATACAGCAGGGGTTTTCAACAGGTGGTCCGGGGACCACCAGTGGTCCTTGAGAGGGTTCCAGGTGGTCCCCAGGCTAAATGATGGAAAGTTGGTTGACCAGATGTAACTCTTAAGAATGTAAAAAATGAAACCAAATGGACCCTTAATTGCGGGTCCATTGGGTTTCATTTTCACACTCTCAAGAGTTAAAATATCCATCGTCTGAAGTTAAGAAGTCGACACTGGTTTGTTTGCAAAATCCAGCCTGGAATTGGGAACAAAGCCAAAAGAATTCTTTAGTTTTAGGTCTTTGGGGCTAAAATGTCATCAAATGGTGGTCCGTGGCTCAAATGCTGAATAAATGGTGGTCCCTGGTGTCAAAAAGGTTGAAAACCCCTGATATACAGTATATACAGTACAAACGTCTGAACACTTGCAAGGACTGCTGGGAAAATGGGTCCAATGCAAAGTGAATGAGGAGCAGTATCAAAACATTTTAAAAAATAATACAATTTTAAACATTGGTAGCGGCCAGTGACATCCCTACAGTATAGACGATCTTAAGCGCTGTTCATACTCACTCCGACGTCCAGACTTTTGTTCGGAAAGTAAAAAATAAAAATAAAAATAGAAGTGATCTTTCCGAAGAAAACTTTCCGAACACAGATGACGTCCATACTTCACCCGTTCTTGTTCGGAAAAAAGTGAGACCGTCTCGATAGATTGGTTAAACACTGCTAGAGCTGCTGACATAACGGGGGTCCGCAGGCTAATTAGTACCATTTTGGGGGTCCATGACATGGAAAGGTTTGCAAACCACTGCTGTACAACATCCTCATAGGGCCGGTGAGCAAAGTAAGTCCAATAGAACCAAGATGTGTGCCCCTACGGGGTACAGGTCTCCACCGTCCGGCTCAGCTATGAGATCTATGACGTCATCATTACATCATCCTATACATGGATATGATGGCGGACAGACACGGACGGAATGACGGGGTACGATCCATAGTCACCACCTTACGGACATGATGGCGGACAGACACCATGGTCTTACGTCACCTCTGCACAGTCTATGGAAGATATGACATCTTTTTGACGTATTTGGATGCATCAGGCTATGGTTGCGGAAGCACAGGACACGAAATAGAGTTGTGCCCCTACGGGGTACAGGTCTCCACCGTCCGGCTCAGCTATGAGATCTATGACGTCATCATTACATCACACACGGGACGGAATGACGGGGTACAGACACGGGCGGAATGACGGGGTGCAGACACGGACGGAATGACGGGGTACAGACACGGGCGGAATGACGGGGTGCGTTCCATAGTCACCACCTTACGGTGGAGACAACAAGCTGCAGCCTCGCATATCCCGTGAGCGTGGTCTGCTAACCTCTCTTGAAACTGCTCCACTGACCCTCTCGCCAATGTTCATGCCATGGCATAGACATAATATGGTTCATGCCCATGTTGATTGGTGCGCCGTTTCAGAACAAAGTTTCGGATAGATGAGTTTCAGACATTTCGGATGACGTCACTTTTCAACTTTCCGACGGAACTCTCCGAAACGTTCGGAAGTTGGAAAAGAGTATGTACAGGCCTTTAGGCTGCTTTGCTATTCTGGGAAACTGAGTCCAATGCAAAGTGAATGAGGGAGCAGACAGTCCCACACAAGTCCCTCCGAGCCGAGTCACATGGTTATTTCGAGTCACAATGTTGTCAAGTCACAGGTTGCTGAGTCAAGTCACAAGGTTGTCCTCACCGGGTCCCTCTCTGAACAGTTCCCTTAATAGGTCACAATATATATATTTTTTATTTTCTTCTGACATACTTTATACTTGTATTATAGAAGTACATGAACACAAATTTAATAACTATTAAATTTGTTTAATAGCGATTAAACAAATTTAACTAGGCACACTATCTTTTCCCCTCTTTTGTCTGTGTCTCAATCTCACAGACACAGTATTCTCAAACACTAATAATAATAACAATGTCACAATTGCGTCATCACCTAAACTGGCCAATCGGAAAACTTCGAGGGACAGCCGATTGGTCAACGACCGCACACCGACACCAATCGATTTACTTGCACTTGCTCCCTCTGTTCGCGCAAGTAACATTGTGGATCTGCACTCAGTAGAGTGCCAACTTGCGTATTGCGCACAAGTAGGCCATGGGATACTTTTGCGTCAGCAGAACGAGCGATCCTGAAACAAACGGAAACTTGTAGTTAATATTATCTTTAAATAACAATTAATACTTGTTTTGTGCAGACTCTCCTTCAGGAGATAATACTCATGACATTAGCTAGAAAATTCTCTTAAAGAGGGGGTGCCGTGATTTTTGTATTTTTTACAATTTTGTACACGTTCAAGTGGTGACAGTATGTAAATAGACCCCTTGTTGTGTGTTTTTACGTGCAATGATGCCTTCCTTTTGTATTTAGTGATTCTTCCTGGGGGCTGAACCTTTTTAGCCAAATGTGCTAATGAAAAAAACTTCAATATAGTGACATCATGTGCTCAGCCCCTCCCCTAACTCCTCCCCCTTTACCATACAACTAAAGCTGTGGGTGTGGCTTCAGTTCAGGTGGATCTCCACCCATCACCACCCACCAGGCAAACCGGGCATACTTAATGAACTGGTAGGGCGGAATTATAAAAATGAATCATAAAAAAAAAAATCTTACCTTTCATATAACATTAATACCTGATGATCATGTTTTAGGGTAGAAAAAATCATGGCACTCCAACTTTAAAGTATATATAAGCAATAAATCTGAGAATGTCGATGACATCTTTTTTCTTCTATATCTTAGACCATTTCATGATTAGATAACTTCTATCACAGCGGAACTTTAAAAACAAAATCATAGTCCTCCACCACTTCCACATTTGACTACACCAGTCCTCCATTTCTTGCTGATTGGCTAACAAATATCTTTGCCGGGACTGTTTGTTAGCCAATGACGAAACTCATCAAAACTTCTTTAGAATCCAATTATTATTATTTTGACCATAAAGTTACATATAAGAGCTTTAATTACGTCACCATTACGCCGTCATCTAAACCGGCCAATCGGAATACTTTGAGGTCGACGACAACGTTACTTACGCTCTGCTGCCGCAAGTAGCCATCTTCTTAAAAGGATCCCTGGCTAATAAGACAAACATACCTTAAAACACCATACTTGCCTTCCATAACTAAAACATGCAGATAAAAACACCTTCCATACTTGATTTCTTTCATAAATAGAGGATCTTTCACTCAATAGGAGTGCTCCTGTCGCAGGATGATGATGTCATATGAGCATGTTGATCCATATATTCCATAGAACTAGACCACACGTGGACGTGTGACATCATCATCCTGCGACACGAGCAGTTCCTGTTGAGTGAAATATTCTCTATGTATGAAAGAAATAAGATGGCAATGAGGTTTTTATTTGTTTATTTGTAGTTATATAGGAAAAGTATAATGTTTTAATCGATGTTTGTCTTATTAGTCAGGGATCCTTTTGAATGTGAATGGTGACATTTGCACAGTACTGCTTCTATCACTATCAATTACACATTAGTGATTCTGTCACTCATGTACATGTCACCATTTTGGTGAGCAAAACATAGTATAGTATAGTATAGTATAGTATAGTATAGTATAGTATAGTATAGTATAGTATAGTATAGTATAGTATAGTATAGTATAGTATAGTATAGTATAGTATTTTAACACATTTAGCGCGACCACACATCCGTGGTTTTCTTCTCTATGCGCCAGATCTCCTAAACAGAATGTGCAATGACGTCATGCTGTTTCTGGTGTCTTGACTAACCTGTCCTCTGACGATCCGAGCAAAAACTTCCGGGTTTCAAAATTCAGGAAGTGACGTATAGCAACAGACGATCCACCTGTGCGCAACGGCAATGACATTGGAGATCCCCAGAAAAGGCTTCTGAATGCATTGAAGTGTGGATGGGACAAAAAAGAAAAGTTGTCGAAGCAATTCTGTCCCAAAGGGGTCTTTATCAGACGATGCGCAGAATGAAATCTACATTTTGTCGTGTTACGAGCCGTTGTCGTGACCAGCGTGCGTAATTTAACGGGAAAACAACGACGACCACGGGAACAGTAGTGTATTTAACACCACTGAGTAGTGTTAAATACACTACTCAGTTAAGAAGGGTGTGATTTTTCTTCTTTTGGATGGAGGGGACATGTCCCCACCAAGATCCGCCTCCATGTTGACAGGAGAGATGATGAGAGGAGCAGAGTTTGTACCATTAAGTTCCAGACCTGGACTGAAGTATGGATAGAGTCTCTCAGTGAAGGAGCAGCCAGTGAAAGAGAAGAGATGAACTCTGGACTTCACATCATAAAAGGAGACCAGACCCTCCTCATAATCCACAAACACTCCCACTGTCTGGAGCTTCTTTCTTACAGGGAGGACAGGAGGGTCAACATTAGGGTTGTACATATTTCCATTCAACCCTATAGTCCAGTAACCATTGTTGGGTGTCAGTGTGATGTCTCCCTTCCTGGCGATTGACTCTCTGGCCACTCCTACATCCCAGTCAGTCTTCCCTCCAACCTGAACCTCATAATACAACCTTCCTGAGGAGAACCTTTGTATTCCTAAGACACAGACAGATGGATCAAACCTCTCCTTGCTGTCTGGCAGATTCTTCATTACCCTTCCACAATGCACTTGTTTTCCATCATCAGCCAGGATTAGTCCTTCATGTGCTGTATCAGGGTCCAGAGTAACATCCACCTCATATCGTTGCATCATCCTCATTACAACATCACCCAGCTGCTGCTTCACCTCCTGACTGAGCATCTTCTCCAGCTGATACACAGCTGTCCTCACGGTCTCCACATATGGAGACTGATGGACATTGATCTTTCTCCAGTCCTTGGTGGGTGGAGAGGTGTTGATGGATGTGAAGTTCTGGAGGAGGTGGAGGTGGTCTCCAGAGTGTGAGCGCAGCTTCAGTTCGGAGCTTCTCTTCTCCAACTGGATGATTTCCCGTTGCAGGTCTTTGATGAAGCCTTCAGCCTGTTGCTCTGTGGTCTTCTGCTTCCCTTCAATCACACCAATGAGCTCAGCCTGGCTTCTCTCAATACAGCT
Organism: Benthosema pterotum; assembly: GCA_039105355.1. Classification (NCBI taxonomy): domain Eukaryota; kingdom Metazoa; phylum Chordata; class Actinopteri; order Myctophiformes; family Myctophidae; genus Benthosema; species Benthosema pterotum. The sequence goes on along the minus strand of CM076980.1, from coordinate 42,586,745 downwards.
GATCAGAGTGGTGAAGGCCTTCACACTGGCCTCTATCTCTGTGTCTGCATCTTTCCTGCTGAGCTCTGCTGAGCGTTTGACCTCCTGGATCTTCACGCGTCTCTCCCGGATCATCGCCTGGATTTCAGCCTCTGTCATTCTGTTGTATTCCTCGTTCCGCTTGCGATACCCGAACGGACCAACCATTTCAGATAAAAAGGTATGTACAACCATTATTATGTTTGGTTTCTCAGGGTGTCTTCAAACAGTGATGTCTGTCTTTATACAATCCAGGAATGTTTATGACGTGAGCACATCAGAATCTAAAGAGAGATTATCTCTCTATGTGTGATCCCTAATCTCTAATGGTCTCTCTTACTCCTGCCCCTCACATTCTCTAATCAGCTTTCACGTCAAGGTCACTGAAACCTGATTTTGTCAAACATGACGTCAGTTTTGGCAAATCATAGATTTATCTCATGCCTGGGCGACTTCATACAATCTCTTCCCCTTGTTCCTTTTATTCCAGCTGTCCCAATGTATGGTATCAGATCTCTTCACAGCTGTATCCAGGTCTTGGGGTCAGGTGTTTGGTCTGCTCCAGGTGTAGGTGTGCTGATTGGCACAGTCTTGTTTGAACACACAAATGTTTGGAATTTTCTTTTTTCGTCTTATGGCCTGTCTTCAGGTTCTCTGTGAAGGTTATCATGAAACTCAAGGTTTCTACATTTGCCTTTCTGTGAGGTGGGTAAGTTGTAATATTGGACTGAGTTATAATCAAAGTACTGTGTCACGATTCCTGGGTCCCCTCCTCTCTCTGCATAGTTGGATCCACATCTTATCTGGGTGAGACCAGGACACGTGACCCCAACAGCGACGATTGGAGCGTCGCGACACAGCCGTGCGCAACAGCGCGAAGAGGACGACTTTCGCTTCTGGTTCAAAGGCGCAGACAATGGCAGCTCCAGAGAAGTCGTACATTTCTCTGGCACTGTTCACCCATATCGCCCCTATCTATGGTAGCTGGCGTTTAACCCAATCTATACTGGGTGTTTTATGTTTTATTGAAAAATAGCAGGTGTTCACGCCTCAAAGTGAGCTATGAGGCGTGAACAACTGCTATTTTGGCCGAAATCATGAAAACGCAGCGCGCATCTTTGAATATTCTGTTCTTTCAGAGCGAATGTTTAGTAGAATCTAAATTGTCAGATCAAAATGGGTGAAGGTGTTAATATCAAACTAAACATGCCACAGAGGTCCACTGTGATGGAATCACTAAAGTCCATTCCTATGTTGGACATGCAAGCGCAGCCTGGCTGTGGATGGGAAACAGCCGGTCAATACTTTTAGTCCTGTGGTTTGCGATTGTGGATTTACTAACCACTAGAACGCCCGGTGTTGCTTTTTTAGCAACATTAACCCTTTAATTATTAAAAAAATGTTATCATTATTCTTTTTTATTTTTTCACATAAACATGGTTGAGGTTGATTGTTTAGAATTTAATTGAAATTGGTCAAGATATTTGCATAACAATACCCCCCACAGAGGCTGCAATTAGTCTCTTCAATTAATCTCTGGAATTTTTGATGATTTTAACCTTTGACCTTTAGCCTTTAACCCTAATGAAAGTATGTAAAATCACTGCAATAAATATATTTTTGTGATTATTAGAATGCCTAGAACATGTACATTCATTATATTAAAAGATATCCCGCATTATTTTTTATTTATTATAATTAATCAATTAATTAATTAGTATAAATAATTAGTATAAATAAAGACGTTCATACTCTCTCCGACAACCGAACTTTTGTTCGGAAAGATCACACTTTTATGCATTTGTTTTACTTTCCGAAGAAAACTTTCCGAACACAGATGACGTCCATACTTCACCCGTTCTTGTTCGGAAAAAGTGAGACCGTCTCGATAGATTGGTTAAACACTGCTAGAGCTGCTGACATAACGGGGGTCCGCAGGCTAATTAGTATCATTTTGGGGGTCCATGACATGGGACGGTTTGCGAACCACTGCTGTACAACATCCTCATAGGGCCGATGAGCAATATAAAGGCCCTGATACACTAGCAATATTTTGATCAATATCAACTAGCAATGTCAACATGAACGGGCAACATGATGAGACACACGGCAACACGCAACATTAAAAGGGGAATTCCACCCATTTTCTTTTTTTTTTCCTGAGAGTGTACAAATGTGAACCAAATGGACCCTAGCGGGTCCATTTGGTTCCATTTGTACACTCTCAGAAAAAAAGGAAGCCTTATTGTCTCCACCGTAAGGTGGTGACTATAAATCGTACCCCGTCTGTCCGCCATCATGTCCGTGCATACGATGACGTCATGATGACGTAGTGACACATTTATATATAATCATGAGTATCATGAGTATTGTCTCTGAGCCCGGACGGTGGAGACCTGTGCCCCGTAGGGGCACAACTCTAGTTTGCATTGAATCGTTTTCACCTAACTGCCACCCAACTCAAAATGTTCATTTAGCGGAATAAAAGTTACAAAATCCTGTGCAGTGAGGCAGCAGCAGCAGCCATGGTTTCAAAAAAGCTGTGGGAGTCTAGGAGAAAGGATCAGGTGACACCAAGGAGGGCTGTGATTGGAGGATTCCGAAATGTTGACCAGTAGAAGGCAACTTTTCTGAACAACCAGGAGTTGATCATTTTCTATAGAAAGGTGAAAAGTCAACGTTGATAATTGATGTTGCTTGTTGATGTTAATCACAACATTGCTAGATGTATCAGGGCCCTAAGTCCAATAGAACCTAGCTGCAGCCTCGCATATCCCGTGAGCGAACCTCTCTTCAAACGGCTCCACTGACCCTCTCGCTAATGTTCATGCCGTAGACATAATATGGTTCATGCCCTTGCTGATTGTTGCGCCGTCTCAGAACAAAATTCCGGATACATGAGTTTCAGACATTTCGGATGACGTCACTTTTCAACTTTCCGACGGAACTTTCCGAACAGTTCGGAAGTTGGAAATAGTATGTACATTTCATTTTGGTGAGCATAGCATAGCATAGCATAGCATAGCATAGCATAGCATAGTATAGTATTTAAATTACACCACTCAGTTAAGAAGGGTGTGATTTTTCTTCTTTTGGATGGAGGGGACAATTGTCCCCACCAAAATGTTGACAGGAGAGATGATGAGAGGAGCAGAGTTTGTACCGTTAGATTCCAGACCTGGACTGAAGAATGGACGGAGTCTCTCAGTGAAGGAGCAGCCAGTGAAAGAGTAGAGATGAACTCTGGTCTCCACATCATGAAAGGAGACCAGACCCTCCTCATAATCCACAAACACTCCCACTGTCTGGGGCTTCTCTCTTACAGGGAGGACGACATCAGGGTCAACATAGGCATGGTACCTATTTCCAGTCCTCAACCCTATAATCCAGTAACCATTGTTGGGGTTCGGTGTGATGTCTCCCTTCCTGGCGATTGACTCTCTGGCCACTCCTACATCCCAGGCAGTCTTCCCTCCAACCTGAACCTGATAATAAAACCTTCCTGAGGAGAACCTTTGTTTTCCTAAGACACAGACACATGGACCAAACCTCTCCTTGCTGTCTGGCAGATTCTTCCTTACCCCTCCATGATGGACTTGTTTCCCATCATCAGCCAGGATTAGTCTGGGATGTGCTGTATCAGGGTCCAGAGTAACATCCACCTCATATCGTTGCATCATCCTCATTACAACATCACCCAGCTGCTGCTTCAACTCCTGACTGAGTATCTTCTCCAGCTGATACACAGCTGTCCTCACGGTCTCCACATATGGAGACTGATGGACATTGACCTCTGTCAAGTCTTTGGTGGGTGGAGAGGTGTCGATGGATGTGAAGTTCTGGAGGAGGTGGAGGTGGTCTCCAGAGCGTGAGTGCAGCTTCAGTTCGGAGCTTCTCTTCTCCAACTGGATGATTTCCCGTTGCAGGTCTTTGATGAAGCCTTCAGCCTGTTGCTCTGTGGTCTTCTGCTTCCCTTCAATCACATCAATGAGCTCAGCCTGGCTTCTCTCAATACAGCTGATCAGAGCAGTGAAGGCCTTCACACTGGCCTCTATCTCTGTGTCTGCATCTTTCCTGCTGAGCTCTGCTGAGCGTTTGACCTCCTGGATCTTCACGCGTCTCTCCTGGAGCATCGCCTGGATTTCAGCCTCTGTCATGCTGTCGTATTCCTCGTTCCACTCGCGATACCTGAACGGACGAACCATTTCAGATAAAAAGGTATGTACAACCATTATTATGTTTGGTTTCTCAGGGTGTCTTCAAACAGTGATGTCTGTCTTTATACAACAATATTTATGACGTGAGCACATCAGAATCTAAAGAGAGATAATCTACATTGGTAGATTATCTCTCTATGTGTGATCGCTAATCTCTAATGGTCTCTCTTACTCCTGCCCCTCACATTCTCTAAACAGCTTTCAAGTCAAGGTCACTGAAACCTGATTTCGTCAAACATGACGTCAGTTTTGGCAAATCATAGATTTATCTCATGCCTGGGCGACTTCATACAATCTCTTCCCCTTGTTCCTTTTATTCCAGCTGTCCCAATGTATGGTATCAGATCTCTTCACAGCTGTATCCAGGTCTTGGGGTCAGGTGTTTGGTCTGCTCCAGGTGTAGTTGTGCTGATTGGCACAGTCTTGTTTGAACACACAAATGTTTGGAATTTTCTTTTTTCGTCTTATGGCCTGTCTTCAGGTTCTCTGTGAAGGTTATCATAAATCTAGGTTTCTAATTTGCCTTTCTGTGAGCTGGGTAAGTTGTAATATTGGACTGAGTTATAATCAAAGTACTGTGTCACGATTCCTGGGTCCCCTCCTCTCTCTGCATAGTTGGATCCACATCTTATCTGTGTGAGACCAGGACACGTGACCCCAACAGCGACGATTGGAGCGTCGCGACACAGCCGTGCGCAACAGCGCGAAGAGGACGACTTTCACTTCTGGTTCAAAGGCGCAGACAATGGCAGCTCCAGAGAAGTCATACATTTCTCTGGCACTGTTCACCCATATCGCCCCTATCTATGGTAGCTGGTGTTTAACCCAATCTATACTGGGTGTTTTACGTTTTCTTAAAAAATAGCAGGTGTTCACGCGTCAAAGTGTGCTATGAGGCGTGAACAACTGCTATGTTTGCCGAAATCATGAAAACGCAGCGCACATCTTTGAATATTCTGTTCTTTCAGAGCGAATGTTTAGTAGATTCTAAATTGTCAGATCAAAATGGGTGAAGGTGTTAATATCAAACTAAACGCGCCACAGAGGTCCACTGTGATGGAATCACTAAAGTCCATTCCTATGTTGGACATGCAAGCGCAGCCTGGCTGTGGATGGGAAACAGCCGGTCAATACTTTTAGTCCTGAGTTTCAGACATTTCGGATGACGTCACTTTTCAACTTTCCGACGGAACTTTCCGAACAGTTCGGAAGTTGGAAAGAGTATGTACATTTCATTTTGGTGAGCATAGCATAGCATAGCATAGCATAGCATAGCATAGCATAGCATAGCATAGCATAGTATAGTATTTAAATTACACCACTCAGTTAAGAAGGGTGTGATTTTTCTTCTTTTGGATGGAGGGGACATGTCCCCACCAAGATGTTGACAGGAGAGATGATGAGAGGAGCAGAGTTTGTACCGTTAAGTTCCAGACCTGGACTGAAGAATGGATAGAGTCTCTCAGTGAAGGAGCAGCCAGTGAAAGAGTAGAGATGAACTCTGGACTCCACATCATAAAAGGAGACCAGACCCTCCGCATAATCCACAAACACTCCCACTGTCTGGAGCTTCTCTCTTACAGGGAGGACGACATCAGGGTCAACATAAGCATGGTACCTATTTCCAGTCCTCAACGCTATAATCCAGTAACCATTGTTGGGGTTCGGTGTGATGTCTCCCTTCCTGGCGATTGACTCTCTGGCCACTCCTACATCCCAGGCAGTCTTCCCTCCAACCTGAACCTGATAATAAAACCTTCCTGAGGAGAACCTTTGTTTTCCTAAGACACAGACACATGGACCAAACCTCTCCTTGCTGTCTGGCAGATTCTTCCTTACCCCTCCATGATGGACTTGTTTTCCATCATCAGCCAGGATTAGTCTGGGATGTGCTGTATCAGGGTCCAGAGTAACATCCACCTCATATCGTTGCATCATCCTCATTACAACATCACCAAGCTGCTGCTTCACCTCCTGACTGAGTATCTTCTCCAGCTGATACACAGCTGTCCTCACGGTCTCCACATATGGAGACTGATGGACATTGACCTCTGTCAAGTCTTTGGTGGGTGGAGAGGTGTCGATGGATGTGAAGTTCTGGAGGAGGTGGAGGTGATCTCCAGAGTGTGAGCGCAGCTTCAGTTCGGAGCTTCTCTTCTCCAACTGGATGATTTCCCGTTGCAGGTCTTTGATGAAGCCTTCAGCCTGTTGCTCTGTGGTCTTCTGCTTCCCTTCAATCACATCAATGAGCTCAGCCTGGCTTCTCTCAATACAGCTGATCAGAGCAGTGAAGGCCTTCACACTGGCCTCTATCTCTGTGTCTGCACCTTTCCAGCTGAGCTCTGCTGAGCGTTTGACCTCCTGGATCTTCACGCGTCTCTCCTGGAGCATCGCCTGGATTTCAGCCTCTGTCATGCTGTCGTATTCCTCGTTCCACTCGCGACACCTGAACGGACGAACCATTTCAGATAAAAAGGTATGTACAACCATTATTATGTTTGGTTTCTCAGGGTGTCTTCAAACAGTGATGTCTGTCTTTATACAACAATATTTATGACGTGAGCACATCAGAATCTAAAGAGAGATAATCTACATTGGTAGATTATCTCTCTATGTGTGATCGCTAATCTCTAATGGTCTCTCTTACTCCTGCCCCTCACATTCTCTAAACAGCTTTCAAGTCAAGGTCACTGAAACCTGATTTCGTCAAACATGACGTCAGTTTTGGCAAATCATAGATTTATCTCATGCCTGGGCGACTTCATACAATCTCTTCCCCTTGTTCCTTTTATTCCAGCTGTCCCAATGTATGGTATCAGATCTCTTCACAGCTGTATCCAGGTCTTGGGGTCAGGTGTTTGGTCTGCTCCAGGTGTAGGTGTGCTGATTGGCACAGTCTTGTTTGAACACACAAATGTTTGGAATTTTCTTTTTTCGTCTTATGGCCCGCCTTCAGGTTCTCTGTGAAGGTTATCATGAAACTCAAGGTTTCTACATTTACCTTTCTGACCTGTGAGATGGGTAAGTTGTAATATTGGACTGAGTTATAATCAAAGTACTTTGTCACGATTCCTGGGTCCCCTCCTCTCTCTGCATAGTTGGATCCACATCTTATCTGGGTGAGAGCAGAACATGTGACGCCAACAGCGACGATTGGAGCAGCCGTGCGCAACAGCGCGAAAAGGACGACTTTCGCTTGCGAGCTCCAGAGAAGTCGTACATTTCTCTGGCACTGTTCACCCATATCGCCCCTATCTATGGTAGCTGGCGTTTAACCCAATCTATACTGGGTGTTTTACGTTTTATTGAAAAATAGCAGGTGTTCACGCCTCAAAGTGAGCTATGAGGCGTGAACAAGTGCTATTTTGGCCGAAATCATGAAAACGCAGCGCGCATCTTTGAACATTCTGTTCTTTCAGAGCGAATGTTTAGTAGAATCTAAATTGTCAGATCAAAATGGGTGAAGGTGTTCATATCAAACTAAACGCGCCACAGAGGTCCACTGTGATGGACTCACTAAAGCCCATTCCTATGTTGGACATGCAAGCGCAGCCTGGCTGTGGATGGGAAACGGCTGTTCAATACTTTTAGCCCTGTGGTTTGCGATTGTGGATTCACTAACCACTTTGATTCGTCAGGGCTTCGGAAAAACTGTCCGCACACAAGTGACACGATTAAACCACAGCATATGCATTCAGTGGCTTTGAGAATACAGTCCAAGTGTAAATGGAGGTGCTGGCATCTCTCTAAGGGAGATGCCAGCCAACCGCCGGAGAAAACTCATTTCGGCCGCTTGTATTTCTTTCGGTCCTGACACACGCTTCATGACCATAGGTGAGGGTAGCGATGAAGATAGCTCGGTAGACAGAGAGCTTTGCCTTCTCAGCTTTGCCTTCTGAGACATAGAGCTTTGCCTTCAAAAAGCAGTGTTGCCAACTGCCAAAATCCAAAATGCACAAGTGGCACTACCAAAATGCACTAGAATGCGTTAGAGCAGTGGGTTTTCAACCATTTTCATACCAGGACTAATTTCGGACATAAAATGTTGGCAAAATGTTGGTCAAAATAGCAATTGTTCAACATTTTTTAAATGTGTAGATTCTTGAAAATTAAGTAATTCAGAAGTTTAAATATAATTTAACTCTTGAGAGCGTAAAATGATTGGGTTCATTTTTATGTTCTCAACAGTTACAGACTGTAATGGTGAAAAACAAGGGTTTTTATCTGCAAAAAAGCCCTAGATTTTCCGCCAGGAGTTTTTCACTGATTTCGGTGCTAGAGGTGTCTGGAAAAAAGCTAAATATAGCGACAAATGCACCAAGTTGGCAACACTGTCGAAAAGTGAGTTGAAGAGTGTGGGGGTTGCGCCCCCGAATTTCTTATGGGATTGCAGCCCCTGCCTCTGTATAACAATCTCCGCACGTCCCTGATCCCAAGCTTCTAAACAGAAGGGTGTATCTTGCAAGGAGGCAGGCAGACAGACAGACAACAACAGCCTTGTCACGGAGGTTCAGCTCAAGCATCAGATAACGTCGATGTACGACGTTGCTGCTGCCAGCTGAGCCAGCAGAATGGCCGGGGGGGGGGTTGACGATAAACGGACAGTCGGAAGTAGATGGATTCTATATTGCTGTCTGTGAATGATGTCATGATTTGAGGTTGGCCTTGTTGTGAGTGGATACCAGGGCCCACTCTTTATTCAGCATTTGAGCCACGGACCACCATTTGAGGACATTTTAGCCCCACAGACCGTTATTCGTTATTTCGCCCACAATACCAGGCTGCATGGATTTCAAAATTTCTTCTACATTCTCTAGTTGTGTAGACTTTGGGATAATTCAGATCATGAATATTTTAGAGGTACACCAAATGGACCCTCGCGGGTCCATTTGGTTTCATGTTTACGTTCTGAAAGAGTTTAAATATTCATCACGTGAATTAGCCCCAAGTCTACACAACTCGAGAATGTAGAAGATGAATGGTCATTTTGATCATGTTTGCCTGTTTTTTTCCGAAATCCAGGATGTGGACAAAACAAATCTTTATAGTTTTGAGGGTCTGTGGGGCTAAAATGTCATCAAACGGTGGTCCCTGGTATCAAAATGGTTGAAAACCGCTGTTTGACACCACCGCTGAAGAAGCATTGACGTGGTTTTGGGTCTCAAGGGGGGCGAGAGAAGAACAACACAATTACTATTCTGCACTTTGCCTTGCAGCTGCACTGCTGCTTTTTTTTCTTCCCCTCACTGCTTTTATCCGTTGCCTCGGAGAGCTGATCTGATCCTCCTCGAATCAAGTTGTTCTTGTTAGTTGTTTTGAACGCTGCGCTATCTCCCCGATCAATAGTCGACCGCCATCCTCTGTACATTCCGTGTACGTGCAAAAAAACCGAACAAACAAACACACTCATTTGGGACTATTCCGCAGGGGCGGATGTAACATTTCCCAATGGGGAGGGGGGGGGGGGGGGGGGTGGAGGAGAAAATGGTATGGGTGCGGCTTAATATATATTAATATATTAATATATCGCCATATTCCGGCCATCGTTCTCCTCCTGACCTCCATAGCAGGGCCATAGCATTCCTGTCCACACGCTACGACTGATGTCTGTAATGTACGGCAGTAGAGAGAGAGAGAGAGAGAGAGAGAGAGAGAGAGAGAGAGAGAGAGAGAGAGAGAGAGAGGGGCGGATTTGGCCAGCCCTACTAGGGTGGGCTGGAGGAATCGCAAGGTGGGCAACAACAAAGTTTTTCATATGAAGCAGCGGTTTTCAATCTTTTTTGTTTTGTTTTTGTTTTTATACCAGGGCCCACTTTTCATTCATTAGCCCAGCAGATCCCAAAACTAAAAGATTTATTTTGCTGTTGTCCACAATTCCAGGCTGGATTTGAAAAAAAAAAACAACAACAGTCAAACATACAGATACAAAATGACAATTAATCTTCTACATTCTCTAGTTGTGTATAGACTTGGGCTAATTCACATGATTAATATTTTAACTCTGAATGGTGGAAGGTTAATAGTTTTTCTGCCGTCCACGCGCTGCTCGTGGACATCCCGTTAGATTACCCCCGCCGGTCACGACGACGGCTCGTATCACGACGAGATGTAGATTTCATTCTTTAATCCAACTATTAGTCCGTGCGCATCGTCTGATGATCATCCCGTTGCTGACTTTCATTTGGGACAGAATTGGGACAACTTTTTTTTTTTTTCGTCCCATTGACATGCATTCAACCCAATGCATTCAAACGGCTCTCCTCCGGTTTGCCCCCTCAATGTCGCTGGCGCATCGGTTAAGCAGCCAGGGCTACACAGCTCTTCCTGACTTGTGAACCGGATGTTTTTGGGTACATCGCCAGATGATCGATTAGGCAAGACAACAGACACAGCATAACAGAAACAGCACATCCTGTTTAGGAGATCTGAGCTTCAAAATAAGGGCTTTTTTACCGATCGAACTGGTTTGAGCCGCGGCATTGGAGAGGAAACAAAGAAGATCCGATCGCGGTCAATGAGTTAACTGTCAACCTTCCACCATTTAGCCTGGGGACTACCTGGGACTCTCTCAAGGACCACTGGTGTGTCCCCAGACCACTGGTTGAAAACCACTGAAAATTACCTTTCATTGGGTGGGTAGGATGCACGTTTGGATGGGGGGGGGGGGGGGGGGGGGGGGGGCACAGACACAGAGAGAGAGAGAGAGAGAGAGAGAGAGAGAGAGAGAGAGAGAGAGAGAGAGAGAGAGAGAGAGACAGAGACAGAGACAGACAGAGACAGAGAGAGACAGAGAGACAGAGAGAGGTCACTGTCAGTGCACTAGCTGCCGGCAAATAAAGGATAGTGCCTCTCTAGAGGCGCGTAGTGCTGATGCCCTGCCTGCATCGTCAACTACCAGGATGTGTTCTACTGTCACCGCTCTCTCTCTCTCTCTCTCTCTCTCTCAGCAGGGGCGAAATCCAAAAGCGACCTCGCCCGCGGGCGCCCGGTTTCAAAAGCGGGCGCCCGTTTTCAAAAGCCATAACCTTTTGAAAAGGGCGCCCGTTTGTGAAAACGGGCGCCCTTTTCAAAAGGTTATGGTTAGGGTTAGGTTAGGTTTAGGCATAGGTTTACTGAGGTTAAGTTTAGGGTTAGAGTTAGGTTTAGGCATAGCCTAGTTTGTGAAAACGGGCGCCCGCTTTTGAAAACGGGCGCCCGTTTTTGTGAAACGGGCGCCCGTTTTTGTGAAACGGGCGCCCGTTTTTGTGAAAGCGGGCGCCCGCTTTTGAAACCGGGCACCCGCGGGCGAGGTCGCTTTTGGATTTCGCTGGCTCTCCTCTCTCTCTCTCTCTCTCCCTCCTCTCTCTCTCTCTCTCTCTCTCTCTCTCTCTCTCTCTCTCTCTCTCTGTTTTGATGCCTCACCTCAGGGGGAAGGGGTTTCCTGTCAGGTTTAATTGCATGTGGGGAGCACGTTGTCGGCGCAGACAAATAAATAAATAAAGTGTCCGGTGTCAGCGTCAAAAAAAACAACAACAACAACAACAACATCGGTGCCGCTACCTGTCGGGTCGCTTGATGAGATTATGTTTATGCCCGAAGGAAGGGAAATGTGCAAATTACCGCTCAGTGAGATGCGTTTGAACATTTGAACACTGCCAATATGCAGACGACTCGAGGGGAAGGAGAGATCGTCACGTTCAACTTTTTTTTTTTTTTTTTTTGGACGAGTTGCTGTTCATTTTGAGTGGGCAGAGCGATGAAGCCAGTAGTATAGGCTCTGTGTATACTTGGAGCCAACTGCTGTGGTTAGGAAAAAGGGACGTGAAACTTACTGATGGGATAATGACTAAAAATTCGTGTTAGGGTTCGATTTTGGCTCTGAAAAGAAACCTACTGGTTGATATCGGATGATATTCATTTGAATCCGCGAAAGTTCAGGTCGATCTTAACATCTTCACTGCCAAACCCTTGTTTCTCGTTTTTTTGGTGGCCACTAGGGGCCAAATTATTATTTTTGAATTTTTTGAATTATTATTATTTTTTAGGGCAATGTACAATGCTGGCCCATGGAGAATAGGGTGAGGCAAGATACGTTCGACAACGAGAACACGGAAAGCTCTATACCAGGGGTCAGCAACCTGCGGCTCAGGAGCCGCATGTGGCTCTAGAACACAGCCCTAGTGGCTCCCTGGCTGTAGCATTATTACATACACACTGGGCTCTAGAACACAGCCCTAGTGGCTCAGTGGCTGTAGCATTATTACATACACACTGGGCTCTAGAACACAGCCTAGTGGCTCAGTGGCTGTAGCATTATTACATACACACTGGGCTCTAGAACACAGCCCTAGTGGCTCCCTGGCTGTAGCATTATTACATACACACTGGGCTCTAGAACAAAGCCCTAGTGGCTCCCTGACTGTAGCATTATTACATACACACTGGGCTCTAGAACACAGCCCTAGTGGCTCCCTGGCTGTAGCATTATTACATACACACTGGGCTCTAGAACACAGCCCTAGTGGCTCCCTGGCTGTAGCATTATTACATACACACTGGGCTCTAGAACACAGCCCTAGTGGCTCCCTGGCTGTAGCATTATTACATACACACACTGGGGTGATCCGCACCAAAATAATATAAACATTTCAGTCACCCAGAACGCGTTGCGCTGTCTGACAGTTGCCAGTTAAAGTAGCACTTGGCCATGTCAAAAAAGCCCAGCAGTTATCAGAGGTGGAGCTTTCAATCTGAACCATCCATTTTCAAAGGTTTACTCAGTTTACTATGTCATTAATATACCTTAGAGATGTTGTGTGGACTAGAAATGGAGTTCTGTAAAACTCCTTTATTTATTTTTTTAGAAACTCCATTTCTGAAGAAAGGTTGTGTTTCACCATGTTAATGATTTTTATTTGAGGACCTTTTTTTCTGAGAGTGCGCAAATGGAACCAAATGGACCCGCCAGGGTCCATTTGGTTCACATTTGCGCACTCTCAGGAAAAAAAATAATAAAATGCGGCTCCAGAAAGATTATGAATTTAATTTTGGGTCGAAAATGGCTCTTTCAACATCTTGGGTTGCCGACCCCCTGCTCTATACGGTCGGATTCATGGGCGGAATTTACCGCGCAGGCATGAGCTGGCATTACCAATTTAACGCATTCTAAACTGAAAAACTACTTCAAGGATTTGTGCCACATTTTCACCATTTACAAAAATACCAGACCCACAAGCTCATAGCGTTGCCACTCCGTGGCCTTACCTCTGGGATTACAAGTAAAGTCTTCCCCAGAGTGACGTAAATTTCAAGCATGGTTATCAGTATACTCTTAAAATGTGATGTGTGTGGGGAAAAAAAATACGTTTGGACTTACAGAAATATCCGCCGTGGAATAAAGACAACCTGCGGCCACGTTAACTGTTCCCAACGTCGTCGTGGGGACGGGAACCTCATGGGTGAAACGTAGAAAACGGGAACATCTGTGACAAAAATCAAGGACATTATGTATCAGGTCACAGGAATCAAGATAGATTGATGTCCAATGTGTTTCGGTGTGGAATTCTCCCTTAACCCATAGTAGGCGGGAACCCCTAGTGGTAGTTTTACCCTAGTTGACGGGAACACCAATATGCGTTCTGTACAGTATGTACAGTATCAAAAATGTCAAAAATTTGATGGTGTTACACAATAATTTGAAGTTTTCCAGTACACTTAGGTTAGTATTTCAAAGACGTTTTTAGAATCGGGATATATCTACAATGGGTTAAATGTAGTGTATTGACCCGCGAGGCATTTTTGCATAAAGTAAGTCAAGCCCACAGCGTTCTGCGCTGACGACGGACCGTGGACACAGCTCCACACACGCTCCAACGCTACAACACACTGTGACGGAAGAATAGATACACAATAAAGCGGTGTGTGCTTAAAGCATGACGGCAAAGCATTCGTCGCTATGATTACTATAATCCTATGGCGGCGGCCATGGAGCTCTGAAATGTGAGATTGTCTTGTGTCCCGTAATAATAATGGTATTGTCATACTTCTAAGCATTCTCCAGGGAAATCACTGCAGCTGTGAAAGTTCCAATTATGAATTCAATTAAGTGCGTCAAAAGGAAGCCATTAGTCAGGCATAGCTTTAATATTACAGTGAGAGCGAAGCCCTGAAGGACCTTATAGCGTTTATACTTTGGTATATCAGTACTTAAAACTAACGTATTACTTGTCCATTTCCAGTTCTGACTCATGAAGACAGGGGGTCTCATAAAGTAACAACGGCATATGTTAGGGAAAATATAAACATGTAAAACTTTTACTTGAGTGAAGATTATATTACTTGTTTTCAGTGTTGGGACATATTACTAATATATTCGTAATATATTACTGATAATGAAGAAAATGGTAAGGGGGCAGCTTTATCATGAACCTGCACCCATACCATTTTCAGTAGTGTTTCAAATGCTTTCAAATATAAGTACTGAAATATCTTGGGTTGTTTTGCATGCCGTCATGTTCGGTGGGGCAGACTGGGCATTTAGGGGGGCATTGCCCCCCCCCCCCCCCCCCCATGCCTATGCCTAGATCCGCCCCTGAGCGTATGGCAGGTACATGGCAACCATGGCTCATGGTTAAGAAGCTGCCTGCCGTGTTGTCTGCGCCCTTGCTGCCGTTCTCGCCTTCAAACGCGAGCACCGCGCTTCGCTCGAGTGCTTCCATCCTCGGCCCTGTGCCGCCGAGCCGAAAGACGCTAGCCTGTGAACAACGGACCATTTCCCACGCCTGTTTTTTGTGCCTGCCCGAATGATATCTCCAACACTCGCACACACACACACACACACACACACACACACACACACACACACACACACACACACACACACACACACACACACACACACACACACACACACACACGACGCAGACCAGACTGCCCCACCAAACATGATGGCATGCAAAACAACCCCAAGATATTTCAAATTAATTCCAATTCCAATTAAAATTCAATCAAATTGAAAACAGAAAACTCTCTGAGTCAGACCTTTAGCTTTATGCATGCTGCGTGTCTGTTGCAACCTCAACAACAACTGATGCTATTATTGATGCTTAATTGCCTAATAAAAGTCCTGTAACCGAAAATGGTATGGGTGCGGCTTCATCGCACCCATGCAATGAAGCCGCACCCATACCATTTTCTCCTGCCCCTCCCTCCCCAATTGTGAAATGTTACATCCGCCCCATCTGCCTCCACCTTGTGTGCGTGCGTGTGTGTGTGTGTGTGTGTGTGGTGTGTGTGTGTGCGTGCGTGCGTGCGTGCGTGTGTGTGTGTGCTGCTGATGAAGTGCTGCTGTGCTGGATGGAGTCAGGTCTGGACTACTGATGACCCTAGGAGGGAGGGTGGGAGGGAGGAGGACGTACGCGGCCATTTCTCTTGCTGCCGCCCCGGCTTGGCTTTGGCAGACTGCCTGCCGTGGCGCGGAGCGCAGCAACGGACTGCGAACAGAACAACTCAAAGGTCACTGGTAAGACACGCAGAACCTGGCAGCACAGGGCGGTGGGGGGGGGGGGGTGTTGGGGAGGGCGCGCTTTATCATGAACAAGACACAAGCTGTCGGCCGTGATAAAGTACAGAGAGAGAGAGAGAGAGGGAGAGAGAGAGAGAGAGAGAGAGAGAGAGAGAGAGAGAGAGAGAGAGAGGGAGAGAGAGGGGAGGGAGGGAGGGAGGGAGGGGGAGGGGGGGGAGAGAGAGAGAGAGAGAGAGACAGTGATGCCAACTGCCAAAATCCAAAATGCAATAGTGGCACCGTTTATTGGCCCACTATTTAATGTGCATTTTAGCCACGGGGGAGGACCACGATTTGATGTTGAGTTTAGTCTCTCGGACTAATTCAGGAGAGATGAACTGGCAAAATGTTGGTCAAAATAGCAATGCTTCTACATTTTCTAAATGTGAGTCTTGAAAATTAAGCAATTCATATGTTTGAATATGATTTAACTCTTGAGAGCGTAAATTGAAACCGAATGGACCCTTCTGGGTCCATTTGGTTTCATTTTACGCACTCAAGTTACAGATCTATAAGGGTCCATTTTTTTAACCAATGGTCCTTTCTAGGAATGAAGGAGGACTCTATCATAGCGGGGGGAAAAAATGGTTTTATCTCTGGCGCCTGTCAACTAATTTTGCCCCAACTCACCAGCAAAAAAGCACTAGATTTACCGCCAGGAGTTTTTGCACTCATTTTGGCACTAGGGGGGTCTGAAAAAAAAGCTAAATATAGTGACAAATGTGCCAAGTTGGCAACACTGCAGAGAGAGAGAGAGAGAGGGAGAGAGAGAGAGAGAGAGAGAGAGAGAGAGAGAGAGAGAGAGAGAGATGTATGAACATACATCTCTCTCTCTCTCTATGGCACACTGAGGCGATGAAGGCGATGAAGGCGATGAGGCGATGAAGCCGCACCCATACCATTTTCTGTTTACAGGACTTTTATTAGGCAAGTAAAACATCCATAATAACATCGGTTGTTGAAGTTGCAACATAAAGCTAAAAGCCTTCATGTTGAAGCTAAAAAGCTAAAGGCCTGACTCAGAGAGTTTGCTGTTTTCAATGATGCAATGCTGTTGGTTTAGTGGTGCCACAAGTGTAGTTTTAGTTCTTTAAATATAAGCACTGAACTAACTTGGGTTGTTTTGCATGCCATCATGGTTGGTGGGGCAGTCTGGACATTTAGGGGAGCATTGCCCCCCTCAATGTCCATGCCTAGATCCTCCCCTGCTCCAAACACCATCAATCTAACCGATTGGATATGCATTTCCCTCTCAGGTTGTGGTGACCTCGCGGCATGCCGTTTCTCACACAAGGCCCTGCCGTTGAAGAGAAAGAACTTTCTTCGACGGGCTCCAGGAGAGGAAAAGAAAAGCGAGAGAAGAGAGAGAGAAAAAAAATCCATATTGATAAATGGCTTGATGACTCCACTTAAGGTTAGCAGGGCCTGGAGTCAATACTACATATACAGGATAGATGAGGATCGCGGCGTACGTGGCGCGCATACCAACACATATATAGGCTGGAAAGGAGCCAGTGTTGTTTTTGTCGACTAAGACTAAGTCGACTAAGGTTTTTGATATTTAGTCGACGAAGACTAGACTAACAAAAATGAATTTCAAAAAAGACTAACTGGGACTAAAAGACTAAATGTGTGTTTTCAAAATACTAAGACGAAGAAACATTGTTATCTTTTTTTATTATTATTATTATGTCTGCAGTTTATTGCATGCCTTTTAAGGAAACAATCGTATTACTATACCAATAATTTCATACAAAGAAATAAAAAGAGACATGTTTCATACTAAAATCTATAAATCTGTATTACATATATAAACCTATAAGACTAAATGGGACAGAAAGACTAAATATGTCTTATTGAAAAGACTAAGACTAAATCAAAATATTCTAAAAAAAAAAAATAAAATAAAATAAAATAAAAAAATGAAAGGAGTGCCATATGCGTGCCGGTTGACAACGTTGTCCCGTGGCGGAGAACGGGCGTGAATAGTACTATCAAGAATAGAGAGAGAGAGAGAGAGAGAGAGAGAGAGAGAGAGAGAGGAGGGAGAGAGAAGAGAGATGAGAGAAGAGAGAGAGAGAGAGAGAGAGAGAGAGAGAGAGAGAGAGAGAAATAGAGGCGCTAGTGGATCTGCCGACAGGGGTGTTCGGAACGTGCATTAGTTGTTTGTGAAATGGGTGTGATGCCGAGATGTCCCTCTTTGCAGATGCAAGTTCATAAACCTTTGCTCTGCAAAGAATAGATTGTCAAAGATCTGCAGCACATTTTCACAATCTACAAGCTTGTCGTGTGGCACTTGTTTCAAAAGCACAACATCGTGCTTAAAACACCAAAAGCGGCTCCGACCCCTACGTCCTAAGCGGGTTAAATACGCATGTGGGACGTGTTGTGCAAGCTTTATGTCGCGGTCACAGCAAAAGTGCGTGCACATTTGCAAGTGTGCAAGTGATCGCACGTGACCTGCATACAGCTAGGGCCAATGGACCTTTAGCTAAGCCCCGCCCTCTTGTCCACCCTAGGACACTTTCCAGCCGGGGCTCATTCATTTCAATGTAAATATCATGGACTTTACACAATAAATACTGGCTCATTTTTGGAACCAGAACTTCAAAATCCATCAACAAGGCATGTCCTATGCATTGGAAAAATGTGTGAGTGTGGCATTTATTTTTTAAAGCAATGTTTTATCATACAGGAACGCTGTTGGTGGGGAGGTTTGTGTATGATTATACTTAACTGTCACAGCAAATTTTATGCGCCCTGCAACATTTTTTATCACTGGGCCCCCCACTGTGCAGCTTTGCAGTATATAAATACACATAAAAAACGATTTATCTGAGCTTTTTGGGGCCCGTCTGGCTTTGGACCCCCCTAAAACTGTCTAACTTTTCCCCGCCTCCACGACTCCACCGGCTGCGATTGGACCATAGTAGTTTGGGGAGGGGGTTATCTAAAGGTCTATTGGACAATAGCAGTTTGGGTGGGGCTTAGCTAACGGTCCATTCAAGACACTGATTTGTAAAGATGACGTTTGATATAGGCTCAAGTCTAAAGAAAAAGGTACATGGTCAAATGCACTATAGTTGACGCAAAGCTACGGCAGAGAGCAGCTGAAGCCATACCGGAAATATGTTTACCGACAAGGAGAGCAAACATTTCAATGCGAAGCGATATGTAGGCTTCATAAACCGATAAAAATCCAGTTTAAAGAAAGGCCGTCTCGCCAATGAAGACACCCATTGATCCAACCCTATGGTGGATCGATGCCAAGGCCGTTGTTCTCCACAGAAATATCCACTTGTCATTGAAAGTGTTTTTCCATTTCTCCCCCGGATGGATTTTTAATACTGAATTGCAAATCAATAGCTCTTGTACACAGTGTTTATGTATCTATTCGTACCTCTGAGAGCGTAAGTGGTGCATTCATAGTGTCATAGAGTCCAAGACGCTCTACTCTACACATAGTGCATTGCATTCACACACATAATTCAAATATTTGCACCACATTTTGAGCATGCCGAGGCTGCTACACTTTCCAAAACAATATTTGAGAAAAATAATTGAAATTCCATATCCACACAATATCAGTCACCAGCATATTTGGTATTCTTCCTAGCTGCCTTCTTATACAGTCCCACTGTAACTTCAAACTCCATTTCAACCATGATAGATACAATCAAAAAACACCCATGTTTGTTTGTTTTGTTCTTGTGATTGATATTGTCCTCCTAGAAATTCCTCCTGGAATTTACCAAAAATGCCCCCCCCTTTAACATACATACATTTAGCACAAAGTATGCCATCTGTTGGTCAAATGTTGGAACAGCTTTTAGAACCCTCTCTTAGGCCAGTGCAGCAGAGCATGATCTTTGCCTCTTTTTAAACATTACCTATTTTAATAAAACACAAGTACTTTTGTAGCCATAATGGACTGTATTTGCATCTTTGCTGTTCATGGAAAGTGATTTTCGAACTGTAAACGACCTTGAATCCATTGAATTAAACAGCCACGTTAATCTCCCCCCTTTGGTAGATGGACTTAAAAGAGAGACGGTCCGTTGAGATGGCTCTGCCCTCTCTCTGAGTATAGGATAAACACGGCTAAGATGAATGCATTACCAAAGTCTCTCTCTCACACACACATACTGTACGTATATTGCATGCTGTACTGTATGTCAGTGTTGTTTTTTGAGAATATTTTGATTTAGTCTTAGTCTTAGTCTTTTCAATAAGACATATTTAGTCTTTTAGTCCCATTTAGTCTTCTGAAATTCATTTTTTAGTCTAGTCTTAGTCGACAAAATGTCAAAAAGAAGTCTAGTCTTAGTCTTTTAGTCTTGGTAGTTTAATCTTACATACAAGTACATTATATATAGGTTTATATATGTTATACAGATTTATCGTTTTTAATCTGAAACATGTCTTGTTTTATTTCTTGTATAAAATTACTGCTTTTTTTTCTTTTACATAGAGACAGCCCTTTTTTGCAGTTTCATATCCTTACGTCTTGCGTTTTCTTCCTCAGTGTCCCTTCACCATCTCTGACACTTCTCCTCACTCTGAAACGCGAACCAATTGGCCCGGTCCTGCAGTCTAAAGCCACAGTGCACTGACCATGACCCAGAACTGCTGCATTCTGTTAAATAACACTATTCTTTATTGTGCCGAAGGGTATACATCTCCGCAGTCTGTTCCAAACACCCACAACAAAACAACTGTAAATGTACCGTAGCACAGGAAAAAAAAGTGCCAGGACGATGCCAGGACGGCTACACAAAGATAATAACTTTGTTTAATGCCACGATGGCTGCGCTGCATAGACAAAACTCCTACTAAAACTGACTTTTTCCCATGCTAAAGATTCTGACGGTTGACAGTTAAAGATAGCGTTAGTAATTTTGGACCAATGAGAGGACAAAACAGTTGGAGTTAGGATCAATGGCAGCCCTTATTGGTTACCCTGATTGGCTTCTTCTCCCATTGTGTGCACCGGTATGATCGGTACCATGAAATTTGTCCAATGAAAAAGGTTCTGTGGTGCAAAATCTATGTGCGATTAAAATGAGTTAATTTCTTTAATCGCGTTATAGTTTCTGTAAGTAATTCATCTCAATTAATCAGGTAAAGTCCCAGCCCTAGTCTGTGGGGCTAAAATGTCATCAAATGGTTTGTGGCTCAAATTCCGAATAAATAGTGGGCACTGGTATGAAAAAGGTTGAAAACCACTGAATTAGATGCCTTACTTACATCAAAAAACTAGGGACTAAAGCACTTACAGTATAAGATCACAAGCCATCAATATATGAGCCACGTACTGACAGCTTATATATACTGCACAGTACATAAAAAAGACTGTCTGTTTACATTATGCACTCAAACACTATCGTTTGAATGTTTCCCCTCAGAACAGGGCTGCTAGGATGCAAATGATGACAATTTACATTGCAGGCATCTAGAAAACGCCCCGAATCCAGAGCCACTTACAGCACGCAAGCAAGAACAACAGAGGCAAGACATCAAAATAATGCATACAGGATCAAGCATGATACAAATGGGATCTCTACCATGGCTTAGTGGGGATATGTGTGCACAGTTTCATCGCAAGCGGCCACTGCCTTCACCATTTGCGACATCTAGTACAAAAGGAGACACTCCTGGAATCTTACACCCGCATGGGGCATGGCGATGTAAGATTCCCAATTGGGGGGGGGGGGGGGGGGGGGGGGGGGGGGGGGGGGGGGGGCAGAAGAAAATGGTATAGGGGGCGACTTCATCGCCCGTGATGCTTTGCTCCATGGGCGATGAAGTCGCACCCATACCATTTTCAGTTACAGGACTTTTATTAGGCAAGCAAAGCATCAATAATAACATCAGCTGTTGTTGAAGTTGCAACAGACACGCAGCATGCATAAAGCTAAAGGTCTGACTCAGAGAGTTTTCTGTTTTCAATGATGAAATGCTGTTGGTTTAGAGGTGCGACGATTGTAGTTAGTAAGTAGCAGTAGTAGTGTTTCAAATCATTTTTTAAATATAAGCACTTTAATCTGACATATCTTTGAAATGTGGGGTGTTTTGCATGGCATCATGTTTGGTGGGGCAGACTGGGCATTTAGGGGGGGCATTGCCCCCCCATGTCCATGCCTAGATCCGCCCCTGCTAGCAAGTAAGGGTGGAAAAATAAACAAACCCTGTGGTGATCACATTGTCTACAGAGATCAATCATGTGTACTGATTAGCATGAAACTTGGGTAAGATATGCTATTACTATCAAGTACTATCAAAACATGTGTTTTGCACAAGACCATCTCCTGGTGGAGCTATAAGTAATAAACGAGCGGAGGTGAGAGCAGATGATTAATTAATGGGGAAGTCCACCCATTTTCAACATTTTACTATGTCATTGATGTATACCTTCGAGGTGTTGGGTGGACACTTCTTTAGATGCTTCTTTTTTTTTGAGAGAGAGCGTACAAATGTAACGGGTTCATTTGGTTGCGTTTGTACTTTTTTGTTCAAAACAACCTTGGGAAGCCGATCTTAGCTAATCAAGGTGGAGTATGACAAAGAGGAAGAACAGTTTCGTTTAATGGCTCTAGTGAGAGCGTGTACCGATTTGCTTGATTTGATTTGGGCAAACTCACTTAGGGTGTTTTTTTTTGCTAAATTTGGCCTCCTGGTAACGCTATAATAGGCCCATGTTAAAAATAGTGCGCATGAGTTCGGCTGCGATCGAATAAATGGTGCCAAAGATTAGGGCCTAGATTTTCGTCACCGCTAAACCCCTCATCCCTTAACTTCTTTGCCTTTTTAAACTGTTTAAAAATCTATATTTAAAATGGCCAGTCTGCAAGCTCACAATGTGTCAATACTGTAGATCGGCATGTTGAAATATTCCAAAAAGTTTATCAAAATAGTGTGTTTATTTGATTTGATACGCACATAACAATTACATTGCCTTTTGCACAAATGTACAAATAGTAGATGTGTTGTTTACAGTGAGTTAGCACAAGTGCTAGTTTTCACCACTGGTCCATAGGAGACTTTTCTAAAAACGGACAGTATATAATTTAAGATACATCCAATCAATACAAAAAAGGAAAAAAAAAGATGCAATATATTAATAATGCTTATAATAATAAGCAATGCTAATTGATGTGTTAATGTGCTAAGTGTTGTCAATAATGCTTATAATGCTGAGTAATGATGAATAATGCCAAGTAATGCTAATTATGCTAATAAAGCTTAGAACACCAAAAGGCGTTCCTGTCAAATATGGCTTAGTAAAAAAAAAAAAAAAAAAAAAAAACATTTGTAAGGCACCCAGAGTAAATAAAAATAAAAAGATCAGAAAATGTACGCGTATACAGCACTACTTTGGTTCTTCTATTGTTTTGGTTCACTTCCAATACAATCCAGGTGATTTTCAACAGTAAATTAACAGTCGGCTGTATAGTTGTGGGTATAGTTACGTTTACTACTCTGCAGGCAGGAAGGTTAATCTTGCTTAAGTGGAAGGGGAGCATCCAACCTATACCGGTACATACTGTATACTCACTGGGTTAATGATGTCATTAGGCACCTGATGCTAGGACAGATTAAACGCAAGAAGGCCGGTGGCCAGGTGGTAGCCTACTCCAAATAGGATGGAACCCATTTGTGCTGTGTGTGTGTGTGTGTGTAGTGTGTGTGTGTGTGTGTGTGTGTGTGTGTGTGTGTGTGTGTGTGTGTGTGTGTGTGTGTGTGTGTGTGTGTGTGTGTGTGTGTGTGTAGAGACCTGATAAACATCTGTTGGTTCAGCTTTGTGTTAGATGCCCCTTGCTGGGATGCTGGATGCAGAGTGTGACCAATAGGATTTTCCTTCTTCTTTTAAAGGGGGGATGCCGTGATTTTTTGTATTTTTTCCAATTTTGTACATGTTTAAGAGGTGACGGTATGTAAACAGACCCCTTGGTGTGTGTTTTTATGTGCAATGATGTCTTCCCTTTGTATTTAGGGTTTCTTCCTGGGGGCTGAACCTTTCCAGTCAAATATGCCAATGAAAAAAAAAAACTGCATCACATGCTCAGCCCATCCCCTAACTCGTCCCCCTTTATCATGTAACTAAAGCTGTGGGTGTGGCTTCAGTTCAGCTGGATCTCCACCCATCACCACCCACCAGGCAAACCAGGCATACTTAATGAACTGGTTGAGTGGAATCATACAAATTACAGTTTATAAACAGTGTACACTTTTTTGAAAAAAAAAAAAAAAAAAAAAAAAAATCTAACACTCCAACAATAATACCTGATGATCATCTTTTAGGGTAGAAAAGGGAAGGGAAAGGGAAAAGGGAAGACGCAGCAAGGGATCGGGACTTGAACCTGTGACACACTGACGCTGCACATATTTTGTATAGCATTGCAGCATCTACTGTAGTATGTGGTATACTGTATATGGGTGGTTTTGGGGATGGGAAACGGCACAATGTGAACAGTTGATGGTATTTGCTGGATTATTTTATTTTTTTGCATGTTTAAAGGTACAAAAATATCGATCCTAAACATTTCTTATAGCACACATATGCTTTCTGCGAAACATCTTTGCGGTTTTTCACTATTTTGAAAGACATTTTACATTTTTCAACTGGCTAACTCATACATTGACATGCGAGTGTGTAGATCAGCTATTTGGATCATTCAATTATTTTTTCGCCCAAAATAGTAGAAAAAGGGTCAAAAAATATAGGCATAAGGGATGAGGTAGTGAAAAAAATGGGGCTCATCGTCTTATATTTTACAACTGTATATTAGTGCTCTATTATCTTTAAAGTGCAAACATCTTTGCAATTTATTCTGAAAACTTTATTCTGAAAACTGTTCATATGTCCTGCAATATTATTTCTAATGGTTTGAGCCTCAATCACCACTCTGTTATCACCACTCTGTTCTTTCTGGACTCTGGAAAGCAGTTTTAGCTGCAGTACCACAATGCCCTGAGGTGGTGGTGGGGGTGCTGATGTGCAGTTTATTTTATAGTTGAGTCATTATAATTATGATTATGATATTCCACGTCAAGTTGGAAAATCAACAGTGGTGGACTCAAAGACTGAAGGAGAGGAGGAATTGTTATTTGAAATCATCATGAGGCCAAAATCAAACAAGCTGTTTCAGCACAATTAAAGCAATAAAAGCCCGATTGTTCCAGCCGATCCAGACCTACGGCTTTGGGCATCACTGCAACCACTTCTCCACTCCGAGGCCTAGATCTCCCCTCCATCCATAAGTAATTACAAAAAGCGATGAAATACCAACCCAAATGGAGATCTCCCGTGGGAGAGGCCACGGCTCGGTTAATGGGATTCTCCCTAGCTCCAGATTAGAGTTATCAATTTGCCTCGCGAGACGTTAATGAATCTTCACTAGCACAGCCCTGCGCTGATAAAGCGCGGCTAGGGTCGACTGCCTCGCGCAGATAATCAAACTCTAGATCATGCCATCGCGAAAGGAAATCAAACTTATAGCTGCTTGCGGAAATGCGGATATTAACCCATTGTGATGATAGGATCTACTTTTGACACTAGAATTTAGTTTCTGACGCTAGAATCGAGTTTTTGACACTAGATTCTATAGTCTCTGACACTAGATTCTAGTTTTTCTGGAAAATCTGTGTTCCTGTGTCCAAGGCCAAGCCAAGGACCACCAGAATTATCCATATTTGGCTGCAGACCCCATCTGAAAACATGTTGTTCTAGGGATTCCCCAGATGCAAAAATTTGAGTTAAAATGTTTGCTTCCAAAATAACATATTCAGAGATTTGCAGCACATTTTCACAATTTTTCAAAAAATAGCAGAACAACAAGCTCATGTCGCGCACTCGGTGGCGCGACATGAGCTTGTTGATCTGCTATTTTTCAACAGATAAAACACCAAAACGCGTTCAGGACACTAAAGGTTAATTGGGACTTTACAGTGGAAGGGGGACGGAAGGAAAGGGGGGAAAAAATGCGCTGATTGAACCTGGCAAACTGAAATGGTCTCATCTCTCATGCAGAGATTAGAGTGTGAGTTGTGGCGGCGGCGGTAGCGCGTGGGTCGCCACCTCGCTCAGAGGTTTTCCGTGGGGATTTAGCTTTCGTCTTCGGGTGGTCACCGGACCGCGCCGATTTAAAGCGGAACTCCACCCATTTTCAAGATTCTAATATGTCATTAGTATACCCTAGAGGTGCTGGGTGGGATATGAAAAAAAAAAAAAAAAAGTTCCCCCATTCTGTGTTCCCAAGAAATGGAGGTCTGAAGAAAACCACTAACAAGGTGAAACATCTTGATGACATTGCATTGGCATTACTTAGCACTATTAGCAATATTTAGCATTGGCATTACTTAGCATTATTAGCCATACTTACTAGCAACTAGCACTAGCAATACGTGATTGGCAGGAACATCTTTAGGTCTTATAAGCGCTATTAGCATAATTAGCATTACTTAGCATTATTGACAATACTTAGCATTAGCATTCGTTAGCATTATTAGCATTAGTAACAATACGTAGCATTAGCATTACTTATATTATTAGCATTAGCTAGCATTATTAGCATTACTTAGCATCGCTGGCATTACTTCAGCTATTGAAAAAAATATCAGACCTACAAGCTCATAGCGCGCCATGGAGTGGCGCGCTATGAGCTTGTACGTCTGAGCTTGTAAGTCTATGAGCTTGTACGTCTGATATTTTTGAAAACGGTGAAAACGAGGCGCACATCTTTGAGTTATTTTCTCGGTTCGTCATGGGTTAATCGACTGAAGATCTCCCCAGACGCTCCCGCGGCATTCATAAAGCGTATCAAGCAGAAGGGGGGAAAAAGTAGTATACGTGCGCAATGCGACAAACCGCAGGGAGAAATACTAAAGGGTGCCTCGATCCCTCTCTACTGTAGAGCTAGTTTATTCATGACTTGTCTGAGGGGCCGACAATTAGGCATTCGTCTCGCATCGATTTTTTTTTGTTTTTAACCACTTCCCTATACTTTGTTATCTGGGGTGCCAGAGGGGCCTATACAGTATCTCCCCTGGCCTCGTCCTCCTTGTTTTCTCCCAGAGCAGCGAAGCTACGAGCCACACAGCATGCTGCGTTCGCATGTTCATACCACTGTTTACGCCAAATGTTTGCCTGTAATGATCAGAGATGGGTGTAACTTAAAGGAGAATTCCACCAAAAACACATTGGGCATAAATCTACCTTGATTCCAGTGACATGACACATAATCCTTGATTTTTGTCACAAGATGTCCCATTTTCTACATTTCACCTCTGTTGCTGTTGCGCCGGTGCAGTTAACATGCGGCCGTCTTTATTCTAATGCAGGTATTTCTGTAACTCCAAACTTATTTTATAATACATCACATCAAGCTACACTTTACAAGATAATTGGACCACTACTTGATTTTTAAAACGTCAGCTGGCACCTGACCTGTGTGACAAGAGTTTAAACCGGAGTGATTGGAGAGAAGAGTGGCAAAAGGGAGGGGAGGAGAGGAGAAGGAATAGATTACCTCTGGGATTACATGTAAAGTCTGCAACTGCAGACTGCAACTGCAACTGACCTCATGGTGAAATGTAGAAAAGGGGACATCTGTGATAAAAATTCAAGGACATTATGAATCATGTCACAGGAATCAAGGTAGATTGATGCCCAATGTGTTTTGGTGTGGAATTCTCCTTTAAGAAATCACTGGAGCGTGCCTGATAGACGCCATTGAGCGGCACCAACTTGGAACAAATACAGGTCGGAAGGATCCCAGCTATAAGGCTTTATAAAAAAAATAAATGCCAGTGCTTATCACAGCACACAGTCAAAGGGGATATGCCTGAGTTCACACAAAGTGTACAGTGTTGGGTAGCATAATTATCAGCTGTAATCCACCCCAAGGCAGAGTGGTAGACAGTGTCTAGCTGACTTTAAAGTGAAGGAGCAGAACCTGTAAACCAGTGGTTTTCAACCTTTTTGATACCAGGGCCCACTATTTATTCTGCATTTGAGCCAGGGACCACCATTTGATGACGTTTTACTCCCACAGCCCCCCAAAAACTAAAGGTTTACTTTGCTTGTGTGCAATATTCCAGGCTGGATTTGGGAAGCAAAGCAGTCAAACATACATATCATAAATCACTGAAATGATTTCTACATACTCTACTAGTGTAGACTTGGGATAATTCAGATGGTGACCATTTTAACTCTCGAGAGTGTAAACATGAAACCAAATGGAACTGCAGGGATTCATTGGGTTTCATTTTTACGCTCTCAAAGAGGTACATCTGGTTAAATAACTTTCCAACTTTCCATGCACTTAACCCGGGGGACCACTTGGAACTCTCTCAGGGACCACTGGTGGTCCCCGGACCAGCTGTTGAAAACCCCTGCTGTAAATAATGTCCCTGTAGTATAGGACTGAGAGGAACGTGGTGTCAATAATGGCCCTTTAACTTAAATTTTGGAAAATATAATGTGATGCTATACAGAAAACCTGTTTTTGTCGTAGTTACTTACTGTGTGAGTGGAACAGTCGCAAGTAAGGAGATCGGTGCGTGGTGTTCGGTTTACATAATGATGTTGTGAGTACAAGAGACCTTTACACCTATAATGTCATGAGTATTAGCCTGCTCCGCTCACACACGAGTAGTTCATAGCCTACTTGTGCACAACGCGCACATTTGCACACTCCCCGATCTAGTTCGGAGAATAAGTAAGAATCGACTATATGAAATTTAAAGTTTAGCATCAAATGTGCTTGGCCTGGGTCAAACATGGCGACCTAGGAGTAGTCGCCACCAGGGATTCTGAATGTAACTAACCCCAGGACAATCATCCTGATTGATCTTAGTTACCCTAAGATTTTTTGCAAAGAAAAAAAAAATATCAAAATGAAGCTGCCAGAGTTTTGTGGCAGCTGCCCCCCCAGTCTGCCCCCCCAAACACGAGACCATGCAAAACAACCCAAGATATTTCAAATTAAAGTGCTTATATTTAAAATGATTTTAAACACTACTACTGCTACTAACTAACTACAGCTGTGGCACCACTAAACCAACAGCATTTCATCATTGAAAACAGAAAACTCTCTGAGTCAGACCTTTAGCTTTATGCATGCTGCGGGTCTGTTGCAACTTTTATTACGCTTTACTTGCCTAATAAAAGTCCTGTAACCGAAAATGGTATGGGTGCGGCTTCATCGCCCGTGACGCGAAGCGACACGGGTGGCGCGAAGCGACACGGGTCGCACCCATACCATTTTCTTTTGCCCCATCCAACATGTTCTCTTGCCCCCCCCCCCCCCCCCAGCCCCCAAATGGGACATGTTACATCCGCCCCTGCCTCGTACATCACGCCGCGCAGTGTCTCCGAGGCAAGCGCGAAACGAATAGCACTTCAACTTTGGTTTTGCTGAAAGTCAACGCGTTCCCGTGCAATTCATGTTCTGCCTCCACGCAGAAGTTGTTAAAAGCCAGGCTTTTCTGGGGGAAAACAACAAGACCCTGCGAGCCGTTAAAAAAAAGGACCCTCATGTTTTATTTAAGACCGTTTGTTGTTTTGGAGATTCCTTTGATGTTGTGCAACAAATGGATGCTCCGTTTGGCTTTTCGACCTCATTGCGTGCGCCGCGGCGCGATGGTGCTGCGTTTAACCTCGCCCGTTTGAAAGCAGGAGTCGCGCGGATTTGCATACGGCCTCGTTAATTTGTAAGCGGGCACTTTTGTCTAAAAAAGTTCACCAAGGGTTCATCCTTTTTTATGTTATGTTTTTCTTGAGCGGCGCAGGGCCGGATCTAGAGGGGGGCAGGGGGGTGGGCAGATCCCACCCAAACGTACATCCTGTATGCCCACCCAATGAAAGGTAATATCAGTGGGTTTTCAAACCAGTGGTCTGGGGACCACCATTGGTCCTTGAGAGAGTTCCAGGTTGGTCCTCAGGCTAAATTGGTTGGTTAGCCAGATATAACTATTTGAGAGCGCAAAAATGCGCGAGTTAAAATATTCATCATGTGAATTAGCCCCAAGTCTACACAACTAGAGAATGTAGAAGATTAATGGTCATTTTGATCTGTATGTTTGGCTGTTTTTGTTTCCCAAATCCAGCCTGGAAGTGCAGACAAAAGCAAAAGAAATCTTCAGATATGGGGTCTGTGTTGATAAATCGTCCTCAAATGGTGGCCTGTGACTCAAATGTCAAATAAATAGTGGGCCCTGGTGTCAAAAAGATTGAAAACCACTGCTTCATATGAAAAAAAACTTTGGAATTGCTCAACCTGCCATTCTTCCAGCCCACCCTAGTAGGGCTGGCTAAATGTGTAAAACGTCTAAGCAGCGCGATTCCCGAGAGCACACAGAACCGAACGGACTCTTGGAGTTACTGTAAATTAGCACTCAGGATCGGTACATTGCGTGTGTGTTTTGAAGCTTCCGTGCTGAAAGACTGCACTTTATTTCCGCAGCCAAGCTTAACCCAAAGTGTTCATCATCTCAGATCGGGGAAAGTGAAAGTGAAAGTGAAAGTACTTCAATCTTGCACCGGAGGATCTAATTGTTCTCCACCGACTGACACAGGGCTTTACGGAAATCAATCTTAGAGAGCGCTGCCTGCGCCGCCGTTGCTCCAGCGTTCATTAGAAAGCGATTCAAAGAAGCGTGGACTGTTTCTCTGCTTCGTTCTATTCGTATTATTTTCTTTTCAGTGGAAAGTGTGCCAAGTAATTCTTTTTGCGCCGTATTTCTTT
Organism: Benthosema pterotum; assembly: GCA_039105355.1. NCBI lineage: Eukaryota > Metazoa > Chordata > Actinopteri > Myctophiformes > Myctophidae > Benthosema > Benthosema pterotum. The sequence continues at coordinate 42,556,221 of CM076980.1, read as the reverse complement.
GTTATTACCTCGGGATCGGTGTTCGGGACCTGATGATTTAACCAGTACTGCGTCATGCTCGAGACGTCTCCATTATATCCCTGCGGCCAAAGCGGAAAAGAAAAGAGATACCTTATTACGTGATGCACTTCTCGCCGTCTACTAAGTTAATCCTCCCCTCAAATACAAATTCTGTGACGGACAGCTTGTCGTCTGTCTCTATCCCCCCCACCCCCGACAGCTATACCGGCGCTCCTCCTGGGTATGAGCAGTTTTATTTTTAATAACAACATCCAAAGTTAATTACTTTCGCGCCTGGCCTCCTCCTTTGCGCCGTCTCAAGTTCTCCACTCCTGTCAATATATATATATAGACGCCTCTAATGCATTTAATTAACTGGTGTCTAGTGGAGTATAACAGATATCAAAAAGGCAGGGCGCTTATATGTGCAGTGTACGACGGGGACCGGTGGCGATTAAATCTGACTGTATATATTGCCTCGGCGCACGGGCCGCCGTCTATAAAAATATATCACGCGGGAGAGAGCTGCTGCTGCAGCTGCTGCTGCTGCTGCAGGAGTGGGCCCACAAACAACCCACGCCGCGTCTATATCCCCCTCCCCGGCCCTGATGCCCATGATGTGCCCGCGGGGGGTTTATTTGCCTGTAACGACATGTTATTGGATGGTTATTGCCTCGCAGGGGCGGATGTAACATTTCCCAATTGGGGGGGCAGGAGAAAATGGTATGGGGGCGGCTTCATGAAGGCGGGGGTTTGCTTTAGAGTTGCCCAAGTGCACGTTTCAGTAAGGGGTCTGCTATTCCCTGTTGGTGGAGTTCATATTAGATCTTTTTTTTTTTCCTTTACGTTATTGTATATTATCTTCTCTGGTATCGGTATTTGGTATCAGTATCGGCAAACAGAAATTGTGGTATCGGGATCGGAAAATAAATTGAAAACTTGCATGAAACAGCTCGCAGCCCTCGTTGAAAACATGCATTTCCAACTCTATTTTTTCCCTATTCGGGCTGTATGAACATGTGCCCATGTAAACTGTTGGAAGGGGCAGGGACCTCAAGGGTGAAATGTAGAAAAGGGGCCATCTATGACAAAAAATCAAGTGCAATGTAGGTACTGTATATGATGTCACAGCGATCAAGGTAGATGTATGCCCAACGTGTTTTGGCGTGGAATTCTGACTAGATTCTAGTTTCTGACGTTAGATTCTAGTTTTCAACATCAGATTCAAGATGCTCGATTTTAGTTCTGATGCTAGATCATACTTTCTGGCGCTAGTTTCTAGCTCCTGGCACTAGATTCCCGTTGCTGGCGCTAGATTCTAATTTCTGTCGCTAGATTCCAGTTCCTGATGCTAGATCCTATAGTTTCTGCCTCTAGATTCTAGATACTGACACTAGATTCTATTTTTTTTCTGGAAAATCTGGAAAATCTATTCCCGTGTAAGTGATGCTCAACATATTTCATTCCAATGACCCTCAGAATTATCTATACTGTGTTGTTCTAGGGATCCCCCAGAAGCATAGATTCGAGTTAAAAATGTTTGCTTCTGAAATAACATTTTCAAAGATTTGCGCTACATTTTCACGATTATCAAACAAAAAAAATCAGACCTACAATCTTGTGGGTCTGATATTTTGTCAACAGCTACGTTGAAGCACGGAAAAGTTAGACCATAGGTGTCAAACTCTGGCCCGCTGTGTAATTTCCTTTGGCCCTTGAGGCAATATCAAATTAACATTAGAGCAGCCCACTGGTATTATACAGCCGTGGCACCACTGTAACACTGCATTCACCGCTAATACTACAAATCCCATAATGCCCTGCTGTTGTTTTGCCGTCTGCTCTGTAATATACAGCAGTGGTTTTCAACGTTTTTCATCCCAGGGACCACCATTTATTCAGCATTTGAGCCACGGACCACCATTTGAGGATATTTTAGCCCCACAGACCCCCCAAACTAAAGATTTCCTTTGATTCTGTCCATGACCATTAATCTGTGTAGATTAGGACTAATTCACATGATGAAAATTTTAACTCTTGTTCTCAAGAGTTACATCCAGTTAAACAACTTAGCTGGAGGCCACCTGGAACCTAAATTTTGGCCCACTCTGTATTTG
>CM076980.1:42544104-42551604 GCA_039105355.1 Benthosema pterotum | reverse complement strand
GTGTGTGCATTACATTCACGCCCATTACTGGGCAAGTGTGTACATGGTTCGTGTCTGGATCATGTGCATAATATGTGTGATGCATGGTGCCATTAACAGGCAATCAATGCCATCTACTCTGACCACTGGTTACTGACTGCAAATCACCCTCATCGGTTTAACGCCTCTCACAGTGTGTGACAAACGGGCGGCACAGCACCTCACATTGTACTAGTCTCATACCAACGATCATAGCAGTATACCCTCATTTGTGAGCGGATTCTACTGAAAGTCAAGTGAGTATTCCTGGTAGGCCGCTTGTTAAAGGGATACTTCCCCGAAAAAAAACTTTTGGTCATTTTATGGTCTACTCAGCCTCATGTGAACACACCAGACAGTTTATAAGTTACTCCTTTCAGTATTTAGATATTTGATGTTCATTAGTCTGCCAGACCCAAACCCATTATAACTTAAAACTCAATTTTAACCATGACAGATTATTCGAAAACAACACATCTTTTTTCTGGTGACTTATATTGTCCTCCTAATACGTGAGAGGGCAGTGGAATAGACCCGTCTCTCAGACTGATATATCCCATACTCTGAGGGGACGGCGGCCATCTTGGAAGATAAGGCACAAGTTATATTTAATGGAATGTGGATGCAACTACACACACCCAGCAGCAATGGATGTGATGACAGGCGGAGAGAAGATACTACTACTACTACTAGCACTACTACTACTACTACTACTACTACTACTAGCCATACTACTACTACTACTACTAGTACTACTACTACTAGTAGTACTACTACTAATACTAGTACTAATCGCAGTAACTACACATGCCAGCAATGGATGTGATGACAGGCGGAGAGAAGATACTACTACTACTACTACTAGCACTACTACTACTACTACTACTACTACTACTACTACTACTACTACTACTACTAGTACTAATAGCAGTAACTACACATGCCAGCAATGGATGTGATGACCGGCGGAGAGTAGATACCACTAGCACCACTCCTACTACTACAATGCCAACTAGTACTACTACTACTAGTACAATACTACTACAACTACTAATAGCAATACTACTACTACTACCACTACTAGGCTACTTACTAATAGCAGTACTACTACCACTCCTACTACTATTTCTAGCAGTACTACTACTAGCAACACTCTTTTCCTCCTCCTCCTACTACTACTAGCAGACCTACTACTACTAGCACTACTACTACTACTACTACTAGCACTATTACTACTACTACTATCACTACTACTACTGCTACCAATGCTAATGCAACACTCCTACTACACTCTACTACGCTAATGCAAACACTCCTGCAACACTCCTACTACTACTACTACTACTACTACTACCAGTACTACTACTACTAGCACTACTACTACTACTGCTACCAATGCTAATGCTAGCAACATGCTAATGCTAACATGCTAACATGCTAATGTTGACATGCTAACATGTCAATGCTAACATGCCAACATGCTAATGCTAACATGCTAACATGCTAATGCTAACATGTCAATGCTAACATGCCAACATGCTAATGCTAGCATGCCAATGCTAACATGCTAATGCTAACATGCTAATGCTAACATACCAATGTTAACATGCTAATGCTAACATGCTAATGCATTAGTTATCATTAGCATGCTAGCATTAGCATATTAGCTTTCATGCTATTGTTAGCATAGTAGTGCTGCTAGTAGTAGTAGTAGTAGTAGTAGTGCTAGTAGTAGTAGTAGTAGTAGTAGTAGTAGTACTGGTAGTAGTAGTAGTAGTAGTAGTAGTGCTAGTAGTAGTAGTAGTAGTGCTGCTAGTAGTAGTAGTAGTAGTAGTAGTAGTAGTGCTAGTAGTAGTAGTAGTAGTAGTGCTAGTAGTAGTAGTAGTAGTGCTAGTAGTAGTAGTGGTAGTAGTGCTAGTTAGTAGTGCTAGTAGTAGTAGTACTGCTAGTAGTAGTGTAGTAGTAGTACTGCTAGTAGTAGTAGTAGTAGTAGTACTGCTAGTAGTAGTAGTAGTAGTACTGCTAGTAGTAGTAGTAGTAGTAGTACTGCTAGTAGTAGTAGTAGTAGTAGTAGTAGTAGTAGTGCTAGTAGTAGTAGTAGTAGTAGTAGTAGTAGTAGTGCTAGTAGTAGTAGTAGTAGTAGTAGTGCTAGTAGTAGTAGTAGTAGTGCTAGCAGTAGTAGTAGTAGTAGTAGTGCTAGCAGTAGTAGTAGTAGTAGTAGTGCTAGCAGTAGTAGTAGGTAGTAGTAGTAGTACTGCTAGTAGTAGTACTGCCAGTAGTAGTAGTAGTAGTAGTAGTAGTAGTAGTAGTGCTAGTAGTAGTAGTAGTGCTGCTAGTAGTAGTAGTAGTAGTAGTAGTAGTAGTGCTAGTAGTAGTAGTGCTGCTAGTAGTAGTAGTAGTAGTAGTAGTAGTAGTAGTAGTAGTAGTAGTGCTGCTAGTAGTAGTAGTAGTAGTGCTAGTAGTATTAGTAGTAGTAGTGCTAGTAGTAGTTAGTAGTAGTAGTAGTAGTGCTAGTGTAGTAGTAGTAGTAGTAGTAGTAGTAGTAGTAGTAGTGCTAGTAGTGCTAGTAGTAGTAGTAGTAGTAGTAGTAGTAGTAGTGCTAGTAGTAGTAGTAGTAGTAGTAGTAGTAGTAGTAGTAGTAGTACTGCTAGTAGTAGTAGTAGTAGTAGTAGTAGTAGTAGTAGTAGTACTGCTAGTAGTAGTACTGCCAGTAGTAGTAGTAGTGCTAGTAGTAGTAGTACTGCCAGTAGTAGTAGTAGTAGTAGGAGGAGGAGGAGTGGTGCTAGTAGTAGTAGGAGGAGGAGGAGGAGGAGGAGGAGGAGGAGTGGTGCTAGTAGTAGTGTAGTAGTAGTACTGGCAGTAGTACTGGCAGTAGTAGTAGTAGGAGTGGTGCTAGTAGTAGTACTGCTAGTAGTAGTAGTTTTTAGTAGCATCGGTTTTAGTAGAATGCATTCACATTCCATTGAGCATCACACTTGTTTACATGTGCCTTATCCTCCAAGATGGCCGCTCACCTTCCGGGCCTTTCAGAGTATGGGCCCGAGATACGGGTCTATTGCATCTACAGTTTTCATTTATTTTTAAAATATTGTTTTGTAAAATGTAGCCCCCTCATATTTGGGAATGCCCACCCAAATGAATAAAACAATATTTTAAAAATAAATTAAAACTGTAAATGGAATCCCACAGCCCTCTCACGTATTAGGAGGACAATATCAGTCACCAGAAAAAAGATGGGTTGTTTTAGAATAATCTGCCATGGTTGAAATGGAGTTTTAAGTTATAATGGGTTTGGGTCTGGCAGACTAATGGCAGATTAATGAACATCAAATATCTAAATACTGAGAGGAGTAACTTATAAACTGTCTGGTGTGTTCACATGAGACTGAGTAGACCATAAAATTACAAAGTTTTTTTTTGGGTGAAGTACCCCTTTAAAGGGATACTTCCCCGAAACTAAACTTTGGGTTAAGGCAGAAAAGCTCTAAAATATCTGTCATCAACATGTATTTATTTGAGTAAGTATGTCACTGCTTTCACTTCGCTCAAGTGGTGCAATCAGGGGATGACTCTTAAAGGGGAATTCCACCCATTTTTATTTTATTTTTTTCCTGAGAGTGTACAAATGTGAACCAAATGGACCCTAGCGGGTCCATTTGGTTCCATTTGTACACTCTCAGAAAAAAGGAAGCTCATTAACATGGTATTTCACCATGCTAATGTTTTTGTTTGTTTGTTTGTTTGTTTGTTTTCCCAGATCTCCATTTCTAGGAAACAGAATGGGGGAAACTTTTTTTTTTTTTTTTTTTTTTTTTTACCATGTCCACACAACATCTCTAAGGTATATTAATGGCATAGTAAAATATTGAGTGTAATTCCCCTTTAAGACACATGCATGCACACTTGCATTTGCATACGCATTTGCGTGCACCTGCGCAACACACACAGACACGCTATTAAAACAAGTATAGCATATTGAGAAAGATTGTTTACAATGCCTAATTGTATCCATAAAAGTAAATGAGTAACAAAGGCCTAGTGTGCCCCAAAAATATTTTAGATGTGAGAGAAGTGGGGGGACGCCCCCCCTACACTACACCCCTGGGTGCAATGCATAAGTGACCCTCACGTGCAGGGAAAATAGGATTGATTTGACAACGGAATTGGTCACCATGATTATTTTTTGGGGGAAATGGAACAGCAACGGAAAAAGCCCAAAATCAGATCTCTGTGTGCCGATCCAGGAGAGATGGGTGTCCCACTTAACTGTTATTGTGATTGGATAGGCCGACGATCCCCCCGGGGAGATATCCAACCATGGATGCACCGACTTCAAACTGAAATAGCGACAGGAAGACGTGAGGAGATAATACCCAAGTGGATTCTAACAACACACACAAAAATATACTTTAACTAGATTTAGATGCCTACATGCTTCAATGGCCGCATGGCATGATGATACTATGTCAGTGCAGTCTGGAGCATCTAAAATCACGTGGGTCTTAACAATTCTTGCAAATTTTGCAAAAAAAGAAAAATGCAATAACGAAAACTCAAAACACGCGACCCTAAAGCTCATAGTTACGGGCTACGATAGTATGTCTCATGATTGGTTAACTTAAAAGGGATTGATGTAAATATTGAACTTGCTCGCGCACGTAGTAAAACTTTGGTGTACTCAACATGGATACACTCTAAAGGCCCAGATACACCTAGCAATTATTTGATCAATATCAACAAGCAACGTCAACTATCAACATTGCCTTTTCACTTTTCTATGCAAAATGATCAACTTCTGGTTGTTTAGAAAAAGTCAGATCATTAGCGCCCCCTACTGGTCAACATTTCGGAATCCTCCAATCACAGGCTTCCTGGGCGTCATGTTATTCTTTCTCTCAGACTCCCAGACATAAACACACTTTTCTGAAAACAACATGGGCTGCTGCCTCACTGGACATAACATTTTATAACATTTTAGTCTGACCTCTAGTCTGACATATTTTTAAACGGGTGTAATCCCCCTGTAATACAAGGTGTTGCCTGTTGCCTTGTGTCTCATCAAGTTGCCCGTTGATGTTGACGTTTTAGTTGATATTGATCAAAATATTGCTAGTGTATCAGGGCCTTAAGGCTCTGTGCTGGAGTGTGCATGTGTGTCAGGTGAGTTAATAGCAGCCTGAGTGCATGCGGCAAAAAACTGTGAGGAGGAGTAGCGTGCCAAACTTTGGTCGGTGCCTGGATTCCGAGAGTCTGGTTAACCTTCGGGCAACCACACTAATTATTTTTTGCGAAAAAGGGTGAAATTCCCCATTGACACAGTAGGTTGACTATTTTGTCAGTTTAAATGGAAATATATTGGGAAATACTGTACTGCGTGACCGTGCCTTGCTGTTTACTTCGAAGCATGTCCTGGAACAAATAAAACTTTCCGCTGGCGACCTAGAGCCTGGGCCTCTCCATTTTCCCTACAGTAAAATCAATAGTGTTAATTTGGCTCAGCGAGTGTACAAATGTGCACACCTATAGCCCTGTGTGTGGGCATTGGGTGCTTAATGGCACTCCTGGAGGTGTAAGCACAAATGTTTTCTCTGTCCATGTGGACGAAGAGATTTAATGGAGTTTTTTTTTTTCTTCTTCTTCCACACTTTACTTACAGCAACTTATGTATAAGCATACTAATGCATTATACGGTGTAACAACACATTTTAAGCAGTTTATTAGAATATATAAGGACTGAGTTTGAAATCATCATAACTATGTTTATTACATGGCTTGAATGAATGCTCCAATCAGAAGCCAGCGTTCTGGTCATGTGAGCGGTCACATAATGCACTATAATCACCGCTCCGCGCTATATTGGACCGCTGCATAAACAAGTTCCCCAAAGTGCAAACAGCTGTGTTCATATCAATCTGCGCTGTGCTTCTGCATTTAGTTCCAGCACGCCGTTAGCGGGGTCCATTTGGTTAGCTCGTATTTGATTGTTTAAATGCCGTTGCCCGTCACCCTCTCTAGGACCACTAGTGGTCCTCAGACCACTGTTGAAAACCACTGACGTAAGCCATGTAATAAGCGGGATAACACCCTCGAACGGGTGATTTGTAAACAAAAACAAATCACCGGCTCGTCGGGTGTTATCCCTTAATTAATGCAATCAACACATACAAAATTGAAACTGGTGGATTAGAGCAGCAGATTATTTAACCCTATCGCTTCTAATTGATTTTTTTGCGAGCCTACCAGTGATACTTATGATGTGTAAATTGATTTGTTCTACAACAAAACATATTTTTAGCCGATCACCATTTTTTTGCATGATCAACTAACGGCAGTCTCTACTCACTCAGAAATAATCAAAATCGCCTGCTGTACGCTCATGGACCCTTGCTGGTCCATTTGGTTTCATTTTTACACTCTCAAGACATAAAATATTCATCATCTGATTAGCACCACTTAATTAAGAAGTTTACACTGTTTTGTTGGCAAAACCAGCCTGGAATTGTAGGCGAAACAAAAGAATTCTTTAATTTTAGGTCTTTGGTGTGAAAATGTTATCAAATGGTGGTCAGTGGCTCAAATGCTGAATAAACGTTGTCCCTGGGAAAAAAAGGTTGAAAACCACTAAGTTAATGTAAAGACATAGAGCTGAACAGTCCGCCCCTTCATTCATCACTTGGGGTTATGACCAATCATGACAAGCTACCCCAAAATGCACCAGTGTATTATATATATTTTGCTGGCAGGTCAGGTCATTTTTGCCGTAGGCCGGCCGTAATGGAGCATCTAGAATGGGAGTCGACGGAGTGTTGTCAGTTATTATATATTTTTGGGGATATCTTTTAATATAATGGAATGGATGTGCATGTTCTTCTACATCAGGGGTGTCAAACTCATTTTGGGGTGGGGGCCGCATTGGACTTAATGTGACTTCATGGGGGCCGGAGCAGCGCGGTGCCAGTCACGCCGCGGTGCCAGTCACGCCGCTGTGCCAGTCACAGACTGCAAGCAAGCAACACGTATGTTTACGTACACAGCCGTAACTTCTACGCTACAGTATATCACACAATCAAGTTTATTATTAAGAGTAGCTATTAATAGTTATTAATGACTTTCATTATTGGTTTTATACTTGTAGCCTAGATTAAGACATTTGCTATGGGAGATGCTATTTTTATTTACAGTGTGCCAATAAACCATTCAAAAATAAAATTGAAATTTGGAAATGGCTACACAGCCCATGGAATTATGCAGACCTGCTTTTTATTGAAGTGATGGATCATCGAACATTAAAAAATAATGATGAATTGCAATAACTAATGCTTCTAAAATACAGTATATTTTTTAAACTCTAAATTTGATTATTATTATTACCCGTATTCATATTTAAATAGCCAAGCTGTTATCTGAATGATCCCTCAGTTAGACCCTTATACTGGTGAAGTAACCTGTCTCCGCCAGATGGGGCAGCAGAGAGAGGAGGAG